>LR750159.1:103021-366526 GCA_902729485.2 Mus minutoides | reverse complement strand
AGAGTCGACCACGAGGCTCGAAAATTAGGAGCTTTTATAACAATGGGGTAGGGGGGTTGGGGAACTTGGCGCGGTTTCACATGATTGGCTAGTTCAAACATCAGCAGGAACCCTAGGTAGCAGCTTAAGGTAATAGTTAACTCTAAGAGACAAGGGGGCGCCAGGGTGGCCAGTTTTTCATCCTGGCCAGTTCTTCAGTATGTCAACACCTATGGAGCTTGTGGGAGTTGGTTCACCTTCCACCATGTGGGTTCCAAGAATAAAACTTAGGTTGTCAGGCTCTGTGCCCAGTGCCTTTACTCATTGAGCTATCTTGCCACCCTCCTCCTTTTTCTTTTCTTTTGAGACAGGGTCTCATGTAGCCCAGTCTGGCTCTAAAATTTCTAAGTAGCAGAGGATGACCTTGAACATTTGGCCTTCCTGCCTCTACTTCCCAAGTGCTAGGATTACAAGCATCTGCCACTATCACCAGATCTTGTTGACTTACCTACGTGCTTAATGACCAAACTATTTTCTCCATAGATACCAACTCCAAGATAATTGGTCAGAATTTTTTTATATCGTTGTTCTAAATATACATATATGTGGTATGCGTGTGTTTCCTTTCTTCATCCTCCTTTCCTGTCCTCGTGCCAAAGTGGTCCTTCTGTCTCCTGTTAAGATATATTTTCTTTTCATGAGTGTATGTTTGTGCTTGTGGTGTGCAGGCATGTTTGCATGTGTGTGGGTGTATTTCCCTTTGCAGGCTCCCATATTTGTGTGTCAATGTCAAGGTTGGAGGTTGATGTTAAATGTCTTCTACGGTTGCTCTCTACCTTGTGTATTGAGGCAGGATCTCTTACTGAGTCTCAGAGCTTGACATTTTGGCTAGTCTGTCTAGACAACTTACTTCAGGGATATCTTGTCTCTAGTCCCTGAAGCTGGGATTGCAGGCAGGCTCCTGTGCCCACAGGGCTTTTACATTGGTTCTGGGGATATGGATTCTGATCCTCATGCCTTTGTCACAAACATTGTACCTGCTGAGCCATCTTCACAGTGGATATTTTCTTAATCTACTATATTTTAAATCTTATACTACTAAGTCGTTCCTTTCACTAGTATATGATGATTTACCATAAGCTCATTCTCCAAAAAAAACCCTAGGGATGGTTAATTAATCCTTATTGACAGATGCTAAAAATCACCTAGGAGATACCTCTGGAGTATGTGTCTGCAAGGGCATTTCCAATCAGATTTAACAGAAGAGAGAGAACAACTCTTCATGTGGGTGGTATCCTTCCATGGTCTGAGATCTCAGAATGGAAGCCACACAAACTCTCTCATCACCCCAGGTTGTTTTACCACAGCCACAGAAAGCAAACTTGCACAGCTCCAGTCCTCAATCTTCCTGTGCCATAATGGGTTGTTTCCTTCAAAGTGTGAACCAAAGTGGACCTTTTCTACATTTAAGTTTCCTCTTGTCAGATATTTGGTTGCATCAGGGATAAAAGTAACCAATACAGGTGATCAGACTGAAAAGTTAGGAAGTTGGTATATGAACTCTGACCATTTGGTTGCAGGCCTTCAGAACTAGTTTAAAGGAAGAATGTTGAAGACTTTGAAGCTGTAAGCTACAGAGGTGCTAGAGGTCTATTGGCAAAGAATAATGGACTGTTCTGGGGGAGGGGTGCTAAGTTAGTGTGGGCAGGAAACAACAGGCACGTAAAGGTTCAAAAACAACAGGACTGTACTGGGGGCTGAACTGGAACCCATCTGTGTTATATTCTGGCAAAAATAAAGCAAAGCAAAATAAAACGACAAACAAACAAACAAACAAAACCTGATTATATTCTTCTAGTGTTCCAGAACCTTGAGTAAGGCTGAATTAAAAAGTTATAGACTAGACATGTGTAGTGGCACATGCCTTTAATCCTAGCACATGGGAGGCAGGAGCAGGTAGATCTCTGTGAATTTGAGACCTACCTGGTCTATATAGTAAGTTCTAGGACAGCCAGAGCTATGTAGTTGTTCCATGTCTTGAGAAAAGGAAAAAGAAAAGGAAAAGAAAAAGGAAAAGGAAAAGGAAAAGGAGAAGAAAATGAAAAGGAAAAGAAAATGAAAAGGAAAAGGAAAAGAAAAAATTATGGACTAAACTGGTGGGGGAAATTTCATGACATCATTACATCTAGGCTGTAACAAGGTTATTACTCACTATTTTTAGTCATATCTACAGTGACAGAGAACAGAACAATGTGAAAAATGTACAGTTTAGCAAGGAAATGAATGTGAATGAATTTAAAGTCACAGGCAAGGGCAGGAAAAGCAAGCCACTATGATGGCTCCAGAGATCAGCACTATGAACAAACCTTGAGCTCTTCCCCAGGACTAGAACTCAGGGTATCCTGTGAAGGTTCCATCACATGAAAAGACAAATTCGTTTGGAAAGAGAGAACCTGAGCTGAGAATTCTACTGAAGGGATTTACTACCCTAAACCAACTCCCCAGGAAAGTGTTTTTCCTGGTGCAGCTATTATGACACCCAGTGGCTATTGGCTGTGTTAGACAAGGGTAGGACTGCATCTCTAACCAGCACAGAACTTGGCAGCACCTTCTAGATGCTGCTGGATTTTGCAGACATGCAATATGTAGCAGATAGAGGATCATGGGGGCCTGCAACAGACTTCCAGAAAGCCTCTGAGATCAAGCATCACATAGCAGGTTCAGATTCCCTCCCGGGAGAACCTTGGAAGCTTCCGAATAGAAGTTTCAAAGTTTGAACCTGGGATGTTGGTGGTATCAGGACAGGGGGCATTTGCTGAGAAAGGCTTCAGGCTGGTGTGTGAGATGTCACTACATCTAGTACCACAGGTGGCAGCACTAGAATGGCAGGGCTGCCCAAGGCCACTGAGGTCCAGATGATTCCATAATCCATTCCAGGTGCCAGCTACATGTGAGCTTAGATTCCAGACCAGACTTCTTAGACGACAGTAGCAGAAGCAGCCCTTTCCCCTTCTGGCAGGAATTCTGCTGAGTCCACTGTCTGTGAATCTTTAGCTAACACCTCTAGATGTCAGGATTTCTCATGGGGGAAACGAGTTCGTGTAAAGGGGGCATTAGTGGGCACACATCCTACTCTCCACCAGCTTTCATGTCCTTTGCCTGGGAATCAGATAGCCTGGTTCCTGCTGGGAATCACCCCTTTCCTCAGAGAGCTATAAAAAGAGATGCTCATTCCTGCTATGCGGCTTGTCTCTGGTTCTGACACCTCAGCCTCCTCAGAGACCCAACCATGTGCTGTTGTCCACCTGCTTGTCCAGGCGTTAATAACGCTGAAAACTCCTTGCTCCTAACAACCCATCTCAGTGTCCCTCCTGAACCTACATCTGAGACTTTCACTACGGGGACGCAGGATTTAATGTTTTCTATGTTAAATTTTAGTTTCACTTGGGCCCACCTTTTCCTTGCTCTGACACCATTTCTCTCTTCTAGAACAAAATCTTTTTTTTTTTTTTTCTGTGCTAAGGTATATTAGAAAGTATTAACTTTCTTTCTTTTTCTTATGAGGGAATCACAGTTACATGACTACCTTGAATCTTACCAGGGACTTTGAACTTTTGAACAATGGTGGAATTGTTAAGATCAGGGGGAGTCTTGCAGCCGAACTCACTTTGCAATGTGGGATGGCCTCGGAGGAGTAGACATTCAGGAGGAGGGTGGAAGGTATAGGTAAAAATTGATGTTTGGGGGTGTCAGATTGACAGCCTTCAATGTCAACTTGACTAGACTGAGAGTCACATGAGACACCATCTGGTGTGTTTGAGATAACATTTCTAGAGAGGTTTAATTGAGAAGTGAACACCCACCCTGAATGTGTGTGAATAGAGGAAACTGAACTGAGCACTGGTGGGAGGGGGAGTGGGGGTGGGGATGAGTGGTAGGGGTGAGTGGTGGGGGTGGGAGATGGGGGGCAGGGATAGGGATGGGTGAAGGGGGATGAGACAACAATGAGGAGGGTGCAGAGGTTCCTCCATTTGTACTCTTTTGCTGAGGCCATTTCAGGTTAAACGAGAATCTGATTTCCTTGGTGGAGAATCCCATGGAAAATTACCCAACTCTGTCCTAGGAGCCAAATGTCAGAATGTCCTAGCTGACTTAGCCTTTGTTAAAGCTGCTTGTTTGTATCCTCCTCCAGGTCATGGTTGATCTTAGCTGCCTGCTTGTGTGGAAAAACCCCCTCCAGCTGGGTAGCCAATTATCTTAACTTCTGTTCAGACTGCTTACTGTGTGAAGTCCCCCCCCCCCTCTGCTCCCCTCCACCATAGCTGATGAGGTGGTCTCTGGCCTTAAAAAACAGTGTTCTGGACACTCAGGACCACACCTAGATCCCTGAATCCTTGGATGGAGTCCCAGTCTGCTGGGATACTTTCAACTGGGTCTGAATGGGCATCTCTGGTAACATGAGCATTACATCTCTCTCCTCTTCCTGACTTCAGTCAGTGTGACAGGCTGTGTCACAGTACCATTCCATGACAGGGAACAAACATTTCCATCCCCAAAAGCATTCCCATCCCCATTTGCTTCAGCCCAGATCCTGCTGCTATGGAATAGTTGCATCCACAATTAAGATGGGTCTTCCCATATCAACCAGCATAACCAAGATAATGCCTCAGAGAATGTCTAGAGGATTGTCTCCCAAAGTATGATTCCTTCTATTGAAAACATTTGTGTGTGCATTATTTCAGTCTGCCCCCAAGAATTTGAAGCAGGTTTTTAAAAGCAAATAAAATAATAACAACATCAGAAAATAAGTGAAGAAATTAATCAAAGGGAAAGTTAGGATAGATAGACAAATTTCAGGTAAACCAAAGGCAAGGTGAGGCGAGCATATAAGTGTATATTTATATCTCGCACACCAGATAAGTAGGAGAGGTACATGGTCCTTGTCCTCTGTTTCCTGCTTGAGGTAGAAGATTCCATAAATATGATGAATCCTTGGGCTTAGACAGGGAGATGAGCATGCTGGACAAGGAAAGCCTTCTTCAGAGGAGAAATGGGGGCAAAGCTGGATGATCTCCTCCTGAGACAGAGCCCTGACCTATATCACACCACTCTCTGGTATCTCCTTAGTCTTGTGCCTTCCCACTCACTATCCCCATAACACCCTGAGTACTTACCAAGACCCAAGCACGAAACTCTGAGTCCTGATTTTCCAAGATTCCTAGAAAAAAAAGAAAGCAACATATAATCACCATTTGTGCATGTGAAGCAGCACTAACCCTGAACATTATCTTCCTAGACAAGAGTTGAGGCAGGGGAATGTCCATCAGTGCCTTTGGAATTTGTTTCACCACTATTCTGTTTTTCATTGCTATTTCACTTTGAAATTGAGAAACTCAAAATCTCAGGCTTAGCCCAGGAACAAAATATACCCCACGAAATGAAGCTTTTCAATTTTAAATTGTCTTTATCAATTTGAGTCTACATTTACTGTCACACTCTTTTCTTTTAGAATGTTGAGTTTTTTCCACAGCAACAGAATTTACCCTTTTCACTAGCCAACTGTCAATCATTCATCACATACATGACACAGAGTAAGCACTTCATAAATGCTGACTTATTGACTGACTTCTAAAATAGAATATTATTTCCATATGAAGAACACACATTAAACTGTAACACACTTTTATACCAGGTTGCATAAAATTATCACAGAAAGTTCAGATAATCCTTTAAAGAAGGAGTCTTATTTTCTTCCTCGATATTTTTTTTTCTGCTTTCATCACTCAAAGTTCATCAAGTAAAAGGTGCTTAGGTTTATAATTTGTGTAGTGTTGGAACCAGGAGTTCATTCATTTACCTACAGTCTTGATGGAAATCCAGAATCAACCCATTTCTGTCCTCTCACTAATACTTCTCAGAGAAGACACAGAGTTCTCAGCAGGCAAAGGTATCATGGAACCAGTGTGCAGATCACACCGAGGAGGCAACGCCAGAATAATCACACCCCGGGGGTGGGGGGCGGGAATTATCCCCTATTCTGCCCCCGTGCTGTACAGTCCCCTCCCCACTTTTGCTACAGAGTGACACACTGACTGCTTTACCAGCTTGCTCTCCTCACTGTTTCTGCTTTGGTTTCTCTAGAGTTTATAATCAGGACTTTTATTTTTGCACTGTGACTTTTTTTTTCTTCTTTTTTAATGTCTATAAAATGTCACCAAAGTGACACACGTAATCTTGTAGCTAGTCAAGTACTTATCATAAGGTGGAACTGAAAGACTCACCGTCTCCTTAGTGTGACCTTAGAGTGACCTTAGGAAGATGCTTTCTGGGGTTTGATTTATTCATTAGTGAGTAGGGATGTTCGTATCTGTGGCATTCATTTAGTATCTCCTCTATGTGGATGGGATGTGAGTAACTACCATAGTGTTTTACGGAAAGCCTGACCTCTAACAGATATGGTGCCCACTCTTCCCACATTAACTACATATTTGCAACCGGAAAGCAACCTGCATACAAATATTCATGAAACATGTTTTGAACTACTAGATAGGAAAAAAAGTAATTGGGCATCTTTCAGGAAAAAATTATACTAAGATGTTGTTCTTTTGAGTTTTCAGAAATCATCAGGTGTATAATGGAAGATCTGTAGTCAGAAAGTCTGCTTCTTTACAAAGATGGGAATCTAGAGCAAAAATAGTTTTACAGGGAGAGTAAAAACTGTACCATCCAAGGTGAAACAAAACAAGTAAAATGTAAGTGAATACCTGAGTCTCCCAGGTAAGCTATCCAACGCTGATGAATAAGTAACTATTTAGTGAGAGGTCACTATGTTCCAGACAAGCTTTGGGACATAGAGGGGGGAAAAGGCACAGCTCTCTACCTTGAAAGAACCCAGAGTCCCAAGGAGGAAGGAGGTAGAGCTTAACATACCAGCACAGATCAGTGGTGTGTGACCTGTCACAGCAATCTTTGGGAACATGGGGTGGGCATTCTGATCTTGTCTTGAGGAAACAGATCTAAACAAGGCTTCCTGTGGAACTTTGACACCATTTAGTGATATTGAGAATAATATGGAGAAATAACATCACAGAACAAAGACAATAGCATCAACAACCAACAATGCAAAGCAAAGCAAGGCAGCTCTAAGGCTAAGCCTGTATAGACCAGAGTTCTCGGACCCAATTAAAAAAACCCAACAATTTGGTGTGACTAGATGCTTTCTAAGCAAGAGATGCCCTATTTTCCCTATGACGTAAGATGATGAATGATCAGTCAGAATGGAAGACTGCACTAAGGGAACCGTCAGCACGAACAAAGTGCCGAATAGCCAGTCTGTTCCCTTACCATTGCTACTTATAGAGAGAGCAGCCGTTCTGAAAATCAATGTTCTTAGAAAACTGTGGAATGAAAGAAAAGTTCAACTCCAGACCAACGCTGTGTGAGAAGAGGCCCTAACTCCAGACCAACGCTGTGTGAGAAGAGGCCCTAACTCCAGACCAACGCTGTGTGAGAAGAGGCCCTAACTCCAGACCAACGCTGTGTGAGAATTCTCGAGGTCCTACCTGAACCTCAGTGCTTTTGTTTCTTTTAACTCTTTAGTTCTATTACATTCTCTATTACATTTATTTTTTTTCTGTAGAGAATGGTTACTAAACTTACAAGGTCATTTTAAAGTGAAAGACATTTTCTATATTTCAGAAGTTTCTGAATTATTCAATTTATTGCCCTTACATCTTTTCAAGATGTGTACCACATAAATGAATCACTCTTGACACATGGCTATGCTACTCACTTTGCAGATGGAGAAGATGGAAAAAAAATCGCCTTTCATTCAGGGCATGGAATCTCAACACTACGGAGGTTATACCAAGTGGTCCAGCATCATCTTCCTGACCCTACCCATCGATGTGAATCAGAAACATGGTAATGGCCGGCTACTTGGACCCATTTAAACTCTGCTAGATAACAAGCTCACTTGGCACATGTGAGAATTGCCCATGAGCCTCGAACATACCATTTAGTTCTTCATGCATATGGCTACATCATTATATAACCAAGTACATCACTCATGTTGAACTGTAACAAATCACCTGGATCCATTCTATCTTCTAGGGAGAATTTTCACAAGCACATCATAATCTTTTGACACATTATGTATAAGGTTTCATTTTATTTCTTAATTCCTCAGAAGTCTTGGGCAAGGGAACAGAGGGTGTCTGAAAGGTCGTTGGATTTCCAACTACCTTCAATCCCTTTCTCATTTGATCCAAAATAGTCTTGCGGCACAGGCTTCCCTATTTTATCTGTGTCAGATACGCCAGAAGGAAGTCTCACCATGTTCATTTTTAGTATCTGTTCTTGTTCGACTCAAAAATAAAAGCTCCTCTTTCCCAGGTGAACCCGGAATGCTCCGCTGCTAATATTAGAAACAAATGACATCAATATGGGGCATGGGGCAGATCTGTCAGTCAAATTTTTTGGAAATCCTGAGTCTTAAAGCTTCAGCGAAGTGATCTGGAGGAAGGCTCTAGCTTGTGGAAAACTAACTACAAAGTTTGGTTTCTGCTTCCTTCTGGGAGGGAGCTGTCCGCTCAGTGAACACCCAGCCAGGCTATTCTCTTGCAGTGGTTAATGCCCAGTATTGTTTTATGAGGCACCAGGCACCTTTTGCTCTGAAGGCGATAATAGAATAGTGTGAACTGAAATGGTATAATCTCAGCATAGTGCTGTATGCCACAGTTCTGCTCCCAGTTCCTTTGCAAATGGAAGATGCTAAAAGCAGAAGATTAGCAGCCCAAACGTGTTGTTTTAAATTGCCTGCTTCTGGATGAGTATATCTTAGATAGTGTTCACAGTTTAAAACTGCTAGGCAGAGAGGAGTAGCTAGCTAAAATATGCATCTTGCATTTGACCAAGAAAGAGGCATATTACGCTGGACAAAATCTCCCAATTTAAAGGATGTCACAGCAGGAATGGACCAAAAGCATATGTAAGAGGCTCCAGTTGCTGTGTAGGTGGAGGACACAGGCAGGCTGGGTCTGACCTGGTTTCCATGTGGCTGGAACACTACATCGATGATGACATCATTTGCTATATCTAGCACACCCTCTTCCTGACCCCACCACACTACATAATGTGCCAGGTCTTACCTGGAAATTGCTAAGCAGACTGTCTTTTAAAGATGTACATTTAACTTTCTTAAAACAAGTAAACATACAAACCAAACCAACCAACCAACCAACTGAACAAATCCCCCATAAAAACCAAACCAACAAAAATCTCAAAACAAAACCAAAATAACCCCACCCCCAAACCCCAGAATCCAAACTAAATCCATTTGTTAAGCCAGATGGTAATGAGGCTCATATGGTACATTTCTATACTGTGAATGTGACTACAGTTAGTGAATAGGAGATTACTTGGTGAGTGAATGGTAACTCTTGGGGGAGCTACAAGCCACTGGAAGGATTTGGCCATGGATGCTAATGACAGAAAGTAATGAATAACGTAGAGCAGTGGCTCATGGTTATCTGTAGGTAGCAACAAAGTAGATGAGGTTGTTTTTCAGATTCTATAAAGATTAAGTCACTCTCAGCTCTAAATTCCAGCTAAATTGTTTTCTTGGGATGCACAAAATTCATCCATTCACCTGTATTATTCTGAAAAAGTCTAGAGGAGTATAGCAAAGGAGACTTTTCTATAATTAATAAGTTTAAAATAGATATATGGTGGCCTGTGTCATGAATCTCAGCACTCAGGAGGCAGAGGCAGGTGGGTCTCTGTGAGTGCAAATAAGCTAAGTATATGTAGTGAGACCTTGTCTTCAAAATAAAAATGAGTAAGAAGATGTAGCACATTTTATGTAATACCAGATAGGAATGGAGCTTAGCTGAATCTGAGGTACAGGAAAACTGTAGCTGTATCGTCACAGCTGTGTCTCCTGACAGTAAGCATGCACCCTTGTCATTAAATATTCCTGAAGCTGTAAACAGATCCTTTCCACCCTATCAGAAATGAAGGTTCCAGGGCACATTTTCATTATTACCCATTAGCATGGGGCATAACATTTTAAATGGCCTTGACTTTTTTAAACACCATTTGCATCATGGTATGGTATTTTACCCTTCTATCCCTTTGTGGGTCTTTCTTGAAGATAATGGGACGTGATACCCTAATGAGATTAGGTTCTCCATAAGGCAAAAGAGAAAAGTGGCTACTTTACTCTATGAATATGCCATCCTCTCGAAAACATTCACAAGGCTCTTTAAAAATCCACAACACAGAACTCTCTGCATTGCTCCTGGCTCCTTCAGGACAGTATACAACTTCCCCTTAAACCATCTCTTGAGAAAATCCTTTCTTCTGAGAAGACAAGATTGGAAGAGAAACCTTCGTTTGGTATTAACCTTGAGCCATGCTTAAGGGAAGCCAAGTAACAGGTAGTTGCTGATCCATGGTACTTAAAGGGAGAGACATAATAAACTGAATTGATCATTTGATTATGTTATACTAAAATAGCTTTGGCCTGAAGATGTCTCCATATATTAGCTCTTGCATAATTATCCTGCAGTTAAGTTGTATATAAACTCACTAACAGAGTAACTTAAAGCTAGCTGGTGGTAGCACAAACCTTTAATGCTAGCACTGGGGGGAGGCAGAGGCAGAGGCAGAGGCAGAGGCAGAGGCAGAGGCAGAGGCAGAGGCAGAGGCAGAGGCAGAGGCAGAGGCAGAGGCAGAGGCAGAGGCAGAGGCAGAGGCAGAGGCAGATAGATTTTTGTGAGTTCAAGGTCTACAGAGCTAGTTCTAGGATAGCCAAGGCTACACAAAGAAACCCTGTCTCAAAAATCAAAAAAAAAAAAAAAAGAATAACTAACTTAAGAACATAGTTTTGTGACAAATATCTGAGTCATGGGCAATCACAAACTGCCAAAGTGTTAGGCTGCGCTTACATAAAGAAAACAGAGCAGTCTTGATGTTAGCAGTGTGCCAACACACTGTCCCTGGAACACACTATCTTCTGTCTCAGTGATGCGTGCCCACATTGCAGCGTAGAATTCTCTGAACTCTTCAGGGTTTGAGGACCATTTGATTCATGACTTGTTCTCACCTAAACTCTGTAAAATATTTATAAAGTTCTTAACAATCACAATAGTACATTTAAAAAAGGCAATGTGGTCTAAATATAAGATTGTGGGATAAAGCCTATGAGGCCTAAACCCTACACAAAAAAGTCCATGCATCTGGGAAGTGCTGAGAGAGGGGGAAATTATCTCCCCCAACACACACCCTGGGAAGAACACACTGATTGTTATTCAATACCAAGTGGTCAGCCTGGAAAACATACATACAAGTAACATTATACAGACTGAAGATGCTGTGTGTGTGTGTGTGTGTGTGTGTGTGTGTGTGTGTGTTATGTGAATGTAACAACAGTTAATGAAAATAGAGATTGAAAATTTGAAAGAGAATGTGAGTGGGGGTTGGAAAGAGGAAAGTGAGAAATGATGTATCTCAATAACAAACAAACAAATGACTGTAAGTGGTAGAAGACTGCTCAGTTGGGGCAGTGAGGAAGAACTTTTTTTAGGAAAATGACATTTAAATTTAGAGCCAAAGGAATCAGAACAGGGAAGAGCTCCACCTGCCCTCAGAATCGTCCAACTCCCTTAGTTAGAAGGCCAAAGACCACTTCTTCCCTCTACTTCCCTCTCCTTCCCTGTCCACCCCCACCCCCACCCCCACCCCCACTGCCATGTCTCCACCCCTACCTCAGGCAGATATCTGCTGCTTAGGTGCAGACCACACCATCCAGAGCAGGAAAGAGCCACACCTGGCCTCTGAACCTGCCCACTCACTTGCTTCAAAGCCCAAAGAACCCAAGCCACTGACATCCCCAAGCACACCACCTACTCACCTCTACAGGGGGAGATACCTACTGCTCAAGGGCAAGCCACTCCAGTCAGAAGAACACATATCCACTCCTGAGCCAAAGGGCATGCTAGGTACCAGAAGTCAAGCCCCCAACAATGAAGGAGAGTCCTGATGGACCAGAGGTTAAACCAGCCACGAGGAATACAGAACACAAAGACCAGAAAGACCAAAGAAGAAACAGAAACAAAGGAACAACATACCTATCCAACAAAACAAACTCAGAAATCAGCTCCTAAACATATACTCATCCCAAACCCAGGTGCCTAGATACCAGTATAAGAGCACAATCAACAGCCAGGGCAATATGGCACCACCAGAGCCCAGCTATCCTACTAAAGCATCCCCTGAATATTCGAACACAACTGAAGCATGAAAATGACCTTAAAACCAACTTTAATAAAGATGATAGAGGTCCTTAAAGAGGAAGTGAAAAATCCCTTAGAGAAATCCAGGAAAAGACAAACAAACAATGGGAGGAACTGAGTAAATCCCTTAAAGACAACAACAAAACCCAAAACAAAGTAAAAAATCAAAACTAAAACTAAACAAATAGATAAAGAAAATGAATGAAACTGTTCAAGACCTGAAAATGGGAATAGAAGCAATAAAGGCAACACAAACTGAGGGAATCCTAGAGATGGAAGGTCTAGGTAAGTGAATAGGGACCTCATATGCAAGAATCATCAACAGAATATAAGAGATGAAAGAGAGAATCTCAGGTGTAGACATATGACAGAAGAAATGGCTGTATCTGTCAAAAAATGTTTATTCTTAAAAGCTCCTGACACAAAACACCCAGGAAATCTGGGAAACTATAAAAAGACCAAACCTAAGAATAATAAGAATATAAGAAGGATAAGATTCCCAGCTCAAAGGCTGAGAAAAATATTTTCAACAAAATAGAAGAAAAACTTTCTAAACTAAAGTAAGGAGATGCCTATAAAAGTCTAAGAAGCTTACAGAATACCAAATAGATTGGACCAGAAACAAAAGTCCCTCTATTACATTATACTCAAAACACTAAGCATATAGAACATATAAAACAAAGAAAGATTGCAAACAAAGTTGCAAGGGGAAAAAGCCAAGCAGCACACTAAGGCAGACATATTAGAATTACACCTGACTCTAAAACAGAGACCCTAAAAGCCAGAAGAGCCTGGACAGATGTCTGATAAACTCTAAGAGACCATAGATACTAGCCAAGACTATTATATGCAGCAAACTTTTAACTACCATAGATAGAGAAAACAGTGTATCCCATGACAAAGTCAAATTTAAATAATATCTACCCACAAATCCAGTCCTATAGAAGGTACTAGAAGCAAAATTTCAATACAAGGAGGTTAACTGCACCCACGAAACCACAGGAAATAATTTCACTCCAGCAAAACCAAAAGAGGGGAAGAGCAGAAGTTTGAATGTGTGCACACATACACACCACCACCACCACTACCAAAATGACAGGAATGAACAACCGTTGGTCATGAATATCTCTCAATATCAATGGAATCAATTCTCCAATAAAAAGACATAGCTAACAGAATGAATGTAAAACTAATCAATCTGCATATAAGAAATATACTTCAACATAAAAGGTAAATATTACTTCAGAGTAAACAGTTAGATAGGATTTCCCAAGCAAATGAATCAGATAAGCAAGCTGATGTAGCTATTCTAATATCTACCAAAATAGATTTCCAACCAAACTTAATCAGGAGACAGCGAAGGAAACATCATATTCATGAAAAGAAAAAAAAATCGACCAAGATGATGTCCCATATTTGAATATTTATATTGCAAACACAAGGGTGCCCACATTTGTAAAAGAAATATTACCAAAGCATTAAACACACCTAGAACTCCACACATAGTGGGAGACTTCAATACCCTACTCTTGCTAGTAGACAGCTCACTCAGAGAAAAGCTAAACAGATAAATAATGGAGCTAACAGATGTTATGACTCCAATGGATCTAACAGATCTCTATGGATCATTTTACTCAAATACAAAAGCATATATCTTCTTCCTAGCACCACATGAAACTTTCTCCAAATCTGACCACATACTGAGTCACAAAGCAAGTCTCATCAGATACAACCACATTGAAATAACACCTTTTGTTCTACCAGAAGACTACTGATTAAAGCTGGACTTCAACAACAACAATAGAAAGCCTACAAACCCATGGAAACTGAAAAACTCTTTACTGAATGACCATAAAGAAACAAATTAACAATTTTCTAGAATTCCATGAAAATGAATGCACAACACACCAAACCTATGGGACACAATGAAAGCAGTGTTAAGAAGAAAGTTCATAGCACTAAGTGCCTCCATAAAGAAACTGGAGATATTTTATATTAGCAACTTAACTATATACCTGAAAGTTCTAGAACAGAAAGAAGCAAGCACACCCAAGAGGAGTAGATGGCAAGAAATATTTAAACTGAGGGCTAAAATCAATAAAATAGAAACAAAGAGAACAATATAATAAAATCAATGAGGCAAAGAGTTGGCTCTTTGAGGAAATCAACAAGAAGACAAACACTTATCCAAACTAACTAAAAGTCAGAGAGAGAATATCCACATTAACAAAATCAGAAATGGAAATGGGGGCATAATAACAGACACTGAGGAAAGCCAAAGAATTATTAGGTCATACATAACAATTGTGTACTCCAAAAATTGAAAAACCTAAAAGAAATGGACAATTTTTCTGATAGATATCACTTGCCAAAGTGAAATAAAGATGATATAAGCAATTTAAATAGACCTATAATTCTGAAGGAAATATAGTCAGTCATTAAAAGTCTCTAATCTAAAAAGAGCAGATAGTTTTAGGACAAAATTCTACAAGACTTTCAAAGAAGAGCTAATACTAATATTCCTCAAATTATTGCACTAAATAGAAACAGAAGGAACACTGCCAAGTTCATTTTATGAGGCTACAAGCACCCTGATACCCAAACCATACAAAGATTCAGCAAGAAAAGAGAATTACAGGCCAATTTCCTCCATAAACATTGATGTAAAAACACTCAATAAAACACTCACAGACTGTAGCTACATCAAAAAGAACATCCACCACTGCCAAATAGACTTCATCCCAGAGATTCAGGGATGGTTCTACGTATAAAAATCTGTCAATGTAATATACCATATAAACAAACTTAAAGAAAACAAAAACAAAAACAAAAACAAAAAAAAACCAAACCCATGATTATCTTACTAGATACTAAAAAAGCCTTTGATAAAATCCAATACCCCTTTATGATAAAAGTTTTGGATCAGGATACAAAGCACATGCCTAGACATAATAAAGGCAATTTTCAACAAGGCTATAGCCAACATCAAATTAAATGGAGAGAAACTCAAAGCAATTCCACTAAATCCTGGAATAAGAAAAAACTTTCCACTCTCTCCAATTCTATTTAATATAGTACTCGAAGTTCTAGCTAGAGCAATAAAACAACTAAAGGCAATCAAGGGTATACAAATTGGAATGGAAGAAGTGAGAGTATCGTTATTTGCAGATGATATGATACATAAACAACCCCATAAATTCTACCAGGAAACTCCCAAATACTTCAGTGAAGTGGCTACATACAAGAATAACTCAAAGAACAGTAGTAGCCTTCCTACACACAAAGGGCAAAGCACAGAGAACGAAAATAGGAAATAACACCCAGGACAATAGCCACAAATATTTAAAATATCTTCTAGGAACTCTAACTGAGGAAGTAAAAGACCTCTAAGATACGAATTTCAAGTCTTTGAAAAAAAAAATCAAGAAGGTATCCCTAGATATGGGTATAGAAAGATCCCATCCTCATGGATCAGTAGGCTTAACATAGTGAAAATGGCCATCTTACCAAAATCAATCTATAGATTCAACACAATTGTCACCAAACCCCAACACAATTCTATACAGACCTTGAAAACCAATACTCAATTTCACATAGAAAAATAAAAAACCCAAGATACGCTAAAACAATCCTGTTCAATAGAAGAACTTCTCACTCAACTTCATATAGAAAAACAAAAAACCCAGGATAAGTTAAAACAAATCTTGTCCAATAAAAGAACTTATGGAGGTATCACTATCCCTGATTTCAAACTCTACTACAGAGCTGTAGTAATAAAAACCTCATGGTAATGGCATAAAACCAGATTGATCAATGGAATAAAATTAAAGATCTAGATGTAAATCAAAGATCTATAGCTATCTGATTTTTGATAAAGAAGCCAGAATTATACAATGGCGGCGGGGTGGGGGGTGATGGTTCTGTGCAGGGAAAGAAAGCATCTTCAAAAACCAATGCTTGTCTGACTGGTTGTCTGCATGTAGAAGAATGCAAATAGATCCATATTTATCAAACTGCATAAAACTCATCTAAATAGATCAAAGATCTCAATATAAATCCAGACACACTGAACCTAATGGAAAAGAAAATGAGGAATAGTTTTGAGTGCATTGATATAGGAGACAACTTCTGAACAGACACCACTAACTGAGGCACTAAGATTAATAGCCAACAAATGGCACGTCACGAAAATGAAAAATCTTCTGTAGGGCAATGGACATCACCAAAAGGATATATAAGGAGCCCACAGATTGGGAAAATATCTTCACCAATCCTATATCCAACAGAATGTTGGTATCTAAAATATATAAAGAACTCATGAAACTAGACATTGTCAAGCCAAATAACCCAATTTAAAAATGAGGTACAGATCTAAACATAATTTTCAACAGAGTAACCTCAAATGGCAGAGAAGCATTTAAAACTGTTTAACATTCTTAGTTGTCAAAGACATGCAATGTAATAAGTTGGCAGCTGTGTTTCAGGTACCAAGAGATCAAGAGGGAGGGTAGAGAAACGTCCTTCAGTTTGAAATAACATGGTGCCTGCTACTCCTCTTTCCAGGAGAGCCCTTTTTTCTGGGTTTTAGCCAATAGGTGTTTCATTCTTCTTATGCCCTAAGGTGGTTAAAGGTGAGTATGGTACTGAATCTGGCAGAAGGCTGCCTCAATTTCTTCCATGATTCACTTCTTCAACCCACTGATCTTAACAGTATTCTGGCCTGGATGGACATTTGCGTAAGTATTCCAAATGCCACAAATAAATTATATGTGGATTTAAGTTATCTGTTTAGAATCATTAGGCAAGGTTGAAAATAGGACAGGGGAGGCAGACAAAAAAATAAGCATTGAGAAATAATGTCAGGCCAAAAATTTAGCACTATGTTTCCATGGCCACCAGGAAGAGAGATTGGAGATCGGACATGCAATTGTGTGGATATCAACATACAAGCTCCAACTCTATGTGGAAGTAGGGCTTGAGAAATGTCTATTCAGGTTTACTGAGCAATTGCATAAAATTATATAGTGTCTTATTTTGTTTTGTTTTTACAGCAGAAACACCCAAATCTTCAGGAAAACTGGAAATCAATAACTTAATCTTAAATGAGACTCTATACCTTCCATTTTGAAGGCACATAATTTTGGGGGTCAATAAACTTGAATGGAAATGAATACATTTTTTGGCCAAGTTTTAACTAATAGCATTTCCTTCAATAGTGAATATAGCTAAGAAATCACAGAAGTACACATATGACCTGTGGCTTTACTACCCATGGAAACTATAGGTAATCCCATACCACATGGCTGTTGCTTCAGGTCTCAAAGATTCACACTCACCATTTATACTCAGAACCACTTAGAAATTCTGACATTCAATCTGCCTCAGAACTTGTCAGGTAATATGTCAATAAACAGGAACATGTATTACAAGGTCACAAATTTCATTTTAAAATATTTTAAAATTTAATTGGAATATATATTCTATGTATTTGATATTATGTGTTTAAAAGGTCCTTTTCTGAGGTCTGTAGGTTTCAGCAGGATTGTGGGACTATTTCTGTGTTAAGAGTTTCATATACAGTTGCTATCAAATCACTTGTGGTATGTCCATTCATCTGTTGCAAAGTATATGAACTTAGGGCTGGAGAGACGGCTCAATGGTTAAGAGCACTGACTACTTTCCCAAAGTCCTGAGTTTAATTTCCAGCACCCATCTGGTGGCTCAGAATTTTCTGTAATGGGATCTGATGCCCTCTTCTAATGTGTCTAAAGGCAGCTAGTGTACACATACACACATACAAAGTATATGAACTTACAGGTGTCATTGTTTGTATGTGTTCTTGTGTGCACAGGTACATGTATGTGTGTGCATGTGTGCACAGATGTATGTGCATGCATTACTCTTCTAATGTTCACCTGGCTCATTCATACAACCTTGTCACAGTATCCTCGCTTCTATAGCTTTTTTTTTTATAGCTTTTTAAAAAATATAAAATATTTCCTTCCCTAAATCTTCTAGCACCTTTGTTGTTTCTGAGCTGGGCTATTCTGACATTCTCGAATACCCTCTGCTTCTCTGCTATGTCAGTTGGATGGACTTGGCTATCAGATACTTGCTATGAGAGAGTTTTTAATTACATCAACTGGGAGGGATGCAAAGTTGGAACAAAATGATAAAAACTTAAAACCTGAGCATCTGAGACAGATGGAAGAGGTGTTTACACAATAAGAAATTAGTGATTGGGTCTGTCTGTCCGTTACCTTCTACACAGCTCTAGGGAATTCAGAAGTCAGAACTGTCTTTGTGTATGCCAAGGAGAGGACTAGTGTGTGAAGGTCCTGGAGAGCCTCAGGAAAGAATACCAACCGTATGACCAGGCATGTTGAATGTGCTGACTGTGATATGTTGGAGACTGGGAGTCCATCAGCATGTTTTCCTCTCATCTCCTGCTGAGTTGTGTTATTTTACAGTAAATGGGTTATAGTAAGCAGAACACATTTCTGGGTTCTGTAAACCACTCTAACCAATCTGATCACAAGAAAGGGCTTGGGGACCTTCTACTTGTAGCCAAGGTGAACATAGGCTGTGAGTAACCTGGACAGCCCAGTTGTGATGGATACCTCCCTGGGGATGCCTTATGGGACTGGCCCTTGACCTGGGTGGAGTCTGCACTAAAGAGTTCAGTGCTCGAAATGAGCTGAATTGCAGGCATCCAGCCAGTGTTAGGGAACTGGACAGAACAGAGAAAACAAAATACTACATCTGGCCACGGGTAAGTATGTGCTTAGACTATAGTAGGAGAAAATAGTTCCCACTACCCTACTATGTGTGGGAGTCAGAGTCATGGGTCTCCTGAAAGGGGGAAATAGATATTTCCCTTTTAAATTTTATTTAGGATACACTTTGCTAAGTAAACATCACCCACGTATGCCATTTTTGGAGCTTAGAGAGGCTCTAAAGACTTCCACGTTTTTATCTAGTAGTGATGCCATATTTTAAAAATGAAATTCCAAAGATGAAGTTAAAGCCTTCCCTGGTGTTGTCTTTATGATGAGAACTGTGGCTGGTTTCTCTGTAATAAGCTGCAGGGCTCTCAGAGATCACACAACTGGAGGAACCTCTGATCAGGAGTCCCAGGTCCTATGCATTTCTAAGTCTGTTTTCTCTGGGGGCAAGTCTGCCTTCTCATTAGAAAGGATGACAGACAAGGAAGGCTAAGGGAGAAGGGTGGTGATGATCCCTCAATATGCACTTAAAGGTAAATGTCGACCGCCAGAGAGGACAGGTTTGTTTTCCCTGGTCCTTGACATCTGAATAGAAGACAATGTGCTCACTCACATTCTCTCTCTCTCCAGTCAGAAGGCCCTGGAGATGCCTAGTGTACCTATTTATAAAGGTCAATTCCCCTTCCAGACTGGAATCTAAAACAGTGGCTGTGTCGGGATCATCTGTACCATCATCTACAGCACACACAGTGCTGGGTGTATAGTGATGCCTAGAGATTCCCAGAGTGACGACTCTGATCCCTTCCTTCCCTTTGCCACAGGTAAAGGCAATACTGTTACTCACTGTGACTCCTTTGCTAGCCAAGGAGGCCTTCATTCATTGTAAAATACTGGGCAATTGAGTACACTTTCCTTCCCCACCCCCGGAGAAACCTTGGTCAGAGAACCTCTGGTGCCCCATCTGCTCCATGGTGATAATAATAGAGGCTCTTAGAGGGTGGTGGTGAAGGTTCAATATGAAGACAGCGCCTGGCACATGGGAGATGCTTGCCAAATGCAAGCTGTTACTAGACAGACTTGGATTTGATTGCAAGTTCTACCCATTTGCTTTGGGCCTCATCATTTCTGTGAAGTCTCTCTCCTTTGTAAAGCAAGTCTCTCTTCCCACGTTAGATGATCACAGGAGACATTTAAGCCTTTAATTATTCTTTTAAGCCTGGAGGGCTAGGACTCCTTTTGGTTTTAGAGGCCTGAGCCTGGCTAGATGCATTTTTCTCCCCATTCACATCCTTCTCCTTGGCTCAGTGCCCCTCCCCCTCCCCCAGTTATTGTCACCGCTATTCCAGCAGAGGAGACATGTCCTTCCTGGTGCTCAAGGGTTCAGTTTCAGAGACTAAAATGCAGATAAAGGGGGACGGTGACTAAGGTCTACTGCCATGTTTAGCTTTGATCATAGTCTGGTTTATCTACTCAATATTTTAAGCCATCCGAAGGTCATAGGTGAATAAGTGCCTCAGAATTCAGAATGTCAAACTATGCATCTGAACAAAGAGCCAGATCCAGACCCCAGAGCTTGCTCTCTCTCTCTCTCTCTCTCTCTCTCTTTCTCTCTCTCTCTTTAATTTTTAAAAATTTTATTAGATATTTTCTTCATTTACATTTCAAATGCTATCCCCTTTCCTAGTTTCTTCTCCGAAAGTCCCCTATAACCTCCCCCCATCCCTGCTCCCCAACCCACCCATTCCTGCTTCCTGGCCCTGGCATTCCCCTGTACTGGGGCATACAATCTTCACAAGACCAAGGGCCTCTCCTCCCATTGATGGCTCCTTGGGTACTTTCTCTAGCTCCTTCATTGAGGGCCCTGTGTTCCATCCAATAGATGACTGTGAGCATCCACTTCTGTATTTTCCAGGCACTGGCATAGCCTCAAAAGAGGTAGCTATATCAGGATCCTGTCAGCAAAATCTTGCTGGCATATGCAATAGTGTCTGGGTTTGGTGGTTGTTTATGGGATGGATCTCCAGATGGGGCAGTCTCTGGATGGTCCTTCCTTCCATCTCAGCTCTGAACTTTGTCCCCAGAGCTCTCTTTGTTTCCCTCCTCTTGGCTTCTACTAGCTAACTTCACTAACTAGCAAATTCCAAAGAACTCTTTGCTGTGCCATCTCTCACTTCCATCCTGGCTTCATGGCCATTTCCTGGTCAGATTCTGACTCTTTTTATTTATTTTTTTCAATTGGATATTTTCTTTATTTAAATTTTAAACGTTATCCCTTTCCCCGGTTTCCTTCCCTCCTGGAAACACCCTATCACATCCTCCCTCCCCCTGCTTCTATGAGAGTGTTCCTGCACCCACCCACACCCACCTCCTCGCCCCCTATTCCCCTACACTGGCATCTATCGAGCCTTCATAGGACCAAGGACCTCTCCTCCCATTGATTCATGACCAGGCCATCCTCTGCTACATGTGCAGCTGGAGCCATGTGTACTCTTTCGTTGATGGCTTAGTCACTGGGAGCTCTGGGGGAGGGGAGGTTCTGGTTGGTTGATATTGTTGTTCTTCATTGTGGTTGCAAACCCCTTCAACTCCTTCAGTCCTTTCTCTAACTCCTCTCTTGGGGACCCCAAGCTCAGTCCAATGGCTGGCTGCAAACATCTGCCTCTGTATTTGTAAGACTCCAGCAGGCCCTCTCAGGAGACAGCCATATCAGGCTCCTTTCAGCAAGCATTTCTTGGCATCCACAATAGTGTCTGCATTTGGTAACTGTATATGGGATGAATCCCTAGGTGGGACAGTCTCTGGGTGGCCTTTCTTTCAGTTTCTGCTCAACACACTTTATCTCCATATTTGCTCCTGTGAGTATTTTGTTTTCCTTCTAAGAAGGACTGAAGCACCCACACTTTGGTTTTCCTTCTTATTGAGCTTCATGTGGTCTGTGAATTGTATCCTGGTTATTTGGAGCTTTTGGGCTAATATCTACTTACCAGTGAGTGCATACCATGTGTTTTCTTTTGTGATTGGGTTACCTCTCTCAGGATGATATTTTCTAGTTCTATCCATTTGCCTACCTGAGGACCCAGCTATACCACTCCTGGGCATATACCCAGAAGATGCTCCAACATGTAATAAGGACTCAAGCTCCACTATGTTCATAGCAGCCTCATTTGTAATAGCCAGGAACTGGAAAGAACCCAGATTTCCTACAATAGAGAAATGGATACAGAAAATGTGGTACATTTTCACAATGGAGTACTACTCAGCTATTGAAAAACGATGAATTCATGAAATTCTTAGATTCTGACTTTTATTATTGACTCTAGATTCTCTTTTTTTCTTTCTGAATTTCTCTCTGATTGTGATGGTGATCATCTTCTTTTTGTCTGAAATAATTATTGTTCATGTCTTATCTTTTGCCATTTATCAAGAACTTCTGTGTAGGCACCAAGCCTTACTTCCCTGGACCTTTTCCATAATGTGTAGCCATGGAAGCACAAGAAAATAGTTCACTGAATGATCAATCAATCAGTGGGTTGAGATGTCTTTCTCACTTCTGTGATGCAAACTACCACAGTTAGTTATTTCAGTCTTGACACTTTGGTGTTTAGATTATTAAAACTATTAAATGTTATAGTGCAACAAAAAGAACTAAAAAGCATAAAGATTAAAAAGGAATAAATAAAACCATCTCTCATGCAAACAACATAATTAGCTTTGTGGAGAAATTCTCAAATAATCTCCTAAACTCTCCTAGAACTATCAAGTGAAGTTTGCAAAATTGAAGGGTCTAGTGTTAGCATATAAAAGTCAATTGTAGATTGGTTAGATGGTTCCATGGATAAAGGCATTTGTTGTGAAGCCTGAAGACCTGAATTTGATCTCTGGAGTCCACAGTTCTCTGGGTAGAACTATAGCCAATAACTTGTTCTCTTATCCCCACCTGTGCAGTAACACATGTGCTCACATAAATAATTATAAAAAAGTTAAAAATCAATTAAATATTAAATAACAAATGACTGGAACTTGAAATCTAAAAGAAAAATGCTACTTACAATAGCTTTCCCCAAACAAGATATAAATCTATCAAAATGTAATTAGGACCTATAAGCAAAAGACTGAAGAGAGAAGAAAAAGACCACAGGTATGATTAGCAAGATTCAATCATGTTAAGATGTCACTCCCTCTCACTTTGATCTGTGAAGTAAACCCAATCCCAATTTAAGTCCTAACAAAGTATCTCATAAATATTAATGAGGTAGTTCTAAAATTGCCTTGGCAAGGTGAAGGAACTGAAGCAGCCAGGACAATTTGAAAATGAAGAACAACTTTGGGAGGTTCTTAGTATATGACTTCTAGGTGCAATAGAGCATTTAATAATCTAGGCAGTGTGGCACTGTCAAAAGGAATGAGTACATACATGTAATAGCTAACTGACTTTTGACAAAGGTACAAAGCAATTCAATAAAAATATAACTTCAGTAAATGGTGCTGGAGCAGATGGAACAATTGTCTTTATGCTAAAAAATGATACAGTCCTCACATTCTGCACAAAAATTAACTTAAAATGGGTTATAGGCCTAAATGCAAAATGCAAAGCTGCAAAAACTTCTAGAAGCAATGGCAGAGGAAATCTTGGGATTTTGGATTTAACAGAGTTCAGGAATATGTGAACAGAAGGAAAGATAATACTTAATAAAAATTTAAAATTTTATTCTCTTAAAAATACCATTAAAAGGTTTGAAAGACAAGCTGCATCCTGGAAGAAAATATCTGCCAAAGTGTAATAAATAAAATGATTTAAGTGTCTGGAGAAGATATTTGGTGGCAGATAAACTTTTAGGGAGAAAATCAGTTCAGTGTTACTAAATACTAGGAAAAACAATTTAAAACCATAATTAGATGCATTAATATACTTAATAAAATATGTAAGATAAAAATTAAAATAGCAAACACAAACACTTATTACTAAGAGGTGGCAAAGCTGCAGAGCAAATTCCTGACCGGGAAGAGTATAAAATGGAATAGTCCACTTGAAAGTCAGCTTGATGGCTTCTTAGAAAGTCAAACATACTCATACCAACAAGTGATTCAGCAAGTCTATTCCTAGGTGCTTACTGGAGTAAATTGAATACTTCTGTTCACACGCACAAAACTGTACTCAAATATTTATAGCAGTTTTACTCATAATCACCCCAAATTGGAAACCACTCAGATGTCCATCAACTAATGAATGGATAAACACATTAGACTTTCACGCAATGAAATACCACTCGGCAGAAAAAGGAGAGGAACAATTGATTCCTGATTCACAGAATAATATGGTTGTATCTGAAATGCAGTTTGCTAAGTGATAGAAGCCAGACTCAAAGGGCTACATATTGTATGATTCTGCTTATACATCATTCTAGCAAAGATGGAATTAGGGGGGGAGTAGTTAATGTTTGGAGGTGAAAAGAAAGGTTGAATATAAAGAAGGAACTTGGGCACTTATGCAACTATTCTGTATGGTTTTTGGTTGATCAAATCCTATACAATTGTAAAACACAATAAGTGCCTAGACTACTCAGCCAAATGAAACACATCCTTTCTCCAAGACTGAGGAACCATCTCAGAAAATGTGTGTGTGTGTGTGTGTGTGTGTGTGTGTGTGTGTGCCCACGTGCATGTGCATACATGCATATGCATGTTGCAAGATTGTAAGAGCCAGAGGCTGGGGAAAGACTGGGGCTGAGCAGTATCTTCTGGACAGGATGTGGTTTTGTACTCATGAACTCACAGCAGCTGTGGTTTTCTGTACAAGACTTGCACAAGATCAAGCCAGTCAATAGTTCAGTAATGGATGACCGAAGAACACAGGAGCTTTCACCCATAGCTGAGGTGCTACTGATGGTTGATCTCCTCTTGGGGGAGGGAGAGTCAGTTTTATTTAGGGGTGTGACACTTGGTAAGGGTGACCATGCCCCGGAGGATTGCCCACATATATGTATGTCTGTGCAGTAATAATTAGCCTTGGTGGCTTTGAAGAAAGAAAGAAAGAAAGAAAGAAAGAAAGAAAGAAAGAAAGAAAGAAAGAAAGAAAGAAAGAAAGAAAGAAAGAAAGGAGACACAAAGTTGGGGGAGGATGATGAAGGAATCAAGGAGGGATTGGAGGAGAGTGGAAGTGAGTGTGATGGAAATACATTGTAACCATGTATACACTCTTAAAGAACAAAGAAAACCATTGTATCAAAACCGCACAAACCCTAACCTCATCCTATGAAGAGTTTTAAAGTCTGTCAGGACCCAAGGGTCCTGGAGATGAAATATAGCCTGTTAGAAAGTAACCTACTTTATGATTGATGAAAACTAAAGTATACAGCTTGAGGTGGGAGCCACAGAGCTGACTCTGAGTAGAAACAGGACAAAAAGAACCACACCCAAGCACTGCCCTGGGTAGGTTTCTCTCCCACAGGACAGTAAGTTAGTAACTCTGAAACTAGGGTTGAAGTGTAACCAAGAAAACTTTGAACACCAGTTTGGGAAACTAAATAAAGTAGAAGAAAATTGAGGCTCTCTTAAAGCTAACATCCTTTCTTTCCATTTTGTTTCATTTCTAACCACTCTCATGAGGCTAGAGCATTTTTATTTTCCAAACTCAGCATGCTGCTATTTATACATTAGCTCCCGAGCTGTGCTATGAACCAACTTTAGGATGATAGGTGATCATCGTCTCTGCAAAAATAAGAGAACCTGACCTGGCCACTAATGGAAATTGAGTACAGATGGCCCACGGTGGCACTTTGAGCCTTGGCAGTGGCTAGTCATTGGCCAGGCTGGGCTGCCTGTCTTAGGTTATACTCATCTTTCCTCCTCTGCTCTGGCTTTTCCATTCTTCTTGGAATGTGTTTATTAAAACAGCTTCTTACTGTTCATCCTGTGATGACCAGAAGCAGAGTGGTGTCTGACCCAAGGGGCAGGAAATAGTGGTGACTAGTAAGAACTGCTCT
This sequence comes from Mus minutoides, assembly GCA_902729485.2. NCBI lineage: Eukaryota > Metazoa > Chordata > Mammalia > Rodentia > Muridae > Mus > Mus minutoides. Next base: position 340,543 of record LR750159.1, on the reverse strand, counting down.
TCTGGATGGTTCTAGGTGCCCAGGTATCTGTGCCAATCCCGACTTTAGCTGAATTAAAGGAACAGTTCTGTTATAGGTACCCGAATGGAGGAAGGGAGGAGAGCAGCCTATACTGCAGCTCCAGAAAAATGTGCTGCTGACAAGCTGCAGATAAAACGTCACTGAAATCTCCTCGCAAACAGAAGCAAAGCTACCTTCCCATGGGCCAGGTGTACAGATACCGTTTAAACACCAACTTCAGGCATTTTAAGTTAATTACTATAGGACAACTTTAAAATCTCGTGAAACAATTTTGCCTTCTTATTAATGAATAATCCACCTCAGGGAATTAAAGTAATTTCAAGTGGTTAAAAATCATTGTCTGGCCTCTCTTCAAGCTGAGACCTTAATTGATTCTAAGTAAGATTTGGATGATAGGATCCCAGTATTGATGGCTAAGTAGCTGAGGATTTGAGAATTCCTTGGTGTGGCTTCAAAGCCATTGATATCCCACTCTGGTATCATCACAGAATAAGGAAAATCACTGTAAAAAGTAGGCACAGTCTACAATGTGGCAGTTGAACATTTTGTTACTATAGTAGACTTCAATTATTTGGACTACTGTATGTGAAACTAGACAATATAATAAGGCTTTGAATCACACAAGCCTTTGGCTTTTAAAGACAGGAAAAGCACAGCCAGTCAGAATGTATGTTTGGTTTCATCTTCACTTAATTACTCTGTCTATGTTTAAACTCAACTTCTTAATAACAGTACTGCGCAGGGCACTTGCTGTGTACAGCTTTAGTCTGTATATGTTTTTATCCAACGCACATATGTAAGTACAGACAGTTTTACTGACAAGGCACCGTGTATCCATTTTATGCACAAGGAGGAAAGCTGGAAGCGTAAAGAGTCCAACATCCCTGTTAAATACACAACGGAGTTTTTCATGGCCAGCCTGTCTGAGAATGAACTCTTTTTGCTGTTTCACATTCTCTGACCACTTAAACTGAGCTTTTGGCTAAAAAAACCCAGCATCTCAGAAGGACCTAATAACCTGGGTTTCGGTTCCTGCTTAATTTGGCCAGTTCTGGTAGCATAGAGAAGAGGGAAAAGAGACTTTGCTGCAGCCAGGCTTCTGGTGCATACGCTTTCCTGTACCTGCCCCTTGTTCTGCTCCACCTCTGCCTGTAGCTCACCACATTCTCTTTATGATTGATGCCACCGCAGTGGTGGGAGTTACTGAACTGCCAATCATCTTGTTCTTTTCCTGATCAGCCCTCACCCAGAAACAACTGGGGGGAAAAAAACGGCAGAAGGAAATTTACAACTTGAAATGGTTCAGAATTCATCAGAACTGATGGCATCCTGTTTTTTATACATGTGCTTTTGGAAGAAGAAATTAAGTGAAGCTGTTTTGTGTTCCGCTGATCAGCGATAGGAAGCAGGGCTGAAGGAGGCCATGTTTGCAACCTGTGGCGCGTGGGCTCATAGTTCAGAGAAGGGGGATGGAAAGAGAACCTTGAAAGATATGAAAGCTAGCTCAGTAATGGTTTTCAGTGCGATTCAGGTCAATTAATGTCTCATGGCTGCCAGTAACGTAAAGTTTAGGACCCACAGTGATTGCATTGAAGTGTATCTGAAAGATAGATATCCATTCCTTCACCCTATCCATGTTTATTAAGTTCCTGCTAAAAGATAGGCACAGTATAGGCCAATTTCTGGCCCCACAAGGTTTACCCCCTAGTTGGGGAAGTTGATAGCAAACTAGTAAACATACAGATAGCTTTCATGAATAATAGATGCTCTGAAAATGTAAAAGCAGTTCAGTGGCAAAGATAAGAGTTGACCCCCACATAAGGACACTTCTAGAGGAGATGACATCAGAGTAGTGACTTGAAGGATAGGAAGGACCAACATTGTAGAGCTCTTAAGAACCGGAGTTCTAGGCAAAGACCTAAGAAGGCCTAAAGGTAGGGACAGGCTTCAGAAGAAAAAAGGTAGGCCTGGTGAAGTCCAATGTGTGAATGGAGAGCCAGACCATATGGTACTAGAGAGGCAATCAGGATCCTGAATTTGCAAGGCTGCTGGCAGCTGGCTTAAGTAAGCCCTTCTACTAGAGTGGATGAGAATGGTCCAAACTTCTGCAGAGTATATGCTAAGAGCAGATCAAACTAATCTGCAGAATCAGAGGTGATGACTCTTCTATAGAACTTCTAGAAAGCACAAAGGAGTGGGCTGAGTATATATCTCAGCCATGAGCACTTGCCTGGTCCCGAGTTTGATACCCATCACTGTAATAAGCAAAAGGATAAAGGCTCAGTGGTTGTTCAAGGCTAGACCACACATTCCTATACTCAGGAGATTTTCATGTTTTAGAGCTAGGGTTTCCTTGTTTCACAACAGTGTGCATTCTATTCAATGTGTGTTACCTTCTCCAAATGCACAGCTCAGATGTTTGTGATATCTTTTGGGTCTGTTTGTTTGTTTGTTTTGAGGCAGCATCTTTCTTTGTAGTCCAGGAAATCCATGAACTTGTGATCTTCCAGACTCAGCCTCTTGAGTGTTGGAATCATAGACATGACCCATCATGCTCTACACCTCTTTCTTTCTTTCTTTCTTTCTTTCTTTCTTTCTTTCTTTCTTTCTTTCTTTCTTTCTCTCTCTCTCTCTCTCTTTCTTTCTTTCGGTATTGAATATTTTTATTTACATTTTTTTATTTGATATTTTCTTTATTTACATTACAAATGTTATACCCTTTCCTGGTTTTCCTACCGAAAACCTCCCATCCCCACCTCCCTTTCCCTGCTCAACAACCCACCCACTCCTGCTTCCTGGCCCTGGCATTTCCCTATACTGGTGAATCAAGCCTTCAGGACCAAGGGCCTCCCTCTCCTCCCATTGATGACTGACAAGGCCATCCTCTGCTACACATGTGGCTGGAGCCATGGGTCCCTCCATGTGTACTTTTTGGTTGGTGGTTTAGTCCCTGGGAGCTCTGGGGTTCTGGTTGGTTCATATTGTTGTTCTTCCTATGGGGCTACAAACCCATTCAGTTCCTTGGGTCCTTTCTCTAGCTCCACCATTGGGGACCCTGTCCTCAGTCCAATGGTTGGCTGAAAGCATGCACCTCTGTATTTGTCAGGCACTGGCAGAGCCTCTCAGGAGACAGCTATATCAGGCTCCTGTCAGCAAGCACTCTTAGCATCCACAATAGTATCTGGGTTTGGTGACTGTATATGGGATGGATCCCCAGGTGGGGCAGTCTCTGGATGGCATTTCCTTCAGTTTCTGCTCTACACTTTGTCTCTGTTTCTCCTCCCATGGGTATTTTGTTCCCCTTTCTAAGAAGGACTGAAGTATCCATACTTTGGTTTTCATTCTTCTTGAGCTTCATGTGGTCTGTGAATTGTATCTTGGGTATTTGGAGCTTCTGGGTTAATACCCACTTATCAGTGAATTCATACCATGTGTGTTCTTTTGTGATTGGATTACCTCACTCAGGATGTATTTTCTAGTTCCATCCATTTATCTAAGAAATTTATAAATTCATTGTTTTTAATAGCTGAGTAGTACTCCATTGTGTAAATGTACCACATTTTCTGTAATTCATTCCTCTGTTGAGGGACATCTGGGTTCTTTCCAGCTTCTGGCTGTTATAAATAACTCTGCTATGGACATAGTGGAGCATGTGAACTTATTACATGTTGGAGCATCTTCTGGGTATGTGCCCAGGAGTGGAATTGCTGGGTCCTCAGGTAGTACTATGTTCAATTTTCTGAGGAATTGCCAAACTGATTTCCAGAGTGGTTGTACCAGTTTGCAATCCCACCAGCAAGGAAGGAGTGTTCCTCTTTCTCTACATCCTTGCCAGCATCTGCTGTCACCTGAATTTTTGATCTTACCCATTGTGACTGGTGTGAGGTGGAATCTCAGGGTTGTTTTCATTTGCATTTCCCTGATGACTAAAGATGTTGAACATTACTTTAGGCGTTTCTCAGCCATTTGGTATTCCTCAGTTGAGAATTCTTTGTTTAGCTCTGTACCCCATTTTTAATAGGGTTATTTGTTTCTCTGGAGTCTAACTTCTTGAGTTCCTTGTATATATTGGATATCAGCCCTCTATTGGATGTAGGATTGGTAAAGATCTTTTCCCACTCTGTTGGTTGCCTTTTTGTCTTATTGTCAGTGTCCTTTGCCTTACAGAAACTTTGCAATTTTATGAGGTCCCATTTGTCACTTGATCTTTGACAAAGCAGCTAAAACCAGCCAGTGGGAAAAAGACTGCATCTTCAACAAATGGTGCTGGTTCAACTGGTGGTCAAGATGTAGAAAAATGCAAATTGATCCATTCTTATCTCCCTGTACAATGCTCAAGTCCAAGTAGATTAAGGACCTCCACATAAAACCAGACACACTGAAACTAATCGAAAAGTAAGTGGGGAAAAGTCTCAAGCACATGGACACAGGGGAAATTTTCCTGAATATAACACCAATAGGGCATAAGTCCTAAGATCAAGAATCTATACCCCTTTCTTTGGAGATATTTTCTTCTCCCACTTTCTTTTGGTCTCCAGCAAGTACAAACCCTAGCCTCTGTCTATTTTACCTTTGTCAAATCTTGCTCAGAGGAAAGTTAGAACAACTCATTTTGCCAAAGTAAAACTGAACAGCATGAAAAAAATAAAGCTAACTGAGATTTTGGAAGGGAAGAAAAGATTTGGATTATATCTCTAGGGTCCCCTGGAATGTGGAAGAGTACTTCTTTGCATTTATATGCTACTCTCATTCAATTCCCCTCTTCGAGGAAGGCTTCGTCTAGGGGAGAGTTTTCTACATGGCTTGTGCCTCTCAACTATGCCCTTCTGATGCTGGTGCACACTGCCTGGTGAATCTGTCTCTACAAGTTAGTGTACTTCTAGCAGCTAGGCAGATATTCTTTCTCATTTATCTGTCTTCTGTGTCAGAGCACAATGCCAACCTCTGTCTTCTCACTGACTGCAGTACTGGGAAGGATCATAAGAACCTCTTGTTTGACCACCAGAGGCTGATGAATCCACACTTATAAAAGCCCTTCTCTTTGTATCATCCTGTAGTACCTTTAGTTTTATTTAACCACTTTCATAATTTTTTATAACTTATAACTACCACACATACATATACACACATAAAACTGTCTACCAATGTAAGATATATTTGTTGGTAAGTATGCACTTTCAAAATGCATATAGATCTATGAGGACTGAGCTTATATATTTATGGAACAATCACGTTTCAATCATCTCTGCTGTTCACCCGTCCAATTACCATGCTAAGACACTAAGAGGTATACAGAGATTACCTTTCCCCTCTCATGTATTGAATCAAGGGCTGAATTTTCTTCTTTTTCTACTTAAAAAAAATCTATCCAAAACAAAAGTTCATATCTGTAGATCAAGTTTAAGAATAAAGATATGGAGTGTAGTAATTATTTATTATGGTAAAGGAAGAAAATTGATAATGAGAGACTCATGAAGCTTTATCAATATGATAAATTATTATGTAACTATTTTAAAGATACTAAAAAGTATTTTACTAATGATGATGAAAAATACTTTTATTGCTAGGTTAAATGAAAAAATAAAGCTATGAAACTTGTTACAATGTTATTATAGTCACTTGCCCAAAACAATTTTAAAACATCTACAGTGTGCCAGGACTGACAAAGCAAAAGGAAAGATGGACATTGTCATCACCATGGTGGTTCTTTAAAACTTTACTGAAGTGACAGTAAATGATTACCTTACATTGTGCTGTGTGTTACAAAGAACTGTAGGGAGTGATGAGCACATTTGGTTTGCCAAATTGTCAATGCATGTGAAGGATGCAATAATGAAACTGACAACATGGCCACTCCATGATTAAGGAGGTAAGGTTTTACCATGAATAATACAGAGAAAATATCCAGAGGCATCTGGAAGACTGTAGAACAGAGAAAAAGAAACATAGTGGGAATGAGCAGCAGACTGGACATGGCCAGGGCTCTCTGTGAGAGAAGGGAGAACAGTGGAGAAGGTGATAGTGGAGCAGGGGCCAAATCCTTGCCATTATATAGAGAACAAAGGGCATCTCAGAGAAGGGAAGCCTGAGGATGAGAGAAGAGCTAGTAGGCTAGCATGGGGCTTTGAATTGTATAATAAGTAATGTGAATAAGGACAGAGGGAATTTGGAGGCTAGCAGGACTTTGATATGCTGATAGCTGCCACAGGTATCTGTCAGTGGAGAGCCAAAGGTCTCTTCTCTTCTGCCTTTTGGTTTCATTGGCTTCTGAGGAATACTGGTTTTTATTTAATCACCAGAAATCCTTCTATATTCCAGCTTTAATTGAGCCTAGACTGTTCATTTTGGATGTATGAATTGCCTTTTAGAATTTGGGGAATTGGACCTGACTTTACATTGCATATCACAACCCAGAGGCTCCTCACTATGAAGCTTCTGAGAAGTGGGCTAAGGTAATAAGTTCGGTGAATTTCCCTTAGCTCTTGAAGGAGTAAAATGGTGGCCACCTGTTTAAGCCTTCATTCGGCCTGCTTTTCCACATCTGTACAACACATACCTTAGTTTTTAAAAATAAAGTTACCAACTTAAAAATTGTTCCTGTTGAAAGCTTACTTCAAGAAAACTTAATGCCCGTTATGCAGTAAACATATAAAGATAGGTATTATTACATATTATCTAACAGGTATTAATTTGTATAACTTTCAAGATGTTTTCTGAAGATATTGAGACAATTTTGTAGCCCATAGGATTATTATGCATCATGCTTGGCTCCAGGTTTGGCTGCTATCTTTGTTTTTTTTTTTTTTTTTTTTTTTTTTTTTTTTTTTTTTTTTTTAAACTATAATAATGTATGCTATGGATAAATCATGAATAGATTGTAACAAATTGTAACAGGGCAAGGCAGTGCAGAAATTTCTCTGTCTTGTATTCTGTCTTGAATGGCTGAGGCCATTTCAGATTTAAGTAGAATTTGATGTCTTTGAAGAATCCTGTGGAAAACTACCCAACTCTATTCTAGGAACCCAAGGTCAAGATGCCTGAGCTAATTGCTTATCTTAGCCTCTGTTAAACTGCTTGCTTGCACAAATCCCCCTCTTGTAGCTGCTGAGTGAGATAAGGGCATGTGGTTTTTACCTTTAAAAAACCCTTACCCTAAATACTTGGTGCTACACTTTGGTCCTCACTACCAGAATGTGGCCCCTACCAGCTGGAATAAGACTTTCTATTGGCTATAAACTTTGACTCATCATCTCTGATGGCCTCACCATAACAAAATGATATGTCTCTCAACTAAGTTAAGACATCACACTTCTATCTGGGTGCTCAGAAGTCAGATATTTCCTCTATAATTTCATAGACCAATCTGAGGTTTCCACACACACTAATACATTTCTTGACTTCAATATGTATCCAGACATGAATGGATATATTGTTTCCCTAAGTCAATACTGAATGGACCTAACAACTAGGGAGAACAAAATCCATTATCAAAAGCAACAAAAAAATCCAACCCAACAGGTGATTTTTAGAAAATACATTACAAACCAAATTCCCCTGCTAAGGCTTTTGCTTTGTGTCTTTCTGTGGATACAGTATAAAAGTAGATGTTGGGATAGCTCAATACTGATATCAACCAATGTTTACTAATATTACTAAATTCTTAGGTCTATTCTCTCTCGCTCTCTCTCTCTCTTTCTCTCTCTCTCTCTGTGTTTCTCTCTCTCTGTCTCTCTCTCTCACACACACTAACACACACTCATGCACACACACAGACACAGAAACACACAGATACATAGACACAGACAGAAAGACAGGCAGACAGACAGACAGACAGACACACACACACACACACACACACACACACAAACATGTTTCCTAGTTTTGTTGGGCCTGGTGGTAGAGGTACTTATAATTCCAGGTACTTAGAAGGCTGATTCAAAAGATTTTTAATTGCAAGTTTAGGTCCAGTCAGGACAACTTAGTAAGTTCCTATTTAAAAGATAAAGCATAATTAAAGGGTTGAGCACATAGGTTCCATAACAAGTGGAACATTTGCCTAGGAACATACAAAGCCCTAGGCTCAATCCCTAAAAACAAACTCTAGCATACACAAAGGTTTATGAGTGATGTTTTGCTCCAAAAGATGGGCAATGATATTAAGGAAGCACTGGACAAGGAACCTGAAATCTGAAAGTGGGATCCATAGGTTTAGGTCCCACCTACTTAGAGACTGTGTCTCAGGATTGACTCATATCAGTGTTGAAGTCGATCTTGCCTTTTACACACTAAAGTGTTCCATATTATATACTAGATTATGAGGTCATCCTACTTCAATTCATTAAACAGCTACGTGTCTATAAGTGTCCCATTGGAAATAAAACATTTCCCTTCTGAAGAAGGTAGGAAGAGAGAAAAGAAGCCAAGAATCTCTGGGGTCCCTCTATTCTGATTATCCCTGACCTGCCCAGTCTGGCTATAACTCCAGAAGGGATTGAGAGAATGAGAAATCATGAGTGAGAGCTTATTTTTTGGTCCTCAGGATTCCCAAGAGAGTCCTGGATAGATGCTTCACACTGACAGGGCTTGGCCAGCAGGGCAGCATCATAGGTGATCCTGATCCTTTCTCAGATTGAGAGATCATTATACTTTCTTCCACCCCCTGATGCCATTTTTGGAAGAAAAACAGCAGAGATATATCCCAGATGAATAATTTGACTGTTTAAAGTCAAATGAGGTAGAATTAGCATTGAATGGGATATTTTAAAAAGACTCCTCATCTGCCATCAGCAAGAAAGGACATTTTAGGGAAATATATGATCAGTTGTAGGGGAAAAATGCCTTTCCCATCCCTTCATATTTATATTCTTGGGGCCAGAACAAGATGAATCTGTAACAATTGTTCAATGGTCATAAACAGATTACAAACGCTATTCTAGAATTATCCCATAGAAATATTAAATTACTTCCTGAAATAATATTTCTAGTTATGCTATCATAATAGAGAAGCTGAAAAACAAATAGAAAAGAATTGTTTTTATTGTCATCTGGGCTGTGGTTTGTCTCTCTGTGGCATAATATAAGCTGGTTTCTAATATTATTTGGAATTAGCTTTTCTTTAGGACATTTCCACAGCTATTGCCAAAGGCAAGCTAATAGAATACAGTCTCTACTGATTTTACTCAATAAGGAAATCCCAGAGTTCCAATATTTACTAGTTAAGCAAAGCCACATTTTGAATAATTACATATCAGATCTTCATCAGATCTGCAAAGAGAGTAAAAATATAACTGGAACCCATTATTAAAATAGCAGGTGTTTATTTATATGGCTCTAGGAAGTTTGACGACAATTATATTAAAGTTTTCTAACATAAATATTTTCAATGAAAATGTGGTTGGCTAAATGTGGGTTTATGAAGAGAGGTTGTATGAAGTTTGGAGAGAGATCTATTTCTTTTTTCTACATGGATACAAGAATATAATCTGTGACAAACATGTAAATGTACTATGTCTGTATTTAGAGGTACTGGATGCTTTAGTATTTAATATTAGTCTCAAGGGTCATGAAACATTGTGAATATTGCCCCTCTTGCATGTTCCCACCTACAGTACATTTTCTTGTATTTTTTTTCCTTAAAAAAATACAATTTGCTTTTCTAAACACATTCCTTACTAGTGTGGACAATAAAATTGAAAGTCTTTGGAGAGTCTTTGCTTTCTTTCTGTTAATGAAATCTGAAAAAGGAGTCATTTTTTTCTCTCCCCACCTTCATTGTTGTTTTTTTTTTTTTTTTAAACAAATGTAGAGAGAACATGATTTTTAAATTGAATTTGATTCATTTTGGAGAAAGCTCATTTATGCCTGTGTTGGCTTTCTGAAAAAGCAGTTCAAATTCCACTGGATGGTGAAAGCCTTTGGCAGGCAAAGTATTATTTGTAGGGGATGTATATACTAATCGTCAGATACATGGAGTGAAAATCCAGACTCAGACCCACAAGGTGGCTTCCTGAGGACTAACTAAATGAACTTGGTCACTGGTGATGGATCAAAGCAGCCTCATCTTGACACAGATAAGTTTCTGTTCTCTAATGAATCCTTAACTTGAGTTTCATTGCCTCTCTACAGAAAATAGGAGGAAAAAAAATCAAAAACTCAATTCAGAAATTCATTAAGTAAAATTTCAATATCAAAGGCTAGAGCAATCATGGAACCTCAGTTGTAGAGTCTCTGGTGAGTCTGCAGCTGGCTCACCCAGGACTCGTGGTTTTCTAGTATAATATGCTTAAGACAAAACAAATATCCAGAGATACCAACGTGATAGATACACACGCTAGGAAAGGAAAGGCAGCAACAGGAGGCTGTTTCTGAATTACATTTGTCTATTTACTGAAAGCACTATGATTTGATTTAAGATGTTTATAGTGAAATGATGGCTGAGTGGAGGCCTTCCCATCTGGAAACCTGGGATTGGATTACCGGTAAATAAGAATGGCCCTTGCTAGGGCACTGTGTAGGGTACTGGGTGTGTCTCTATGCAGTCCTCACAGAGGATGTACTGAATAGCTCATGGAACTCACTAGTTGGTTGCTGGGGGTAATGAACGAAATAAAGGAAGATAAGGCTCACTCTGTGACAGGTGAAGGAGATACAGCTGAGGAGAGGTAGGAGCAGAGTCGTGGGTGGGAAGCTCTACGGTGCTGAATAGAGTCTTCTCAGAAGGATGAATTTGAGCTGAGAGATTCATCAGGGGAAGAAGTGGGGGATGGTAAGAGGCACAACTGAACAGGAAGGCACAGATGGTCAGTGGGTCTGAGGAGAGCTCCGGATCCTGGAGAAGAGCTGGAAAGATGGAATGGGGCTGGAGAGAGGCAGCTTGAATATCACGTTTAATTTGAAATGTAACCTGTGGGTGATATAGAGCTATCAGACTATTAAAGCAGGATGAAATGTCATCCAATTTGCATTTTAGAAAGATACTAACAGCAGTGTGGAGGATGGAGTGGAGGAGGCTGCTATTGGAGGGAGAGAGTTCAATTAGGAGGTAATTGCAGTCGCTGCAATAAGAAAGTATCGGAGTCTAAAGTATTGCCTTCGATTGACAGGGCTTTCTATGGGGCCTCGATATAGAGGCTGTTATCTCTACAGACTGCAATGCTTCACCGGGCTCCCAAAACACTGCCTGTATGCTTGGCCAATGAAGGAATTCCTCAGGAGTTCAGACATTTTTAGCACTAATGTCCAGCCACTGTAATCCTTCTTTCCCTTTGAATTATCACTGACAGATAGTTCATCTTCTTCCCCTGGAGGCATTAAAAGCAAATGAGCAGCTCTCATTTGGGAACCATGAAAGAATTAATTATGGATTCACCACAACTCTGAGGTGTTTAAAAACCATGACTAACACAGAGTCCCTAAAGAGGAGGGTGGCCAAGGAGCGTCCGCTGCCTTGAGGGGTCTGGTGGACAGTATAGCAATGGTACAGGCGACAGACCTGGAGGAAGGGGTGTTCTGGGAAGGCAGGAAGTCATTTGACAGGGCTTCTGCCATGGTAGATTGCAGATGGCTTTTTTTTTTTTTTTTTAATGGAAATTGTACCAGAGAGAAAACCTGTTAAATTTTATTTTGTGTTCTGCCTGTACAAGACAGATTTGATTCAAACAGTTTCTGGCAACATTGGAAGACTGTTTTGCTGGTCCTGTTCACCATGAGCTTCCACTTCTTAAACAAGTTAAGCCTTTCACCTCAGCTGTTCTGTTCTTAGGGGCTTGGGCAAACCACATTGTAACTGTTTTTTTGTTTTTTTTTCTACTTTGTGAGTTCTTCTTTCTTCCATCCTTCTCCACTCTTCCAATTCCATAATACTAGATAAGAGAAAAAAGGATAGAGAGGGAAGGAAAGAGATCCCTGAATAAAGTCAGGAGGTGGAAAGGGGGCGATGTCATTGTTAGACTACTTCCTGCTGATTAGGAACATCAAGTATCTTGGGGCAGGTTTAATGTTCGCTGTCAGGATATCTAATTTCTTTTTCTTGTTATTTCTTTTTTGCACATGACGACTTAGCAAACTGCCACTGACAATAACCAACAACAACCAACAATCAATCAATAATCAATCACCAACAACCAACCAACAACCCACCATGCCTCTCAGGACCCTAGCATTTATATCCCTCTGAAAAGTTCCCAGAATTCCAAACACCATACAATCACAGAAACTGTCTGCAGCAGGCAAAATCACATGCATGCCAGAGCACGAGTCTCATAGTCAGCTGCTGTGGGCCATCTGAAGCAGCCTCATACCCCACACCTGGGATTAAAATGAAAACATCCTTATAAGATTTCTGTGTTTTAAAAAGAACTCAAAATACCAAAATTGCCACTACACCGTAGAAATCTTCTTTGAAGTGACTTTGCCATTTCCTGTCAATGACAGATGTTTGCATCACCGTTTCATTTATCTAGTCTATATTTTGTCTTTATAGAACGAACAGAAACTCTCTGAAGAAAATGTCCTCTCTTAGGAGAACCCCGCATGGTGCAGACTCTTCAGTCACACACATTCCAGCTGCGTCAAACACCTCTTCCTCACACTGCTCTCTGTACCCAGAAACAAAAGATAGAATTGTTTCTGCAAAGAATTTTCTGTCTTTTCGGGGAGGGGGCGGGAGGTGTAACCATTCCAGATGGTCAAGGGTGACCAAATCCAATACTGACTGCAGAGTCATTGGCAACAAACTAATAACTTTGGGGTGCTGCGTGTATTTATTAGTAAAAGGGAGAAATTAAGGCTACTGAAAATTTTACATTAGGGAAATGATCCTGTAAAGCATTAGTCCAAGCTAAGTAACAATCTACTCAGCTACAAAGCCCCTAGGTACCTATAGAGATGATGTTAGTGAAGGAAGAGGCATTAGAGAGGAAACATGGGAGCAGGAAGCTGGGAGAGGATGGGGGAGGCAATGGGAAGACTATACCTGAGTCCTGAATGGCTGGTTTAGCACTCACTCCTGAAGCAGTATTCTGCTCAGTTCTAGAGTATAGTTGCCAAAATATGCCAATGGTATTGCAAGAAGAAAATGCCTGAAGCACACACATCTGTATTTTAAATCTCTCCTTCAAAATATTTCTACCTTTTGAGGTTTTTAAAATTAATAAAATAGGAGCATAGTAGACATAAATTTAAAAAAATGCTTCTTAAAAGGTGCTTTGTTTTTCTAATTAAGGTACAAAATAAAAACACTTTGACATGATCTACTGAACAACAAACAAACCATATGCCAACATTCTTCTCCCCCCAAAGGGTTTCTCGTGAAAAGGCTGAGAACACACACATTACAAGCACTGATCTGTCTCCTGCCATCTGCCCCCTGCCCAGGCCCTTATGTAAAAAGTGCAATAATGATACTCAAGGATGGGGACAGATACAAGGAAAGAATAAACAGAAGGGAGAAGAATAAAGAGTCTCCATTGCACATTGTAGAAGGGTCTTTGGGAGTTGTAACCATTGTTCTTAAGTTGGCAAGGTTATTAATGCACCAGCGCAAAGGGCGTTTTAATGTCTTCTCAGAAGAAAAATGAGGACATCAGGCATCTTTGTGTCAGCTGTCAAGAGTCATCCTGTTTTAGCTCCATTGGAGGCAGATACTATGCTAACAGCATGAGAAGGTAATTCCATTTCTTCAGAAATGTAGCTTAACTTCCCATGTGCCATCTCTGAAGCCTTCCCTTCATTAGCATAGGTTGAATATATAGAATGTTCAGATTTTTGCAACATAAGCAGACTCAGGTCTGCATGCTAAGTATTTAGGTTGTCATAGGTACAGTCTTTAAAGAGTTCTTGGGTCAAGTTCCTTACATCCACCTCCTCCTTTACTCCTGATAAATAACAACTATGAGTTGATAGCTTCTTTGCCTTAGTAGAGGTGAATATTGAGACAGTTTTAGTGATGGATTTAAGTTTCATAGCTAGCAAGTGTCAGTGAGGATTCTACCCACCCTACTCTGTACAACACATTGTTCTTGACTACCTTGTGAAAGGACACCGCTCTCCTATCTACAGACACCAAACCCCGACACTATTGTGATGCCAAGAAGCGCTTGCTGACAGGAGCCTAGCCCTCTGAGAGGCTCTCCCAGCACTGACTAATACAGATGCAGGTACAGTTAACCATTGGACTGAGCCTGGGGACCCCAATGGAAGAGTTAGGGGAAGGACTGAAGGAGCTGAAGGGGATTGAAACCCCATAGGAAGAACAACAATATTAACTAGCTAGACCCCCCCCCCCAGAGCTCCCAGGGACCAAACCACCAACCAAACAGTATACATGGATAGGTCCATGGCTCCAGATACATATGTAGCAGAGAACTGCCTTTTCTGGCATCAGTGGAAGGGGAGGCACTTGGTCTTGTGCAGGCTTGAAGCCTCAGTGTAGGGGCATGCTAGAGGGTTGAGGTGGGAGTGGGTGGGTGGGTGGAGGAGCACCTTCTTAGACGAAAAGGGGACAGACAGAGGATTTGATAGGGGGTTTGTAGAGGGGAGATCGGGAAGGGGGACAACATTTGAAATGTAAATTAATTAATTAAAGAAAGAAAGAAAGAAAGAAAGAGAGAAAGAAAGAAAGAATACTTGTCTTTTATTACACAGTTCCGGGGGCCAGGGTATATTAGTTCTCTTCCCTTGAGGTACAGTAGTGATTACTACTTCTCATGTACATGTCAATATATTCTAGTAAATATAATCAAATAGGAATTAGCAGCCAAACCTTCCCAAATGTGTTACTAGTCTCACCATATGTGTTTAGTTGTGTTATTACGTTGCCTGTCCTAATAAAGATGATAGAAATCTGAGCTGAAGTAGCTGACTATTTAGATGCCAGAGCTAAGATAGCACCACCATCACCCTGAGCCCTTCTATGCTCAATGTTGCTTGCTATTTGCTGTCCAACTCCATTTTTAAAATAATTGTCACTAGAAATGTTAAAAACTGATTATTTCTGTCAAATATCTAATGAAACAGATAAGCTAACCCAGAAAACTTGAAGTAGTAGGAGCTGTATACTTTATTAAATTGTAAATTTGCCAGAAAACTTAAGCGTTTTCTAGCATGATCTTTGGTCTTATCAAATGAAGGGAGGATACAGTCATGGCAAAAATGAGTAGTTTGAAATAGTCAATAGTTAATCTGACTAGTAAAGGTAAGTTATGATTGGGTATTGTGTTGGTGAGTTTCTGTCATCTAGATACACTAATGTCATCTAGAACAGGAATCTTTAATAGAGAGGTTGCCACCATTAGACTAGCCTAGCATATCTGTGTGGGGCATTTTCTTGATTAATGATTGGTGTTGGAGGGCCCAGCCCAGTGTTCATGATACAACTCCTGGGCAGGTGGTTCTTAATGGTATAAGATAGTATCCTAAACAAATCATGGAGAACAAGCCAATAATCAGTGCTGAGGGCTTAGCTGATCCAAGCCGTTCTCTGAGGTCCTGATATACAAAGATGGAACCAGGAACATGACTGGCAGAGCCAGTCATAGTCTAGGCCATAGGAGCTCTTCCCTGAGACCTTGTGTGTGGGGGAAGGAGTACAACTCCTTCTCTAAAACCAAGAGTAAGCTTGGCAGAGTCAGAAATGTCCTGGGGCCAGGACCTTAGCCAAGCTGTGGTAGACCCTAAGAACCTAACTCTTCTCACTGCACAGGTTACGGTTATCAGTCCCAAGGCCACCATATGCCGATCTCTGAGATCCTTGAGATATACTGTGTTTCCCCTGTACAACACTGTATAATTAGCTTCTTATTCACTTTGTCCCATTGTACGATAGTTTCTACTGACTTCATCCCTTTTATATCCTGGAAAGTCCAGGTACTTCTTAATGACTTGCTTGGCATAAGACATACATTGAGCAAGACCACGTGATCTCAGCTTTTATCTTCTATTTTTCTCATCCCCTGATCTACTTTATCAGGAATCTGACACTAAAAAAATGACCCATCAATCCAGGTCAATCAGTGCTCCTTCATGATCTCTGCTTCAGTTACTGCCTCTAGATTCCTGCCTTGAGATCCTGTCCTGGATTTCCACAAAGACTTGTGAAATAAACTAAACACTTTACTCACCAAGTTGTTTTGGGTCAATATTTTAGCCCAGCAATAGGAAACACAAACAAACAAACAAACAAACAAACAAACAAAGGAATGAACAACAGAATAAGCTTGGTGAGAAATGTTTGCCTTCTTCTGGTTGATGAGATGAACTTAAGAATGAAAGGATGGAAGTGGCTGTCCTACTACATATTAATATTTCAGAGACAAATTTTATAGTTTATCTAAAGTTTCAAATTTAAAACTTAACTACAAGACCAACCTATCAGGCAAGATGTGCCCACTGTAGAACAGAGGCACTACTGGCATGGTAATGACCATCTTGTGGTTTGAATAAGATGTTACCATGATCTCAGTCTACACACACACACACACACACACACACACACACACACACACACACAAAGCAGAAATTGCAATTCCCACTTCAAGAATAATTCATTCACACTAATAGTCTTCCCAAATAATAGAGAATGATTTTGTTGGCACTGCAAGTTCCAGTGTGGATGAAAATTCATTAAATATAGAAGAAGAAACAAGACATGTCTTGATAAATGAACAGTGGCCTGTGTTTGTTGAGCATTTACAGTCACAATACACATGGGATCAAAGCATGCAAGTCCATTAGTCCAACACCGTGAACAAAGAAGTTTCAGTAAATGAATTTAGGAAAGTTCCACTTGGTATCTGAGTGTTATATGAAACATAATGGCAGGAAACGAATGAGAAATTGCTTTTAAAATGGCCCACAAATCACTGTCCTTGGTTATTTAGGAATATTTCCATGTCTTCAGTGAGCTACTTTCAATAATGGTGGATGACTGGCATGCAATTACTCCCTTCATGTATATCCTGAGCCACTTCCATGTTTTATTGAGCACTGTAGCAGGAGCTCTCACTGCATTCTTTCTTGGATGTGAGAGCAGAGTAAAGCTAGTTACCAGAAACAGGCAGAGACTTCAGAATAGTTGGTAGAGGGTAAGTGCAATGCTTGGGAGGCAACATGGGGCTGAATGGATTAATGCCACCCATAGAAGACAATGTATTCAACCTTCCCATGTGCTTTGGTTGGAGACATAATTTTATTCTCCCCTTCAGCCCCACAGGCTGTCTTCTGCATGTTCAGCTGAGTAGGAAGTCAACACATGGCTGTGGAGGCAGATGCTGCCATTGCATGCGCCATCTGAGAAGAAGGTCTCTATTCACCTCTCCTCCCCCACAGAAGCAACATGGTGTGATTATCTTCCAGCTGATACTGGTCCAAGGCTTTTTGTTCTTATCTTTGCTCAACTTCCTTTGCCAGTTCTGGAACCTACCTTTGAAAATAGACTGCACCCTTAGGGACATATTTTAGTACATGGCAAAAACAACATGTCTTATTCTAGCTTCTTCAGTGACATTTAGCTTTCTTCTAGAAGATTCTTGGAGAGGTAGTAAAGCTAATAAAAATAGAGTGTTCATTTCTAGTTTGTTTCTTCCTTAGTGTAAGCCAAATTCAATCTCTTAAAAATTGTATATTTGTATAGTACTGTTTCCTTAAAACCTACCATATTCATTACTCCTGTTTGAAGTGGGCAGGGTGGGTTGTTTCATGAGCATCTAACTAATGATTCCAAGGCCCGTTGACTTTGCAGAGTAGAGACTGAGGAGTCTAGAGTCAGTCTTACACTTTGGCCATTTGATTCATAGGTAGGTATTCTCACCCTAAGTGATAGAGCCTCTTCAGCTGCGGAGAAGAGGGGTTAAGAATAAGAAAAATGCCTCTGGCTTCAATGTCTTCTAGGTCCTGCTGTGGCAACCATTTTTAATTTGTGCAGATGAACACTTTATCACAAGTTTCTTAACCAGATCTTGCTATTTATTTTGAAAACGGTCCTCAATCCTCCCTGGTAAGAAGAAACGGGGGCAAAAGATAAGACCTTAGCATTGTTACCAGTGGCCACTACAGTCTAGTCACAGGCATTCATTAAGATGGAACATGTCCTCTGCTCTACCGTAGAGGGATATGCACGTTAAGAAAAACTATCTCATGGATTGAAAAATAGAATAGGCTGAAATAACAGCTAGAAAGTGCTGAGCTGGGGGGAATAAAATGCTAAAGGGTGCAGAGAAGAGGCTAGGGCTGGGCTGGTAGAATGTCCCTCGTCCTACAGGAAACTGAAGAGCTGGAGAAGACGGAGCAGCCATCAAGGACGACAGAGAGAAGACGAGACTAGCAAAGGGTGGCAGGAGATAGAGGCATGGGACGGACTTAAGGGGTGAAACCTTCAGGACAACCTTACTCCGTAATGACTGAACCTTGGCCTCTGGGTGACTGCTGCTGCCTTTCATGGCGTCTCCTTGGAGGTCTCGATATGGATCTCATAATCCCACGTGCTGTGGTTTAGTTTGGAGACCCTCATCTCTTTTCTTTCTTTCCAATTCCGAATAGGCCTAGTAGTTTCTTTTTAAAAACATATTTTAATGTAAATGGCTAAAACAAACATAAACAAAATGTGTGCTCCCTCCCCTTTAACACCCCATTTACCTGTATCATGAGGTCCGTTGTTTTATTTATTTATGGCTTTCATGTACAGCTTTTGTCTTATTCACATAGTACGCAACATCTCCTTTAACTAAGATGTCTTTAGAGGTAGAAAATATTACCACTATTTCACATGAAATGGCAGAAATTTAGAAAAGCTGAGTCACTTGACAAACGGAGTGCTGGGAGCCTTGTCTCCTGTCACGTGACTGCCTGCCTCACTGGCCTCACCACTCTCTCCATATCTGTGTTCTCTTTTTGTTCTTGCTGTTCTCTTTGTTGAAATAATCATTCCTTCTCGTTGCCACTAACTTCTGCTCCTCCGTCAGAGTCCAGACTAAAATACGACCCATTAACCATGCCCGTAGACAGAATCTGCGCTGCCTTTTTCTGTGCGCAGAATCTGGCTTCCATCTCTGTCATACGGACTGTGTTTTGCTGTGAGTTACTGCTGTCTGGTGATAGTGTCTGATCAGTACAACTAGGTTTAGAATGTGGAGATGATAAAAGTGCCTTGGCTTAAAGGCTTGAGAAGGGCACCTGCTCAGGGAAGCATCAGAATCAAGATCTGGGAGAGGCTGGAAATCAGAGCAGAGAGCTTCGTCTTAGAATGATTATCTATCAGTGAGGCAAAGGGTGGTTCTGACACTCAAAGGATAAGCAATGAGTTGAATCGTGCTTTTGACATCCCTCACAGGCTAATGGCATAAAACCTGAGTTTGGGATGGTGGCCGTACTCTGTGTAAACTCCCTACAGCTGGTATGGGACTCTGGGTAGCTGAATTTCAGAAGTGAGAGCAAACTCAATGTACAGTCAGCCCTGACAGGACTTCAGACAATATATATAAATTCTCTGAAGTTCCCAAATCAATTCAATATGGTTTGTGGCTTCTCCCACTTCTCACAGAAGCACAGGGGAAGCCTTGGCTTAGTTGGGTTCAACAGTGAATTCTATCAAGTGCTAGAGGGAGAACTCACACATCGCTGGTGCAAACCTCCAGAATACAGAAAACAGAAGCATTCTCAAGGTTTTTTTTTTTTCCATCAACAGCTAGATAATTATATTAGACAAGGACACTGTGAGAAAAGAAATTTGCTGCCAATTTCATTTACGAAAACAGATGCCAAGGTAAAGAGCAATGTATTAACAAATTAGGTCTAACAAAAAATGAAAAGGTTAAGTATCATGACTGCATCAGATTTCTGTCAGGAATGTGGGGATGCTTTTATATTTTATAACAAGAGGGAACATCCCATGCCTGTATTAACTGCTGAAACCTTTGCTCAAACATAAATTTTTTAAAGTTAGCAATTTAGAATATCTTCTCTTTTTAAAAATTGCATTTATTGAGTGTGTGTATGTGTGTGTGTGTGTGTGTGTGTGTGTGTGTGTGTGTGTGTGTGCGTGCATACACGTGCTCACTCACATGCATGTGTGTGCATGTATGTCTGCATACATATACAGAAAACAGCTCTCTTTGCCGTAAGGGACCTAGGATCAAACTCATATTAACAGCTTTGGCTACAAGGGCCTTTAACCATTCAGTCACCTCACTGGCCCCTGTCTAGGAATACAGGAACTTCCCTAATGAGATAATGACACCTCCAAATTTATATCAGTACACTGCTGAAAATGTTCCTTTTGATAATAGGGGCAAGAAAAAGAAGCCTCTGATTGTGACTATATCCACAGATGGACTGATTGAGCCTGTATAGTAAAGCTATATAGGGAAGATATATCAACCAGAAATGAGCTAATTAAACCATAAAATTAAATGCAGAAGTCTTTCTAAAATAAGCGACTTACCAAATCAGTTTGTTATTGCAATAGGACACAAATTATTTTATCTATCTATCTATCTATCTATCTATCTATCTATCTATCTATATATCTTGGTGTTTTGAGAGAAAGTCTTATTATATAGCCTTAGCTGGCCTAGAACTCTCTATACAGAGCAGACTGTATAGAGAAGGGCTGTATTGAGCCCACAGAGATCTGCCCTGCCTGTCTTTCCAAGTGCAGCCATTAAAGGCATGCCTCTCCATGCCTAGTATATAAGAGGACACATTATAAGCAGGATTTTAAAAACTGTTCTGGGGAGATGTTGTCAAGTTATCTAACAAATAACTATAAAATTGCTCCTCAGATGCTGCTCTAGCCTCTGAAGACAGCAATGACAAGAACAAAAAAGAAGACATTGTCATTTTGGTTAGAGAAACCAACAATAAGCAAGAAACCAAAGCATACCCTGTACCGACATGCAGTATGATACTTAGACATGCCATATGATAGCATTTTGGTCAACAATGGACCATATACACAATGTTGGTACCACAAAGTATAGAACATCATGACATCATAGCTAGTTTGGTTTGTATAAAAACTCTGTGATGCTCACATACCTGACAATGTATTTCTAAGGAAATGTCCTGACTTTTAGGTAGCACGTGACTGTCATTTCAAGCTATAAAACAGAATGGGGTTGAAGAGTATTGAGAGAGAAAGATGACTTTAAAAGGTGTAAAGGAAATCCTTTCTGATGAGGCATATATGAGTGGGCCATGCTTGAAGAATTCAGGCTATATGCCAAGACCATAGCCCTTTCTTTCATCAAACTCATTGACTTACTTCTTTGAAAATAGTGGGCCCATCCTTCAATCATAAAGCACTTCATAATGTAGTTTTATATCTAGTGATCATAAGAATTCTTTAAAAAAATGAAATAATTTTAATGCCTTGTAACTAATTGTGGATTCACAAACTATAAAATGATCTTTTGATGCTGGCGCTCATCTCCCCAGGTACTATCATCTCATGGAGGGCTGAATGCTGTTTGGGCTACTTTACTCTCAAGAAATTCTAGAGGAAAAAATGACTTGCCCAGTCCGCGTCTGCAGCCAGTCTGGACTCCTATCCTGTTAGAATCATCTTTAAATGTAGGTTTCTTTCCGTTGTGGCCAGGACATGATGAAATCCCCTGAGGTAAGGCCTCCTGTCACATTTTATAGAAATATACAGCTTAGGAAGAAGCAGTTGTGATGACAGTTACTCGGCAGTGATGAATAAATGAAACACTTACTTGAACTGGGGGAGACTCTTTAAGCATCTCAATTTTCCCTCCAACAGAGCCTCTCTTTTCTGAGTTCTGCTAAGTTTTCTGAAGCCACAAAACAGAAGAATCTGAAAACATGGAAGGGAATGTACAACCTTGGGCCAAGGGACAGTTGAAGATGACGTTGACTGAGAACCCTAACCCATATTAGGAAATTACTGATTAGATGTTGGCGGCTCTGATTTTGGCGACTCTGATCTGGATACCGTGTACCTTACTGCATAGGTGAGGAAGCCAGTCCTGAGGGGCTGAGCCTCAGAAACTTGCACTCATACCCTCCTACAGAGAATAACAGGCAGATTTCTATCTGGCCATGTCAGAGGCTATACTACAGTCCCCCTTTTGGTAGCTAGCACTTGCTCTCAGAGGAGTGAGCCCCATTTTCTGTATTTCTTAAGAAAGGGGGAAATATACTATGTTCAAGGTGAAAAAGACCCCTGGTGAGTGTCAGACACTGAAGCAGGTGTCTCATCTACACAGCTTCTGGTATTTAGATTGCTCTTCCTATAGAAAGGCTCAAGCTGGGAAGGAAGTCACATCAGAGAGAGGTAGCAATTTCTTGGCTGCTAAGTTCAAACATTCTCCTTTGGGTCTAACCCAATCAAATGCACCATTGATCCCAAACCCTTTCATTTGGAAAATGTGTTGGTCTAGGAGAGTCATGAGTACCTTAGAAATTAATCTGCCCCCTTCCCTGCAGACACTATGTCTCAAAACAACAAATGCAGGACTACTGAAAACCAGCCCTGTTTGTTGTCAGCTGACAGTTCAGCATTCCTGCCTCTTCAGGCCTAGGCACCTAGGATTCCTGCCATCTGTCTGGCCCTCAGGCCTGAGCTGGCTCAGGGAACATGGCTACATCAGCCCTTACCAGCTACCACTGATACCAGCTAGAGATGTGCTTGCATGGAGAACTAGGTGCCTGTATATTTTCTTTATAGAAAGAAGAGGTGGTCATAAAGATTTCTTTTTGGGTCAGAAAAGTGTTCCCCACTGGGCCTTTATGGTGACCTTTCTTAAATTCTATTTGCAAGGTATCATGTGACTTATCGCAGTTAAGGTATTCTTATACAGAGTAGTTAACTTATCCCGGAACCTTTCCTAGCCAGATTTTCAGTTTTGTAGGACATATGGTCACCGTGGAAGCTGTTCAAATCTGTTATATGTTGCAAGAAATCAGCCATAGATATGTAAATTACTAGGTGTGGCTGTGTTCCAATAAAACTTTACTTACAAAGTCAGATAGATGGTGGGCCATTTTTGGATTACTGCCTGCATGCAGCTTTCCAACTCCTGGTATAGAATAATTATTTCTCACCACAAGCAACCCAGATCAAACACATCAGTATTGCCTAGGCAACTATTAGCAGTGTTAATAATTAGACCTTGGAAATGATCAGAATCAGCTGGCAGGCTTGGTGAATGCAGAATTCTGGGCCCTAAGTGAGACCTTCTGATTCAAGGCATATGGGTCTAGGTTGGGACTTGGGATTTTGTCTTTTTTCACAGGTTCCCAGATAACTGAATACAGCAAACCAGGGGCACACTTTGAGAATCTCAGCAGTGAATAATGCTCTTCCTGTACATGGGATCTGAGAAAGGGTCTTGTGGTCCGAAGAGCACAAAAAAGAGGCAGGGGTGTGTGTGGGGACTCCTGCTTGTTTCTCAAGTTGACTCCTGCTAACGGCAGGAGAGTCAACGCAGCAAAAGGAGCCAAGGCTGTGGCCTGGTGAGGATTTCTGGAGCTGATGTGTGCAGAAAGCTCTGCAGTGAGGAAGACTTCCAGAGGACAGACTGTCCCCATTCTCTGTGGCTGCATTTCACCAACATTGGCCAGCACTTAGGCAAAGGAAAGATGAAGAGCACCTTTCAGCCATGTAAGTAGGGAGTAAGGAGAATTTACAAAGATTGGATGAGCCATAAGAGGCTGAAGGGTGTCTCATTCCCAGTTTTTCTGCAGTTTCGAGAAACATGTCTCTTCAGGATCAGCTTACTATACATGTAGTTACAGACCTGCTAGGCTTCAGTGGAGTGGATAGGGAAGCTACTAGACTGTTTCCAGGAGCCAAGCCTTGGTTTTCTCACCTGCAAATGCTTCCAACTCCGTAGGGCTAGGAGAGTTGGATTCTTTAGTCATTACATGCCCTGATATGAAAAGGCAGATATATAAACAGCATAGAAGCCTTCCACTCCTGAGTACTTGCCATAGGAATTGTCAGCAGCTGCTGAGCAGAGGCTGTAGTGGTGGGGGCAGGGGAGGATCTTCTTTTGAACAATGAATGAGCTGCCAGAGGATGTGAGGCAGGTGGTATGTGCTCTGGGGGGGATTCTATATGGTAGAGTGGAGACGGGCATCATTATTTTCATGGTTCCTTGCTCAAACAAGTTCCAAACTTCACCTTGATTTATTCTTTCCTTACTACATGCAACTCTTACTTGCAACACAGAGGTCCAGCTTTCAAAAAGGCCATGTTAGAATTTTCCAAGAAAGCAAACTGAAGAGAGTCAGTGCAAGGTTGCAGAAGTCTGGGATGGACGGTCGTGGCGCTTCATTAGTGTCTCTAAATGATACTTGGAGGAGGAGGGTGGTCTTGGTAACAATGTTCTTTGCCCTCACTTTAGGGCTCTTAGCTCTTTCCCTGCTCTGAACTTCTCCTACTCACCCAGGAACCTTGAATTCTATTCTACTCTTGGTTACTCTTAAAGAATATGTGGGGGCTGGAGAGATGGCTCAGTGGTTAAGAGCACACTGACTGTACTTCTAGAGGTCCTGAGTTCAATTCCCAGCAATCACACGGTGGCTCACAACCATATGTAATGGGGTCTGATGTAATAGGATCTGGTGATATCTTCTGGTGTGTCTGAAGACAGCTACAGTGTACTCATATACATAAAATAAATAAAAAATTAAAAAGAAAACTTTAAAAAAAGAACACACTCAAGAAGCGATTTATGCCAGGAAAGGATTGAATCCTGATAAGAGGCCTCACTTTTTGTGCTCCCCCCCCCCCCCCCACGTGGCTGCGTTCTAATATTGGCCCTGAGATGTGTCAGTACCCATTCACATTCCTACTTTTCAGGCCAATCATCTCTAGCCACACCTGTCTGGTTCAGCCAACATCCTACAACATATAGAAACATTAAGTTTGTAGTTCCATGGAGTTTACCAGAACCCCTATAAATGGAAGTTTAATTCAAAATTTCCAAAGTCAACAATGACTAAGACTTGGCACAGAAGAGAAGTTGGGCCTTTTATTCTCAAACATTCTTCCTTCCCTTGGGACATCTTCCATTTGTTCCAAGATGGGAAAGAGATGCCATTACCTGGTGAGAGGGTCCAAGAGGATCTGGCCTCATTTTGGTAACTGATTTGGTAGATTTACTGAAGAGTGAAGTGACTCCACCCAATGCCCAAGTCTAAGGCATAAATTAGATCTAATTTGATATCAGATGGGTGAGCGATTTGGATTACCCCTTGTTTGAAAGCAGCAAGACTGGGAATATTTTTTAAAGGAGCCTAAAGAATTAATTCACCATTTTTAAGGCAGAAAACTACATGGAGAACATGAACCTTCAATTTGCAAAATAAAGCAAATACATAAAATTAAGGCTGCCCCTTTAATTTTACTAACATATTGGATTAGTCGTAGACTAATCAAGGATTATCAGAATGCAAAACAGAAGGGATCTAACTTCCCAAAACTTTTAGTTTTAAAAGTATACATTGCTACTTATATTTAATAATATTTGGTTTAATCAAAGTATTTTTCTGTAACATTTATTTTTATTGTGGTTTGTTGCCATCTTCTTTTCTCCCACATGAAGTGCCATGTCTGACTTTTCCATCTAATTTTGAATCAAGCATCTTAGAGAACTGGACAGGAATGTAGGGCAGTCAGTGGCCTCGAGTGGGTCTGGGTCGTTAGAGTTCGACAGCATCGCAAGAAGCACGTTTACTATCATTTTTGTTTGTTTGTTTGTTTGTTTAATCGCTTCGCTTCCTCAAGCCACATAGCTCAAAACTGGTGCTTGTCTCAAAGCCCAAGGTCTAGCAAGCCCTGAAGGCCATTAGCTGTTGGTTGGCCTTGGCAGAAAAAGCCAGATTCTTGTAAAAAAAAACAACAACAACAAAAAACGAGCACCATTACAGATCTCCTTGCACACAGCTTACTAAGACTAAATTATGGAGGAGCCTGCTTATGAGGTAGAAGGCTTGCTTAACCCTCTTTAGTCATTCCCCTTTCTTTCATTTTCCCCTGAGGTGAGGAAAACTGGAAGTAAGGCAACATTCCTGGGGGTTGGGGGTCGGGTGGCTCCTCCCTCAGGTGCCAAGCTCTCCTTCCAGGAGGATAAATCCTGCTTGGGGTAACATCTGCTATCCCCTTCCCAGGCAGTGTTCATATAGAAGAAGTTTTCTGAGGACTCAACTTTATTCTAAATAAAGGATAAGAAAGAGTTTCTCGTGCTATGGTCGCTGTGCCAAAGTAAATAGGTAAAACAAGAAACCTGACATTTTCCACGCTGTATTCCTGGCACCCAGGCCTCTGCCCCCAGATTTACCTTCATCTCCCTCTCCTCTCCATCCCGACTCCCTTCCACTGATTTTATTGGACACCACACTCTTTCGTTTCCTCCCCAAACTATCTTACTGAGGGTAAAAATTCAAAACTTTTGCACTCTGTTTTTCCTTTGTGCATTGCTCCTAGAGCTAATTGTTTCTAGAATACCTTCAGCCTGAGACCTAGAACATTTTAAGACCTGAAGGGAGGTTGGGGATTAGTGAGTCTGAAGCTCTTCTTTGTCAATAGGCTGTAGAGAAAAGGACATGGAGGCAGAGAGCTATGTGGTAATACTTTGTATCAGTCAGGGGCAAAGCAAATTCAGAGTTTCTACCATTTTCCTAAAAAGATTCCATTAAGTTCTTCATTATCCACCTTCAGCTAAAGGTCAGGACAAAAAGTGTCTAACTTGACAACCCTGTAAGCAGACTCTTCCCATAGGATACAGAGCCATCTCTAACATGTAATGTTTCCTGAAGCAAATTTGCTCAGGGACTTGTCTATCCTGATAGCAAACCACCCAAGTATTAAACACCCTTCAGAAGACATCTTGTCTAGTTGTCAGAAAAGAGATATTCAAAGCAGCCCCTCGGGGGTGACAGACTGTGGCTTTGCTGCCAGTGCCTGGAAACCTGGATGCCTTCAAGTGGCAGAGCTGAGAGGTTCAAAACCAGCTCAGGGGTGGCACAACTCTGCTGGAACCCCTGTCTCTCTCTATTGATGCCTATCAAGTTGGCAACAGAATTGAGCTGAGAATAGATTTTTTTTTTCTTTTTGGCTAGCATGTTGAAATCCGTAAACTGCTTTCTGTAGCATAGAAGCTGTTGGGGGCCTATTTGTTCTTATTTGAGCCAGAGCATAGAGAAAGAGTTGGAATCTAGATTTGCCAAGGACACATCAGGGTGGGGGTGTGGGGAGGTTAGATTCTTAGTGACATTACTGAGAAGAAATAAGGTTTGCAGGGTGACTGTCCAAATTTTCCCAAGACTGAGGATTTTAACAATGTGGAATGTTTAGTGACAAACTGTAATAGTTTGAGACCAGGCAGATTGTCTATTTATCTTGGAGTAGACTGACACGGGCCAACTTATGGTGCTGAACAGCTCTGGTTTCATACAGAAGTTAAATTTTCCCTGCCTATAACTGCTTTCTCTGTGAGTGTATCCGTACCCCAGATTTTAACTATGCACCCAACAGAAGAGTCTGAGAAGGTATCACCTAAAAGAGTAGCTCTTTACATAAACATCTGCCTAAAGAAACAAGCCAGTTCATATTTGGAAGGCACCAGAAAGATCATATAGGGATCCCCAGATACCTGATTTATGCCGATTCAAGTGTACAAGCCCCAGAGGACAGATATCTGCCTGTCAGAGCTAGGTGCTGCTCCCTCAGACATACTCCCACCCCAGGGACTTAGAACCACTAAGGTTTTTGCTTCTGTGTTTCCCTGTTTCACTCAGGCATTGAGTCCATCATAGGCAGGCTGTTCTGCTCCTCTTGGTCATCCAGGGAAATCAGGTGTGGATAACCACAGGCCAAGGGTGGAAAGTGGAAACTCAGTGTTGGACATAAACTGTCCAACAATTTAGTGCCCAAGTCAAGAGACGATCAAGACCTTGAGTTATGATTCATTGTTCAGAATCATTCATTCATGGGACCACATCAAGCATAAATGGCAACAGTGGGTGAGCAGGCACACTTGTCACCAAGAATCAGATGTGACAGGGGCTAATTGGTGAAGGGTACTAACCAGTTCCACAAGACAAGTAGAAATTTCAGGTTAAAAATGAAATCTAACAAACACAAAAGAAACAAAAATAAAACTCAGTCTTAGGGCACAGCCCAGCAGTAAGGCACTTGATTAGCATCTGCAAGGCTGTGAATTCCATCCTTAGTCAGGAAAAAAAGAAAATGCAGGCTCTAGCCTTTGTACTACATCTAGACATCTAGACCCTGATTCTGGGGATCTGGAGGAAGCTTGTACAGAGTTGGAATGTCAGGTTGTGAAAATGGGCAGAGGGTGGGACCCTCACAAGCAAGGCTAGCTTGTATGTAAGGCCATGCAGCTACTGGAGGATAAGATTCAAAAAGCCTATGGGTCTGGTCTTTTCTAGTCATCCGAAGCCCTTTCAGCCTGTCTGAGCTGTACTCTGCTTCCCTTCTGTCTGAGTCATGTTTCTATTGTTGTGACAGAATACCAAGATCAAGGCAACTTATAAACGAACGTGTTTAGTTTGGGCTTATGTTCCCGAGGGTTAGTGACTATAGTGGTGGAGGAAAACACGGCAGCAGGAATAGATGGGGAGAGTTTGATCCATGAATTAGGCAGAGAAGGGGCACACTGAAAATTGCAGAAGTCTTTTGGAACCTTGAAACCCACTCTCAGTGATGTATCTCCTTCAACTTATTAAGGACATCTTTTCTAATCCTTCTAAAACAGTTCCACCAGCTGGGGATCAAGTATTCAAACATATGAGCCTATAGGTGCTATTCTCTTTCAAGCTATCCCACCCAGGTTGAGGAGGTAGATCTTTAATGGGACATTAAAGAAGTGCAGAAAGCTAGTAGGCTAGTAGACAGTGCTTCAAGTCTTGGGAGCTTATTGAGGTCAAATGGATGGATGAATCTTAGCATTACTCAGGGTTCAGGACCTCCAGTAAGCAGGATGGAACCAGAGATGGGCTAGTTAGACCCACATCCTGCATTCCCTGCTAACTGGAACCTCTCCATATTCCTGACTAGATCCTTTCCTCGTTGAGTTTTCTGTGCTGAGGAGTTCACTGTCTCCTCTTGGAAAACATCCATTAAGAACCCCAGCTGGTGATAAACACTGGCCCATCTTTGGGGATGGGGGTAAGGTAGGGGGTAGGGGTGGGCAATAATCTCAGTGCTGTTAGCTTCCCTCTCTTCACACCATTGCTTAGCTTGCTTTCCAATTCTGCTATGCCCCCCTCCCCCAGTTTGCTCACTGAGCCCCTCCTTAACATCGCCATGTACTTTGGTAACTAATTTTGTCTTATCATCGAAAAAGAAAAAAAACTTCCTTTGCTGAAATTTCTATCCTATAATCAACCAGGACAGATGCCACCACTTGCCTGAAAATTTTCCCAGCATCAGACTCAACTTTAGACTCCTTCCCCACCCCCCCATACTCTAACAGCTGCATTTGTGGCTCTCTGCCCCCTTAACTTTAACTTTACTGAAGGGCGATGTCTCCCTTAGAGGATTATGTCATTCAAGTGCAGTATGTAAAACACTTAGCATTGTCTAACATAGTGGATAGTTTCCTTATCTTTTTGTTTGTTAACTCTCAGTTAAAGTACAAGCCACATAAGACAGGGCTTTTTGTCACATTTGTTTATTGCTCTATGCCCAGCACAGAGGAGAGCTTGCGGATCTAATCAGAGGCTAATGAATATTTGTTGAGTGTAAGTGAATAAGAGCTCTGAAGGGACAAGAACATAACTATTCTCAGCAGGCTTGCCACCTGTCTTCCTAACCTGGCCATGAAGGAGTTCACACATTCTGTCCTGGTAGGCCCAAATGCATCACAAACCATCCGCTCACACTGTTTCTAGGGGTGTGTGGGCTATGCATCCCACAGGAAGCAGGCCATTTTAGACAGGAGCTTCAAAGCTCTAGAAAGTTTCCCTGAGCAGAAACTACCATAGGCAGCTTTAGACTCTGCAGTATGTCCTATAGAAACCATGGGGCCGTGGGGACTGTGGTGGTTTGAATATGCTTGGCCCAGGGAGTGGCACTATTAGGAGGTGTGGCCTTGTTGAAGGAAGTGTGTCACTGTGGGGGTGGGCAGAGAGAGCTTCCTCTTAGCACCTCGAGGATGCCAGTCTTCTTTTTGCCTTCAGAACAAGATGTAGAACTCCAATGCCATGCCTACCTGCATGCTGCCACGCTTCCCACCATGATGATAATGGACTGAACCTCTGAACCTATAAGCCAGTCCCAATTAAATATTGTCCTTTAGAAGAGTTGCCTAGGTCACAGCAATGGAAACCATAGCTAAGACATGAATATATATATATATATATATATATATATATATATATATATATATATATATTGTCCTAGACACACCTCTTCCTCCCATGCCCAGTCCCTGTCCTCTGCTTCTGGCTTCTGTTTAGTCAACATGGTTCTTTATCTTCCTTGCTCCTGAGCTAGGGGCCACAATAATGGTAGGTTGCAAGCAAGGAACACTTTCTGAGCCTCTATAGTAAGTCAGGCTCTGTGCTTGGTAGGACTGGAATAAATCAAGGACTCTAGTGTTTAATGAAAAAGCACACTAAATGAATCTTAGAGAGTTCTTCCTCCAAAGCCTGTGCTCAAGGCGCCCATACATTTCCTGGTGTCCTGGAAGGCTCAGAGCAGCTCTTCACAGAAGCACCCCTCCATTCTCTTCCAACTCTTGCTCTGGGATCCTGGAAGTGGCCTAGTTTACAGAACCAAACAGGAGGAACTCATATGCTCAGCTCCACAGCACTGGGGCTGCAAAGAACTGAGTTTGTGTTGTGGCATTTGTATTATGTCTCTACCCAGATCTTATGTTTTTCAACCAGTTTATAATAAATATTCTCCTTATAATAGCACCCATGTGTTTCTGTTCTGAAATGTATTCTGGATGTGCATGTCCATATGTCCAGCCATTACCCATAATCCCAGGGCTAATCCAGGGCTTCTGGCATCTTCTAGAGCACAACCCTGGAGACCTTCTCATGAATACCACCACTGACAGGCTTTTCCACGTAGCACTACTGTGACCAACCATTCCTTTCTAAGGGAAGAAGACTTGAGGTAAGCTATAAAAATAGGGAGACTCTGAGAATAGACCAGCCTTCCTCAGCACTTTCCACAAGCTTAGCTTATTCTTCTGGAAACTTCACTGCACATTTCTTTTCATAGCTTTAAAACTTGAAAAGCCATTTCCCCCTGATTGGCATGACTTATGTTTTCCTTGCTACCTCTCACTGCAGGTAATTCCCCCTGTATGGGGGCTATTGTCACCTTAACGAACAGCATTTCTTTTCTTTGGTGCTCTCCATCTTGTCAGTCTTCCTTCCTCCTCATTTTTAAGGGAATGGAATAAAATTGTCAATGGATACAGGTAGAAAGACTGGGGGCTAGGTGCTGGAGATGTTGCTCAGGGTCCCACATAAAACAGGCCACCAGCCTGAATTACCTCAATGCTCTCTCCTCCACTGTAGTCTTATCTTCTAGTCACAAGTGGTAGTGGACAACTATTTATTGATTTTTTTTGTTTTGTTTTGTTTTTCGAGACAGGGTTTCTCTTTAGCCCTGGCTGTCCTGGAACTCACTTTGTAGACCAGGCTGGCCTCGAACTCAGAAATCCGCCTGCCTCTGCCTCCCGAGCGCTGGGATTAAAGGCGTGCGCCACGCCCAGCTGCAACCTCTTGTTGTTGTTGTTTTCAAACTGAGCATCAAGGATCAAACAGAGCTGGGCAGGGAACCACATCTGTCCCAGTGAGACGGAAGTCCACACCATCTTTCTCCACACTTAGGCCTTTCTATAGAGGGGGAAGAAAAGACAGCTTAGAGTCTGCCTACTCAGCCATACAGGCTGATGTTTCTGGTGAATGCTACCTGAACTTTTTCAACATTTTTTTTTTTTGACAATGAAGCATTTGCTTCATGCAAAGTTTCAGGAACAAATGAAGCTTCCCAAGCAAAAAAACAAAAACAAAGAAACAAAAAAAATCTCAAGTTTGGGTTCAAATGAAGTATCATGTATCTTGGAAAGTTGTGGCAAAATGAATAAGAAGAGGCAACAAAGCCAGTCCCAGATCACATCCAGCCCTCTGTTTCTTACAACACAATGTGACAGCAGAGTGACAGAATCAGAGCTTAGGCATCTTCTCAGAGATACATTCCTTAGCTCTTTTTCTTAAGACATTGAGACCTAAGAAGTATGCTTCCTAAGACTGCCTGGGTGACATGCATGAGGTATCTCTTGGATAGGTGACATTTAAGATCCATCTTATAGAAATTTATCTAAATTTAGCAAAGGCAAGTCTCAGCAGATACAAGAAAATTGAAATAACCCTTTGTATCCTGTCAAACCACCACAGATTAAAGTTGTATTTCAACAGGAACAGAAACAATAAAAAGATATTAAAGGCTTCCTAGAATTCAATGAAATGAAGGCACAACATACCCAAACGTAGGGGACACAATGAAAGCAGTGCTAAGAGGAAAGGTCACAGCACTATCTGTCTTGTTAGACCATACTAGCAACTTAACAGCATAACTAAAGGCTCTAGAAAAAAGAAGCAAATACATCCAAGAGGAGGAAAAAAATAAAAATAAAGACGTAAATCAATAAAATAGAAACAAAAAGAACAATAGAAAGAATCAATAAAATGAATGAAACAAAGAGTTGGTTCTTTGAGAAAATCAAGAAGATAGACAAACCCTATCCAAACTAATTAAAAGACAGAGATTGGATATTTACATTAACAAAATCAGAAACAGAAAGGGGGACATAACAACAGACACTGAAGAAATCCAAAAAATTATTGGGTCATACTTCAAAAACTTGTACTCTACAAAATTGGAAAAAATCTAAAAGAAATGAATAATTTTCTCAATAGATACCACTTACCAGAGTTAAATAAAGGTCAGAAAGACAATTTAAGTAGACCTATAACACCAAAGGAGATAGAAAGAGTCATTAAAAGCCCCCTACCAAAGAGAGGCCAGGCCTGGGTCATTTTAGCATAGAATTCTACCAGACTTTCAAAGAAGAGTTAATACTAATATTCCTTAAATTATTATACAAAATAGAAACAGAAGGAACATTGCCAAATTCATTTTATACTCAAGCCAGACAAAGACCCAACAAAGAAAGAATTGCAGAACAACTTCCCTCACAAATATCAATGCAAAAATACTCAATAGTTGCAAATTGAATATAAGAACATATCAAGAAGATCACCCACCAATGATCAAGTAGACTTTATCTCAGAGATGGAGGGATGGTTCAACATTAAAAAACCCTATCAATGTAATCCACCATATAAACAAACTGAAAGAAAAAAAATCCCTTTATCCTCTCATCAGATGCTGAAAAAGCCTTTGACAAAATCCAACACTGATTCATGATAAAAGTCTTGAGTGATTAGGGATACAAGGGATGTATCTTAAAATATTTGAGTAGACACATCCTTCCATAAGCCAAAGGTTATTGAACAAAAATTCCAGTACTAGATATGGCATATTTTCTTATGAGTTGTTGGTCAGGGAGGCCCTGAAGGTTATAGACCACTGTCAATGACCTTGTTTGTCAGAACCAGATGTTAAGATTCTGTTGCTGAAGACACTATGCTCTCTGTGTGCATCATACTGGATTGGAACTGAAATGAAACATCTTCTGTGCTGGATAGCTTTCATATGTACTATGCAAATTGCTGTGGAAGAACAACAAGAGTTCTTCCTAGTTGTAGACTCCATGAGCTACAATGATGACCTTCTTATCAAGGTATGTCCATTGGTGCAATAGTGGTGTGAGCAAGATGGGACTACGCAGCTGCTTTCAGATTGGATTTGAGGTCTGTTCTGCAGAAGGGAATTCATGCCTGGTTAAGGGAATGTATGTGATTGGGAAGGTTACAGGCCCTAAAGGAAAACCAATTACTGTTGTTTTGCTATGGTCTCAAACTCCCTTCTAAAACGTGTTTATACTTATAGATTCATACAGGTATCATGTCTTCATAATTTTTTTTTCTTTTTGCAGTAGGTGACAGTTAATGCAGAGACTCATAACTGGTAAAAGTGTGGTGAATAAAAATCCATGCTGTGCTTGGTCATAATAAAAACAGTTATATCGTACATACTCAGGGTTCAAGACTAAAAAGATATCTACAGCACTCACCATCAGGTTAATCCATAAGGGGGTGGGGTAGGTAGAAAAATTTAAGAACCTAGGTTAGGGAAGAGTATTGTTCAACAGTGTTTTCTGGACATGACATAGACATTACATTTACAACATGTTATATTTACAAGCTTGGTTACTTATCTGCATAAGAATCAAACCTGTCATACTTTTATCAAGCAATGGGTGGGAGTTTGTGAAGCACATACCTCACTAAGAGACTATGGGCAGGTAGGT
The DNA here is from genome assembly GCA_902729485.2 of Mus minutoides. Taxonomy (NCBI): domain Eukaryota; kingdom Metazoa; phylum Chordata; class Mammalia; order Rodentia; family Muridae; genus Mus; species Mus minutoides. The sequence continues at coordinate 306,080 of LR750159.1, read as the reverse complement.
AATGGTTGCCTAGAAGAGCCAGTGATTTTCCTCAGTGGTATAACCCCTGATAAGTTGCCCACGTTCTAGTAGATAACCTCCCACCCATGCTCATCTGTAAGCCAACAGTGAGCACAAAATAGACACACCCCAGACACCCCTAAAGGAGGAGGGGGCTTCCTGAGAAGAAGGGCTTCTGCAGGAGAAAGGTGGATGAGCGAGTGTAGTGGGTGTGTGTGAAAATGACTGCAGATTCAGTATATGCATGTATGAAATTCACAAAGAAGGGGGTAGGCAGATTTATAGGTTGAAAACATTTTAAACGCACTTAAGGTTTTATAATATGCCTTTTGCATTTCCCGACTGTCCTTTTCTGAAATACTGAACTCTCGTTGGGACTAAGGGGCCTTGATTCACACATTCAGAAGTCTGCCCAGATTGCTCTTTCTCTAAAGGAACAATGAGATTAAGCTTCCCCAGTTAAGGACCAGCTGTACCAGGGGTGATTAAATCTGTCTGAATTCCATGTGGCCTGTCTCTCAGGAAATTTCTGAAGCTTGTGCGGCTTTCTCCCCCACCCAGCTGTAATTGTTTTTCAGCAGATAAAAATTGCTCTGTAGATTTTTCCCTGTTCTGCTGGGATGAAGTAATGAAAAGAGACAGTTTCAGCTGCCCAGATGATTGGCTCTTGAGTCTGGCTTGAAAAGCTCAGTGCTGCCTTTGTTTTCCAAGTCAAGATTTGTTAACTGGTCAGCTGGTCACCTATGTGATTAGCCAATTAAACCTCTTCTGCACTCTGCATACAAGCACCCGTTATATACCTGCCATGTGTAGATGCGCGTATCTTCCTGCCACTAGGCAAAGTGGCAAGAGGTGAATCTGAGAGGACTGCAGTATAGGGGCTCCTCATTTCAAGTCTTTGTGACAGTCACAGGGACTCCCTAGCTCTCCTCTCTCACAGGCCCAGATTGTCTCCTCGTACCAAAGGGTATCTAATCTAGTAACACTCACTTTAATTTATCTAAAAGTGTCATGTTGTTTATTTTGAATACATCATTTTTTTTCTGGAGTGCCTTCTTCCATTTGGAGCACTCCTATCTATCTACTTAAATTCATCTTAAAAGCATATGACAGCTTACACTGGCTGTTTGACTCTCACAGGGGGACTTTAAGCCTTCACTTACATACGTCCACCAGCATCAACATTGTTAGAGAGCTCTTTAGTGAGGCCAGTTCTCAGGATCCAACCCTGGACCAGGATCTAGGGGGTGGGGCAACGTCTTCTTCCCACAAATGCTCCAGGCAAGTCTGGACCACTTGCAGATTTGAGAAGCCGCATCTGAAAGTAAGGCTGGCAAACTGCCCTGTCAGGTAGCCGATGATATTCTCAATAGTCTCATTTTGCAGCTGACTTCCTCATTCAGGCATAGAGACATTGAGTTACATACCCAAAGCCACATTAGTTTACTATTGGATGCATTCCTCTCTTGTAATGTTCTTTTCTCTCTTTGGTCATTCTCTGCATTGCTCTGCGGCATTGCCCAGCATGCTGTATCTAATTCCCCTTTTCCCATCATAGCATATTTGAAGAGATGAAAGTGTCCAACAGACCCAGGAACAGTGAGACCTTCCAGGCCAGAGATAATGCAAAGCATTTTTTTTTCAACCTCACACATGACTTGGAGCAGATGCTCATGAAATTTTTTTTAATTATAATTTTATAAAAGAATCAACACCAAGTTTCATAAACACTGTGATGCAATAAAGTTGGTTTGAGATTGCCTTTAATGTCCCCTAGAAGTTAAGATGTAAAGATACATCATGCCCATTTCATCACCTTCTGGGAATTTTTGTGAGGAAAACTGGAATAGGCTCGGCCTTTATTAAATGCAGGGTTAGAGTGGCTATAATTCATCTCAACACCCACTGACTATAATCAGTATTTATTATGTGCGAAATACTGTGAAAGCTGAGGGGCAGATTTAATTTGCTTTCACAAAAATTTATTAACATTGCAACAAAGTCGAGACCCCGCCTGCACTGTGAGTATGTATGTGTGTTTGTGTGTGTGTGTGTGTGTGTGTGTGTGTGTGTGTGTGTGTGTGTGAGAGAGAGAGAGAGAGAGAGAGAGAGAGAGAGAGAGAGAGAGAAAGACAGAAACATACACACACACACACACACACACACACACACACACACACAGACTGAGGGGGTGAAGAGGGAGAGAGCGAGCTCGGGTACCCGATGTTACTCCTTTCAGACTGCACTTCTGTAATTTAATAACAGTGTGGCGAAGAAATGAGGGTGACCATGTAATTTCTTCTGAATAAAAATGTGTGTCAAGAAGTAGAAGAACTGGATCTGAAGGGAGGACAGTCCCAAGAGAAGAAATAATGTCCTGACCTGCTTGGGAAGGATACCCAGTGTTGACTCCTTTCAGAAGGAAATCAGAGAGGAGGATTGGGGCTTGAGGAAATAGCCCAAACCACTGAAGCTCTACAGTTTGACTTCACAATAATCCTGTGCTAGCTTCTGCTGCCCATACTACTTAGGCAAGGAAACTGAAGCTCAGGAAGTTAATAACTGTTCTCAAGGTTTTAGCATCCTAAGTGGCAAGTTTAAGGTCTGTTTCTTCTTCCCCTTAGGTCACACTATCTGCCAAGCAATGTCCTTGAGCACTACAGGTGGGTGTGGCAGAAGAGCAACTCAGGCAAAGACCCCTTGAATTCTTCTCATAAATTTTCCAGCCTTTCAGCTCCCTGAGTTCTGTCCAGTGGAGCTTGCTGGATGGTTGAAGGAACAGATGCTGTTCCTGAGCCCTCATCCTGCTTAGTGCCCAGGGCAGGACAAACACCTCCTCTGAGGCTTAATCCTCTAATCCCAGGCTTTAGGCTTTACTATGTTCCGTGCTAAAAAATACTTTGAGTCAACACTGTGTTTTGCAGTGTAGATGCTCCCCGACTCCCAGTGCACTCTCATTCTGATAAACTGTCTGAAGTAGCAAATATGGTAAGTTAAATACTCATTCAGGGCTCTTTGTCGTTGGCCATCCTAGCTCAGGCTGCTCCCGTTGACTGACTACATGCTAGCGTCAGCATGGCTGCCAAGCATTATCTCCATCGGAGGGAATGGACTACCACTTTCAGGTGACTGTACTCACACACACCTCCTAAACTTCCCTATCTTTCTTTTTCTTTCAGGCCCTAGAGTCTGGTGGCTGTTTCTCCTTCCTACTATTAGGTCCAAAGGAAACTACAATTTCCCCAAATTCTAAAACACAGTCCAATGAGCAAAACCTGGACTATAGGAAGATTTCTGGTGGCTAGATAAAAGCCAGCATTCCCCAGAAACTTGAGAAACTGGTTCCCATCTTCCGAAAGGAATCATTTCCCTTAGCTCTGGCTGAAGGGACATATGGCTACCTCTGGTGCCAAGCACCTTTGGAAGCATCTTAAGTACCTATTATACATTTCAAAGTCCATGCTAGCATCTTAGCCCTTTGCCCCTCCTCCCCTACCCTAAAGCCCCTCCAGTTCCTGGGCTTCCATTATCCCAATTACTCATCTTCTCATTACCCTTATAACTCTGTTAGCATATAATTATGAGATCTCTCTCTCGCTCACTCTCTCTCATGTTTTTTTTCGTTCAATTTTCTATCCCCTGCTATTCTCACCTCCTTCACAGATAACCCGTGTTCAGCCTATAGCTCAGGTTCAGTCTCCTTTTATTTTTCCCTTCTGCTCTGCACTCTTGCAGATGCCTCTGGCTGTTTCCTCTCTTTCTCATATCTACAATAAAATCTTTCCCCTTAGCCACACCATGAGCTGGTCATATTGTCCATATCTACCAAGGTCAGGAACCTCCTTTGCAGAACTTCACACTGGAAAGCCCTTGGCTTAGTTAGGGTTTCTATTGCTATGAAGAGACATCATGACCCTGGCAGCTCTTATACAGGAAAACACTTAATTTAGTCTGCCTTACAGGTTCAGAGTTTTAGTCTACTGTCATCATGGCAGGAAGCATGGCAGCCTACAGGTAGACTAGGTGCTGGAGAAGGAGCTGAGAATTGTACATCTTGATTGGCAGGCATCAGGAAGAGAGATTCATTGGGCCTGGCTTGAGCATTTGAAACCTCAAAGCCCATCCATAGCATTACACTTCTTCCAACAAGGCCACACTTCCTAATAGTACCACTCTCTGTGAGCCTATGATAGCCATTTTTATTCAAACCACCAAAGCCCAGAGTTGAGGTTCATTATTGAGCTCACAAAGCAAGAGTGCTTCAGTGGCTGGAGAAGACAACAGAAAAATTAACCAAGCAAGATACACTAGGTATTGGAGTATTTCTCACACCTTCACAATGGTGCTAAGGCCATTCCTATTGGACAATGTTTTTCAAGGGCTATGAAATTTTTCCTTAAAATTGCCAGATACTAAAACAGCTATTCCCTTTAATTATCAATTTGGTGTGTGTGTGTGTGTGTGTGTGTGTGTTAAGTGTCCGGGGAAACTGCTTTTTCATTTTCCAGATAGCTTCTAAAAATAAAGGATCTGTGGTAAAGCTATCAGATGACTCTGATATGCCTCTACTGGGGAAAGGAATTATTAAATAGTTATGTGAATTAAAAAAAATACGAATTTTCTCACTTAAATCCAAGAATCTAACCAGCCTGCATAGGTATTAGAACAGCCACTGAAAAAATGATGACTTTCTGTTCCTTTCCAAGGTTTCTGGAAGCACTCTAGGGACCAGGTCCCTTTTATCTGTTGACTTTATGCTTGTTCTTAGGAGCCAAATAAAACCACCTAAGATCTGCGTGGTTTAAATTTAAGTGCAGCGATGCTCTCATATAAGAGAAATACAACTTATAAACTACAAGGGAGGCCGCACTGAACAAAGAACTTTTACATTCGAGTGTTATTAAGATGCAGTAAGATGTAGAGATGCAGGATTGCCTTCTCGGCCGGGTAACATATGGCTATTAGCTTTGTCTTAGCTTGGGAAGTAGCAGCCTGTTGTGCTGGCTGGAATGGTGCTCCTGCCAGTTAAAGGGATGGGAGAGACTGGGGAATGCTTCCGATTTGGTCATCTCCTACAAATGACCTTGGAGGAAACTAACTATGGCTCCTGAGGCTAGGAGCCTTAGGAGATCTGAAACTCACGTATCATTTCCAACATTTGAAGCCCTTTTCTGAGTGTTAGAGGCATAGTGGTGAAGCAGATCTTCAATGATCCTCCCATTATGGAGTGCTCAGTCATTCAGAGGAACAGACAGTCAAGTGTTTGGGGCTAAGCCCACAATTTCTCTTTTCTCTCTCCAATATTGATTTTTATTATTTCTGAATAACCAACTAAAGTTCACCCTCTTTTCATGTTTCCATTTGCTTTGAATACCATGGGACATAGAGTATGAAAAAAGACTGGAAAACAAACATAATCATAAATATGAAAATACTTGCTATTTTCAATATTGAAAGTTTAAAAAATGCCACATTCCTTGCATATTTGTATATGCTGTATAAGAGTTTATATATGTTTTACTAAATTATATTATTTTTTGACTGCCAAGAGCTTCCATTTTCTCTTTCACTTTTTGCTTATAGGTCAAATGTAGAGCTAAATATGTAGTGTCCAGTCGTGAGAAAGAGTTAAGAATTAAACATTTCCTCCTTTACCTTTCTCTGTGTGAACAGTGAGTTTGTTCCAGGGACTGGCAAGCTTAGAGATCATTGTGGATTTTCTAAATTCTATCTCCTGGGGATTTTTTGTAATTAAAAATAAAAATATTATATCTGTCTCTCCTTAGGCCTCCTGGTGAAAAGAATGGCACTGGGCAGAGACATGACATTCTGATCTACAAAAATCAGATTATTACATACTTCGAGGTTTCAAAAGTTTGAAATGAGAGCGTTAGAATTCTGATCTTCTAAGACTCCAGAGTTTGATACAGTTAGACATAAAGACCCCACTTCCCAGTACCTCGTCCAGTGAATCCAGCTTGGCCTGCCAGTCAGGAGTCTACCCTTCTTGGGAAGCTGATTTATCTGAAGACATTCTAATGAAATGGGCGGAATAATTATCCTCTTAATGAGATAGTATAGTACCCTTCCTTGTGGAAGTGGCTTATAGAGCTGCCCTTAACGGCAACACTGTTATGCCTGTCTTATTTTCTTAATTCAAGCTCAGAAATCTCCCTCTCCCTCTCCCTCTCCTTCTCCGTCCCCCTCCCCTCCCCTCCCCCTCCCCCTCCTCCTCTTAAATTTCTATATTTTTCTTTCAGTTATTGGCCAAAAAGCTACGCAAGCTTTCCCCAACTCTCGGGGCTTTTCCCTTTGTCTGTGGCCACCACCCCCATGTTCCTATGCAACTGCTTATGGATTTCCATTGCTGAGTGAGCCTGCTTCTTTGGACCCTAACTGAAAAAAGCCTGGCTCTCTTTCTTCTACTTCCCTCTTCTTAGCAGATGCCAAGATTTCCAGCTTGCTCGCCTAGTTGTTTTTCTTTCAAACGCTAATAATATCTTAAAGCTTTCTTCTGAGTCCATTTTACATCTCTTTCATTAACAATACTAAGAACCTAAAAAGGAAACTCTAATTTCCCCAATAATAAGCCCGCTCGCCCGCCCCTCTAAACTGTGGAATGCTTACCTTTTAGACTCTCACACCCTGAATAAGAATTTAATTTCTGCAATTTTTCAAATCTTGTTTGCCAGGGTTACTTCCTCCATCTGTGTCCATTTAGATTGTGTGAGGTTATAAACTCCTGGAAGTTGGGACCTTGTCTATTTAAATTTATTTTGTAAAGACCAAAACCAGAGGCACGTACTTTGTAAGATATTGAGCAATAGTGAACAGAAACTGAAAGTGGAAGATCCCAGATCCATTCTGACAGACAGATTTGATTTGTCCCTGTCTGATGCCGTCCTCAAATTATCACAGACTGAAAAATGTAATAAAATGGCCCAGCAGGAGCTCAGACTACAATGTAAATTAAAACAAAATATCTGACTGTGAAAAGCATGCCATCATGATGACTAGAACTATAAAAAAATAAAGGACATAAGAATAAACAACACAGGAAAGGGGCACACTGCTTTGAGGACAGGGACATACATGCCTCAATAATGTTAATACCATGTGAGGCTAAAGGGTCAAGGGCAACCACCATTTTCTTCAGAAGGAGATGAGCCAAGTTTCCATCTAGCAGAGAACAGACACTAATAGCATTGATATTATGTAACAGGCCCTGTACACATTAACCATTCCAACTACCTTGTGAGGTCACTGCTATAACCATATTTACCCATTCCCTATCAACATAGCAAATATCCAAGGCTAAGCATGAAGAATACACGAAGAAAAGCTCACAGTTTTGGAGACTGAAGGTTCAGCCTTTGGTGAGGGCCTCTTTAGCTGCATTCCATCAAGGTGGAAGACATCATGGCAGATGGCAGAGGCTCACGTGAGAAGGAATGAACATTTGACAAGAACCTGAAGACTAACTTAGGGGTTAGGCTTGCTTTTTTTTTTTTTTTATAACAACCCACTCTCTTGAGAACTAGCCAGGCAGGTCACATGAGAACTACTGTAACCATAACCTGTTATAGAGCAATGCTTTGGTGACCTAACCATGCTAACCGGAGCCTACCTCTTAATGTCTCCCTACTTCTATACCACCATGGTGGGGACCAAGCCTCTAAACAATGAACACCCAGAGGATAAACCATGACAGTTATATGTGCACAGTGGAGCCAGAATTCAAATCAAGGCTGTGTTAACTCCAGGTCCTGCTGGTCACTTTATCACATGGCAGAACCCTGGAAAAATGAACACTCAGGAAGACCCTCAACTTCCCAGCTCAGGACAGTCCTCAAGGACCAATGTTGTGTTTCATTTCTTGGGAGAACAATCCATGCCTTATCAAAAATGCACTGTACTTGATATGCAGCTTTGAGGTCCCCTGTTCTTTATGATACCCATTCCTCCCTACCATGTCATGCCTTTGACATGACAGCCAGTATGACAGTCAGAATGAGGTTATTTTAAGTGAAAAAAAATTTCCAACTGTTTTCTGTCCAGATGATGTTATGTAGCAGTTTCCTCTGAATTAAAATATTACTTACAGGAGAGGCTCATGAGACTCAGAAAATAAACAAAAATGTCACTTATTTGGGAAAGTAGAAACATCAAGATTCTCAAAGGCCCCTCATTAGCTTTGTAGAAGGCATGAAGGATTGCCTGTGGAGACTGAGGAGCCCAGCTGAGAGAGGAGATTTCTTAGACCAGTGGAGCTGCCTGTAAGCTGGACAGACAGCTCCAGGGCAGCAGCTTCCATGAGCCATTGCCCACGTAAGGGTGGGCCTTTTGGTCATCCAGTTGCTTTTAAGTCATCTCTGCTCCTGTAAGTAATCCCTGAAAAATGTGAATCTTGTTTCTTGGGAATTCTGCTCTGGAGTGAGGCACTGGAGCATGTGTGTGTGTGTGTGTGTGTGTGTGTGTGTGTGTGTGCGAGCGCGCACGCGCGCGCGCGCACGCGCGCATGTGCGGGTGTGCATGAGTATATGTATGTATGTGTGCATCTGGACCGTGCATGTGTATATGTGTGTATGTGCATGTGTGTGCATGTATGTGTGTGCATGTGTGTATGTATGTGTGTATATGTATGCATGTGTGCATGTGTGTATGTATGTGTGTATATGTATGCATGTGTGCATGTGTGTATGCATGTGTGTGCATGTGTGTATGCATGTGTGCTCGCTCATATGTGCTTATGTATGTGCGTGTGGTATCTCCCTAGAAAGACTTTCTCATATGACAGATGACTGCTAGAGTTTTAAACAACTCATTCTGAATACTTCCTAAAATGTACTGTTATGAGCTAATCATCATTTGAATTTGGTTTCATACTTAGCTGAGGCCCGAGGGGAGAATTAATAACATGAAAAATGGGCTCATTTTAGCTAAAACTAGGCAATTTACCCTAGTATTAAAATATACATGATAAATTGTACATCTTAGTTGCTCTGACAGGGAAGTTTGTATACTACCAAACTACATGTTTAGATTTTTTTTTTTGAAGAGGTGCAGCTTTTTGATACAGGATCCTTCCACGTAGCCCAAGGTACTCTGGAACTCACTGTGTAGACGAGACTGGACTCAAACTCACAGAGATCTGCCTGCCTCTGCCCACAAATGCTGGGATTAAAGGTGTGTGCCACCAAACCCAGCTGTGTTTAGAACCTTAGTCTTACAATTCAGTTGTTACAAAACAAAGTATCTTGCATTGGTAATTCTATTCAGCCCTTGCCTTCCCATCCTGATTGTTTTTCTTAGAATTTTAAGAGTTTCCTGATTACATAAGGACTGATAGACTTTGAAGGAATGTTAAGTGATGTATGGAGTAGAAAGGAAGATTAGTTAATTACCAAGCAGTGAATTATTACACTAGATTTCCAAGTTCTCACCTTTCTTGGTGGTAGAAACGCAAACAGTAGAGTCTAGCTTCAACGAGCCTGCATTCCGCATTCTAGTCTGTCTTGGAGGTTAATGGCTAGGCTCTCTTCTGTCCCCTCTACTGCTCCGAGAGAGCCCCCAGCTGTAATAAGCGTGACTGCTGAAGGGTGGAATTTGCAAATATCTTAACACTTTTTCCTACATTAAGCAATACGCTTGATCAGATCTAACTGGGTTATTTATAAACGAGTATGACAAAGACACTAGATGAGAATGCTTGTAATTTATAGCATAATTAGCTTTGGCTGGACATGCATTGAGAATGGCCTAAACAAAAGAATGGATACATATTCCAAATACTAAAACTTTCAAAATTAAACTTGATAAGGCATAACAACTTGCATAAAATAAAGTAAGAATAAATAAAATTCTATGGCATTTTAATAAGTTACTTTTGTCACATAAATTTATCCAATATATAATTGAGTTATTAATTTTAAATGTGGTCTTAGACTGTTTAATTTTTTTGAGATAATGCAATGGTTTATGTGGCTTTAATATAATTCCTCTTGGGAACCATTTATTCTCAGTGTGTTGATGGTGGTGTGAATTCGTTTTTATTGCCCTTGGCATGGCACACAGTAGAAAACACCTGTTCTCTCTCCTTACATGGGCAGGAAATTTATCTCTACAGACAATGTCTAAGAACATTCTGAGAACTTAGATGGATTCCGCAGGACTGACTGCTACTTTTCTTCTAACTATCGTTTAGTTCTTGATAGATTTGCCAAATATAACATCAATCTACTATTCAAATTTGTGTATGAGAATGAAATTCTAAATAGTATTTTTCCTTGGAGCCTATAAATACATGATTAAACACATGATATAGAGGATAATTCTTCCCTATCTTTTACATAATAACATACTAAGCAACGAAAACTACAGATCTTGTTTCTAGTTATTAGCTTTGTGTTCTGCATGGGCTAAAATCCCTCTGTCAGCTCCTCTCACAGTTCTATGGAGTATTACTACTAATGACATTACCAATGCTTCTGATCTTTAGAGGGAGAAGCAGAGCTGTAGCAAGAGTTAGGGTCTAAACCCAGGGATGGTGTCTTTGCAAGTTATTCTTTTATATTCAGAAGCTGTTATTCTTAGTCTTCTTATTGGAGTTTCATTGATTGGAAAATACTAACCTAAGATCACATGAACAATGAGTGCAGTCTGTCCACACACCTGGACAGATTTTTTATTTCCTTTTTGTCTCATAGTCTTTTTTGTCTCATAGTCTTTGCTCCCAGTCAATATTTCCAAGTTAACCATTTATAAACAAATCACCATAGTGTCACAGACCATATTTAAGTCTCCTAAAACCGTTTCCATTCCTACTCAAATGTTTTCTGTGTTTTTACTTTTCTCTCCGCATAGTATTATATTTATACTTTAAATATTTATTTTTCTTCGGTGTTACAAACATGGTATGTGACTCCTTTGTGTGATTTTCCCCATTAATTAATCTGTGCCTTTATTCCCTATTTGCCTATCATTTCAGTGACCGTTTGTAAGCCAATGGGGAAGTTTTTCTTTTACTCCTACATGAGGCAGGAGAGAAATCAAGAAGGATTCTACATTTTTGTAAGCTGTCAATAATTCAGATGAAGAAACCTTAAGAAAGGCTGGTTGGGAGTGGTGCCTAGGAGTTTGGCTTAGGACATATAAAATCTGAGGTTCAAGTAGGAGAGATGGCAAACAGGTAGCTGCACTCCAAATCTAGAGCCTCAGAGTAACACAAGATGGATACAATGGCTGGCGTGCATGCTCACTTACAAAATTGAGATTATTTTATGGATAATATACCCACTGTTTTATGGATAAAAATACTTTATGCTGAACATTTTCTCATATGGTAAAATAACATTGTATGTTTGGACGGTTGTTTATGAAACTAACATTTAAAGCTAAGGTATTTATTCTTTTTAAACCTCTCTCACACACGGCTTGTCAGAGTTATCCTGACAGACAAGGAGAGTGAGGCTTCAGTGGCTAAAATGCCTGCTCCGTGTCACCACCATTCCATGGGAGATCAAATTCAAACTCAGATTTTTTTTTTTAGGGCTCCTTTCACCAGATCACCTCAGCCTTTGACATAACATTCCAGGAAACTGGAACCATGACAGGGAGCCATGACAAGGCTTATTGCAGAGAAATATCTGTGAGTTGTCTCAGGATGCTCCCCCAAAATAGACTGCAGTGACACAGTCCGCACCGCATAGATTCTATCTCATCCGATCAGTTACAGACGAATTCCGTAGTGTCCTCTCGCCACATCGGACGTTCCCTCAGCGTCACAGAGCAAGCCAAGCACGGCCCTCCTTGTCCTTGTTCATTTATCCAGCCCCCTGAATCCTGACTTAAGTCAGCAATCATTCTGTTCTGGGGGCAAGATTTCAGATTTCACAGGGCTGCACCTTAAAACATCCCTTTGATAAATGATGGCCGTGGGTTATGGGAAAGTCTGGGCAAAGCCTGAGGAAACTACAATTCCCTTAGAAGACACGAGAAACTGGCGACTATTGGGGGAAAGGACATGAACTCCCTAGAAAGACAGATGAGCAGCCACTGGCAACATTTATGTTTTTCTTTGGTAATGCAGAGGGCTGTATATATTATTAATGTATGTGAACAAAAAGACCCAAACAGTATGATTCGGAAAGTAGGAGGCATGAAAGTAATATATGCTTCTCTTCATGGTGGAAATGGGAGATTGTTTATCTAAAAATAGTTTTTCCAAGCCATACAGAACAGTTATTATTTTGTGCACTGTAGGAAGGGCTGTTTTAAACAGTACAGTGTCTTCATTTTTTATTTATTATTATTAATAGGTTTTGTAAGAATCTAAAAACAATCATAGTGAGCTTTCTTGCTTTTTATCCATCAGCTTCCCTGGCAGGTATTTCAAATACCAGCTTGACAAAACTGTATTTAATCTAAGGGGACCTGAGATGTGTTTTGTCACACAGGTGGCAAGGGGAGGCTCTAAAATTCTGGCAGAGAGCCAGCTTAGCCTCTTCTTTTAAACTAATGGAGGAAGAGAGAGAGAGAGAGAGAGAGAGAGAGAGAGAGAGAGAGAGAAGAAAACAAAATAAAACAGCCACCCAAACCAAGAGAAACCAACAGCAACAGTATCAAAAACTATTCCTGACAAAAGAAAGCTCACTGGCTAACTGCCACACTTTGACTTTGCTGGGAAAGCCTTGAGCATTTCCTAGGAGCTGCCCTAAAATTCAGCAGGTCTGCCTTGCTGCCCCTGCTCTGGGTTCCGTTTTTGCTTCTCTGTTTTGCTTTACTTCTGACATCCAGGCTTTTTCCTTCCCAGGCCTGCAGCTAGCATCACCTTGGGTCACAGTTGGTTGATGATGGAACATGAATGGGACCAAACTTATGTCATGGATTCAGCTTGGTGGTGGTTTAAGAGGAGAGATGATGTATCAAGGGGACATCTTAATCTGTGGCCCAATGTTTCTAATCCTTTAAGATTATTCCATTTCTAGAGTGGTCTGGAGTAGCAGCAGATGTCAAGGGCTCTCTCTATCTGTGCTGTCTAATGAGGTAGCTGTCAGCTCTTGTACTTGGTACACACTTGAGCGTGGCCAGTGCAGTTGACGTTTAGATCTACAATACTGTTGAATTTTAGTTAATTTAGCTAAAATACATATCTAGATTAGGCAGGTATGCAAACAACCTGGAGACATGATGAGCTATTTCTCAAATATGAAGTCTAAGTGTAGATTATGTGTTTCTGACAATACTTAAGCATCTAAACTGAATTTTTATTAAAAGCAATGTACTGTAGTTAATAGAGTTCAGAGATTTAGTATAAAAAACTAATATCTGGGATAAAATATTTCAGCAATTTTAATGCTTCACCATTGGTATCTAGGACTCTTGTGGGATAGGATGACATACTAAAATAAAATATATTTTAAATAAATAAAATATATTACTGTGGTTGTTTGAATAAGAATGGCCCTGTAGGTTTATATTTGAATATTTGGTCCCTAGTTGGCAGAGTCATTTTGGGAAGGATAAGGAGGTGTGGCCTTGCTGGAGAAGGTGTATTATTTGGGGGTGGAATTTGAGATTTTAAAAGACCCACACCAGGCTTGGTCTTTCTCTGCCTCCATCTTTTGAGTAAGACATGAATACATGACTACTGCTTTAGTGCCAGCCTGGGGTCATGTTCCCACCATGATGATCATGGATTCACTCTCTGAAACTGTAAGGAACCCCCCAATTAAATGGTTTATTTTATAAGTTGCCTTTGTCATGATGTATCTTCATGCAATAGAAACATATATAAGGTAATTATTAAAACTAATTTTACTTGTTGGTTTTTTTAAATACAGCTATTTATAGATTTTTAAGATTACATATGCAGCATCAGTATATGCTATTGGACAGTACTGCTTTGATACTTGCTATGATTTATTATAAACTCTTAATAAAATTTAGACAATATTCTAAGCATCAAATAGGCTTTGTTGATATTTTTAACATATGAATTTGCCTAAAAACATTAAACTAGTTATACTATATGCAAATTACTCACTACATCTCTTAAATATTATATTTTATATAAAGAGGAAGAAAGGGAATTCTTAAGTGTCTCATAAGAAAATGTGTTTCCCCCCAGCTGAAAAATTATAACTGCTACTATGTCCATTTTTTTCTACTTCAAAGGACATAGCTAAAGGCAACAGGACTCCATTCTTCAACCTGCAAAGGCTTCCCTGTAGGAATGACAGTTTTGAGAGGCAGCAAAGATCTCTCTGAGCCTGGTGAGCAAGCCCACAGTCAGAAGAAGGTTTTCTGTGGGTGGATGGAGGCTATGTACTATGATGTGCTTATGCATGCATTCATATTTCATTATGATTTTCCCATAGACTGTTTGTTTCTTCCACCCCACCACCTCAAGTAAAACACCCACAGCATCACAACATACCAGAGGCACCCTGCCAACTGAGTGGGAAGTTCAAGGGACTCCCTGTTGCTGTCAGTTGGAAAGACAGAGCCAAGAAGATAGAGGATTCCCTTGGGACCCACTGTGATGATAGCGCTCAGTGCTCCTCTTCTCTATGACGGTCCCAGCTTTGTGGCATGTCATCACTGTTGGAGGACTGAAGATACATTGTCTTTTCATCCTTCTTCTACTGGTGTGGTAGCACAGTCAGGAAACCTGAACTGAGCTTTGTGCATTGGTAAGAAAGCCTCTAGTTAATTGTAGATTCCACTTGTATTCCTTGCTCAGAGAAACCAGAGAGGGAGATTTAAGCATTTCTAAATTTGAACATTAGGAGCTTCTTGGGGTTACAAGAAACTTAGTGTGAAAAAATCGGAAAGATTGGGTTTAATTAGTACTGGACTGGTATGTCATCCATCTCCTCTGTGTGACTCTGTTGTTCCATCAGCAAGTTGGGCAGATGATCCCTGACCCTGTCACAACCAAAGGTATAGTATAAACTAGCCTTTAAATGAGTTGTTGAAGCTTGTAGCATTTTCAAAATTGAAAATAGAATCAGCAAAGAAAACACATGGTGGAACTTGTGGCTCTAGCTATATATGTAGCAGAGGATGGCCTAGTCAGTCATCAATGGGAGGAGAGGCTCTTGGTCCTGTGAAGGGTCTATGTCCCAGTATAGGGGAAGGCCAGGACCAGGAATGGAAGTGGGTAGGTTGGGGAGCAGGGGGAGTGGGGAGGGGATAGGGGATTTTTGGACGGGAAACTAGGAAAGGGGATAACATTTGAAATGTAAATAAAGAAAATATCTAATAAAAAATTAAATAAAAAGAGTCAGGTTGGCAGGGTGGGGAATTGGAGAGGGTCTGGAAGGAGTTGGTCAAAATATATTGTACAAAAAGAAACTTTTTCAATTTCATAAAAGATTTCATTTATCAAAAAAAAAAAAGAAAATAGAATCAGTTATTTTTTGAAATCACTGATTAAAGCCCTTTGTGTGTCTGTTGGAAACTGGTTGTGCAGAGTGAAAAGCTTTTCATTTACTCTTTGATAAGTGGTGAACTAAGACAGATTGCCATGTCCTACGAAGTGTGCTCTGGCTGGAGCCATGGTTCCTCTAGGGTGACATTCTAAGTGTTTAAGAGTAAATACTGATAAGGAGAGGCAAGACAAAATTCCAGAGCCTCAGGGTTAAATGCAAGTCCCTCAAATCGGTCTGAATGTGAATATTGAATGGATATTATATTGAATACCAAATGAATTTTGATTAAGGAGGTTACTTACATTGACAACATTAGGCATGAAAATAATTATTTCATGTTTTGATGTTTAAATATGCTTTGACTTTGTTTTACATTTTACTAATACTTGCTCAGGNCAGAGCCTCAGGGTTAAATGCAAGTCCCTCAAATCGGTCTGAATGTGAATATTGAATGGATATTATATTGAATACCAAATGAATTTTGATTAAGGAGGTTACTTACATTGACAACATTAGGCATGAAAATAATTATTTCATGTTTTGATGTTTAAATATGCTTTGACTTTGTTTTACATTTTACTAATACTTGCTCAGGGTTTCAATGAACAGTGACTTTTTAGAGAGGTCAACGTGCAGGCCAATTGTTTTGGAATGAGCATGTATAAAGTGAATATGAAGAGGAAACTGGCCAGGCAGTGTGGATGTTTCCACCTCTTGCTCAGAGCCTGCAGTGATTATCCAGGATGGAGTTAGAATTCCAAGATGTGGTAAATAAATTATGTAAATTAAAATAAGGGATTCTTTGGTGAACTCTCTATGTTCTTTGTAAAATATTTAGGTATTACCATTTTTTAAAAAAATTCTGGTACAAGTGCTAATTTACTCTTAAAAATATTGAACAAATTGCTTTTTAAAACCCATCTGTGAACTAACCAGTACCCTCAGAGCTCGTGTCTCTAGCTGAATATGTAGCAGAAGATGGCCTAGTCGGCCATCATTGGGAATAGAGGCCCCTTGTTCTTGAAAACTTTATATGCCCCAGTACAGGGGAACGCCAGGGCCAAGAAGTGGGAGTGGGTGGGTAGGGAAGCAGGGCAGGGGTGGGGGTGGGGGAGGGTATAGGGGACTTTCGGGATAGCATTTGAAATGTAAATGAAGAAAATATCTAATAAAAATGGAAAAAACCCAAAAACCTATCTGTATGATACATTATTAATCTTCAGACTGAAATATAAGCTTCTATGCATCAAACTCGATAGATACTGAATATCCATCCATGCCTTGGTACCATTCAAATGCATGGTACCAAGGCAGCCAGCTGGGGATGCCTTTGATCTCTCATTGGCACTGTAACTGAATATTAACTGCACATAAATTATTAAATGGATATCTTCCATTTGGATGTTGTGTACATCTTATAGTATGCATAAGGTCACAAGGTTTATGGGTTGGAAATTGAATGCAAACATACCTAGTCAAGTTAGGTACATTACACATTATAGTACCTTTGTTTTCCTAGAATCAAGAAGAGATAATTTTCTTACCTTCCTGGCACTCATCTAGTTTTTGTTTGGGGTGGGGATATTCTTGGATATACTGAATTGATAAGGCCATTTTAATTATTTTAGAGACACAGATACCCCCTTTGGACAAACGTAAGAAACCCAGGAACAATGAGATTTTTATTTTATCTTTGGTCTTCCTTCTAATTCCCCTGTGGTTTATCACCCTCCTCACTATATTTTATGGAAGTGATGGTTGATGTTTTTAGCTTGCTGATTTTGGCCTAGGTGATTTGAGTCTTAAATGCTCTTAGAGACATCAGTGACTCCACAGTAGGAGGCCTCTAACATATCCTTAGATCCTGGCCTCCCAGAACCATCCTTTGTGTTATCTCCTCCCTCTGAATGTGGTGGCCTGAACTCAGTGACTTGCTCTTAGCTGATTGAGTTAAGCAGAAGTATGCAACAGTAGGCTATGACACAGATGATTGGCTTCCTTCCTCCTGACCCTCCCTTTTGACTCCAAAGACAGGTTCACACAGCAGGTATTGAGAGACAACTCTGGCCAAGAGCCAGAGAGGAGTCAAGGCATGCCAGCATCCTAGTGAGTTTGGAACTGGGTCTTCCCTGGCTAAGGCTTGGAACAGCTTAGGTCAGTATCTTGAGTGTAGCTTTTTGACAATAACTGAGCTAAGTCCCATTTGGATTTCTAATCCCCAGACATGGTGCTACAACAAATACAGCTTAAGCCATTAGTCTCGGAGAGACTTGTCTTGCAGCAATGCTCAATCAGTACAACCTCTACCACCAGTGATAACACATTCACTTTTCTGAAAGCATCATGAGGCCAAGATCTGGTTCTAGTGCCTCCTTCCATGTCTGCTGCCCAGCATGCTGCTTGGCAAATTCAGAACCCCAAGCAGATTTTGAGAATGGAAGAAGGAAGGAAAACAATAACAAGAAAGAGGGAGAGTGAGACTAGCACCCGTGAAAGAATAGAGACTTGAGTTACAACTTACCTGACAGAACTAAGTCAACTGTACTAGACTTACAGTCACTTAAATGATTTCACTTCCTGTCTTAGGGTATCTATTGCTGCGATAAAACAGAATGACCAAAGGCAACAGATGGAAGAAAGAGTTTATTTCTTCTTAAAACTCTCAGGTCACACTCTATCACTGAGGGCATTCAGGACAGGAACTCAAGGCAGGCAGGAAGGGAAAGAGACGCCATGGAGGAACTCTGTTTACTGGCCTGCTCTTCATCACTTGCTCTTTGTGTTTTCCTACAACTTGGGGGGGGGGCAGCAATACTCACAGTGAACCCTCCCATCAATCGTTAATCAAGAAATTGTCCAACAGATTTACCTGCAGCACTGTCTTATGAAGTCATCTTCACAATTGAGATTCCTCTTTTTGAACAACTCTGGCTCGAATCAAGCTGACATAAATCTAACCAACACGCTTCTATTTCTGACATAGAGTCATGCTTGGTGAATTGCTTAACATGCTTTTAGCAGAGTTCTCCTCTTGGATATGTGCTAGAACCTTTAGAGAGCTTTGTTGAACGTGGGAGTGTAGGATGCCCATTCTGTTGGGTGGCTGGGTCTGGCTAGCCATGTGTGCTTCTGGAAGGGAGGCTCAGCTCCGTGATCAGCTCCTGGCAGCCTACACATGACCTTGATCATGGAGCCAACTTCCTATTGCTGGTGATGCCTGAGGCAGAAGCAAGTCAGAGCATTGCATAGACAGCAGGGTTTTGTGAGGGTCAGCTGGTGGGTGGTGGAGGGATGCTATTCCCAAGAAAAGCTGTACCCTCTATGCAGAGTTTTCCTCCTGATGTTGGGGAATGTCTCTCTGTCTGCCTGAGCAGCCAGGAGCATCAGGAGAACATGAAATAGATACACAGATGCTCATTTGCACACTTGGAGAGGAAGCACTTTGGGAGGTAATAATAACTTTTAAAGAATTGGTAATCTGACTTAAGGAGGACACCAGATAGCAGTCTTTAGAGTAGGGAAAGGAGAGACCTTAGGGAAGTGGGACAGCTTGACATTGATGTGAATCTAAGAGGAGCCATAGGTAATGGGTAACTGTTCAATGTTCTCATAGATCTGTATGGGGAGGGAGGGAGAGAGATGCCAATGCCATGGTCCAGGCAGCTGTGTCTCCTCTATCTCTTACTACAGCATCTGTTCTCTAGCCCTCACCACGAGTTTTTATTCTGGTAGAGCTTCCTGGTGTTCTCCATGGCCTTACTGAGGCACAGAGATCACAAGTCAGCACCCAGCTATACGAGGGTAGCTAGAATCTAAGGACACCCCACTGGTGAAATGTGTCACAAGATCAGAACTGACAGGGACTCAAGGCTGAATGGGAATAACAGTGGCTCAGACCTAACTTGCCTCTGCATCATGGAGATCCTTCAGAAAGAGGTATTGTCCTAGAGGAAGGGCAGGGAGAGCCGCTGAGCTGAAGTTTCACAGAAACAGAGGCATAAAGAGCAGGACAGGTCTCCCTCAGCTCATCTGGTGCAGTGAGGTGCTTAGCTACCGCAGCAGCGCCTCTCATTTATCAGGAGGACAATTAGGGGAGGTATGGGGAGAGGAACTTCTCTAATAACCAAAAACCCCAGTCCCCTCTACTTCCAAAGGGCTAGGGACATTCTGTATATGACTCAAAAGTGTGCTCTACTGTCTAGGCCCCAAATGAGGCTTTAAAATGAAAGGGGAACCAGGGGATGGTGAGCAATAGCACAGTGAGAATGCGTTAAGTTGGAGCTAGACTGGAGCTTTAATTAACATCAGGTGGCTGCCAAGAACTTTGGCTCAGCCAGGCGTGTAACAGAGACTGCAAGCCCGAGTCTGCTCATAACTCTCCACCTCTCTGCCTGTTCCCAGGAAACCTGGGAGTGCCCTAACGCTGAGCTTCCTTCTGCTGCCACCGAGCTGTCCTGTGGATCTGCTCATGCCTTCCTCTAACTGACAGGCTACAAGTCACACCAGTGTAGCTGAAGGCAACAGAAACATTGCTGGGTCTGTGATGAGATTTCTCAAAGGACCCCAGAGGCTTTTTCATTTCTCTTCTCTCTTTTTGTTCTCTCCTGGACGACCAGAACAGGCTTTCCCCTCTCTGTGCTATCTCTTCATGTTGGATTTCGGTTCACTCACCAACAGCTTGCTATGAACCCTGGGCAGATCTTTCATAGACCGGTGCTGGGCCTCGAACTCAGGACCTTGGCCTTGTTATATGAGCGCTCTACTCTTGCACTACAACTCCAGACCCTCAGACAATGTTTTTTAAAGTTTTTGCAATTATGATTTAATTATAAAATTTCTCACTTTTCTTTCCTCCCATATACCTATCATTCCCCTTCAAAGTCATTGTCTCTTTCATTTTTTACTAATTGGTATTTGTATGAATATATATATACATACATATATTCATAAATATAACCTTTTTAGACTGTATAATGTTAACTGTATATGTTTTTAGGTCTGATCATTTGGAAGTGGACATCCAATTGGTCCCAACCCAGAGCCTTGAACTTGCTAGGCAAGCGCTCTACCACTGAGCTAAATTCCCAACCCACATCATGTAATCTAACAATGTCCCATGTAAGCCAACAGCAGAAGTTGGTGAAAGCATTCACCTTCAGGGGCCTCACACATAGGCAGAGACCTGGATAGTCTAGAGGTGAATGTTGGATGGAAAGCCTCCTTCCAAGTACTAAATTTTTGACTGAGAGTTTGCAAATGGTGAGACCCATCGGAAATGAGTAGGAAAGCAGGAGCTCCTTCCCTGTCACCCAGTCCCAGGTCCCAGGATCATCTGCATTCACCACAGATCAACAACAGTGCAGTTTAGTCAGATGATACCTCAGTAGTTTTGTGAGACTGGACCCCTCCTCTGCTGTGATCCTTAGACCCAGGTACAAATGGCAAGACGATATTCAAATGACCCACCCTCTGAAAACACACAGGCTAGAAACATGAGGAGTCAGTTTCTCAGTCTTGCACCCATTTTTCTCCAAACGCAAGGCAGCCCCATCTTCACTGTGTATCCATGTCTACTACTGCTCAGCTTTCCTGTCACTGTTCTAACCAGACAGCCCACAGTTCTTGCCTGGATGGCTGCAGACGTCCCTTGCCTGGTTTCTTTCTCCCTCTACAGAAGCAGTTCTCCCATTTGTGGCCTCTCCAATTTCTGTGCATTGTCTGCCTGCTTCTACCCTTCACTAGTTAGTTACTTGGTTTAGGCCCCAGTTAGATCTATCTCATTTGGTGTTTCCCCACTTTGGAGCTCTTAATACAGCCTCTCCATTTATTTTATTATTGTGTTTGTTTCTGTTGGTTTGTACCTAGTTCTGTATGTCCTGTTCCCTCTAACTCCACAGTGTCTGGAACACTGTCTGACACCTTTGCTAGATGATGCTGATATAGTTAAAAAAAAACAAAAACAACAAACCTAAAACTATGAAATAAAGGACAAGAACTCTAACTAACATCTCTGTGTGCCAATTCCATTGACTCTTCCTGTGAGATCCATAACACTCGCATGTAAACAGTCTCCGTTGGAAATCTCACTGAATCACAAGGTAGTTTAATGTATAAAGGATAATGTGAGTGCTGAGAAAATCACAAGTTTGATGAGCTAGAAAATAATGCTTGAAACACAAATGCTTCTCAGAACTCTCCCAATTAGTTGTCATGGAAACCTGTGGAACAACTTGAGGGATGGGAGTTTCTAGACTCCCATCTAGAGTACAGGTTCAACGTGTCTTCTCACAGAAGCAAGGCGATGCTATGAAAAATATGTCTCTGTATCCTGCATGCTAACTGGTGCCGGAATCTCTTATGATATGAAGTTGCACAAGCCTGGTCCTCCCAAGTCTCTGGCTGGGACTCAGTTTCTCATCAATGATGAAACCACACAACAGACAGAGGCATCTTCAGAGTCTGAGGGTATGAGCCTTTCAGCCAGAGTTCCCAACTCAGCTGCCAGGGCTGATTCCCAGGAGCTGGAATTTCATTTCAGGCAAGTTAGAAGTGTCTAGTACTTCTCTCTGCAGGGCCCATAATTGTGATTCCCCAATTGATGGTGCTGTTTGGGAGCTTTGGGGGGCGTGGCCTTGTGGAGGAAGTATGTCACTGGAGGTGTGCCTGGTGAGTTTAAAGATTCTACCACTTGAAGCTCTCTTTGCTTCCTGCTTGTGAGATGAAAGCCTCAGCAGGCCTCAGCTTTGTCACCTTGGATGTTTATCCTTTGGGAACTGCAAGCCCAGATGGATTCATCTATAAATTTCCTTGGTCAGGATGTTTTATCACAGCAATAGGAAAGTAACTAGTGTAGTATTTTTGACAATTAGCCTGAATTGCCATGTAACCAAATGTACTCTGAAAAGAAAATATAATTTAAGAGCTCTCACCCCTCTTTTCTTCCCTGCCCTGCTTTTCCCTCCTCTCCTTCTCTCACTCCTCCCTGCCCCTCCTCTCCTGCCTTCTGTCTTCCTGTCTCTGTGTCTTTCTCTGAAAGAAAGCTGAGTTTGTTTGCTTACAAGTCAGTTTACGCGCATGTTTTTAGATAGTGGCATGCTGATGTGGACAAGTACAGAACAGGATGAACAAGATGTCAGAAAAATGGCTGCAGGACAGTCAGAAGAGAAAAAAAAGCATGTGTTTTCATAACATTAATCAACTGAGCATTTTTCCCTAGACTATTTCACGTTTGGCTACTTAATTTTTGATGATTATTGAAGCTAGCTTTGGTAGATCACCTACTATGAACACAATAATTTACATGCATTATTTAATTCTCACAGCAGTGCTGAAAGTCATGACAGCTGTTTTCAGAAAATAAAACTAGCATTCATGGTGGCAGAATGCATATGAGCCATGCTCACAGTCTAGACTTAAACTGTGACAAGCTATGGATTTCCTGGCCCTTGCTGGCTTGTGCCATGCTCTCCAGACACTTACAACTTCTCCTTATTGGTCTAGAGTCAGGATGGTCTTATGAATTTATGTCATGTTAGACTTAAATGTGACCATATTTGTCAAAGATTACATATATTCCAGCATATCATACATGCAAAGGATATTGTTGCCTCTAAATTTTCTTCATATCTGTTAGAAGAAAATGATAGAGAGCTTACAGCATCTCTTTGCTCACTATTTCCCTTTATGCAGTATCTATAACACTTCTTTGCCAATAACTACTCCAGACAATATAATTAATTACATGAACATGGATTATTAGACCACGATTGACAAGAATATCCTGCTAGTATTTCAGATAACACTTAATGATGGTCATTTAACATGAAGCCCTTCAGAACAAGATAGCTGAACAAATTGGACTCATTTCAATTCACCAAGCTCCGTAGTGAGAACGTGTTGCCTGACACAAGGTCTTCCCATTATTTTTGTCATGTCTTCCTTACTTTTTCTCACATACACACTAGACTTTCTCATTTACTGTCATCGATTAAAATTATGATTGCTAGAAAACATTCAACACTGTTCTTTCAGAGTCCACTGGTGAAGACTTCTTCTCTCATACTCTTGCTAGCTGTCCCCAAATGTCCCCAACCACCAAAGCCTCAGCCACTGTTTTCTCTACTGTCCTCAGTTTTCAGGCACCAAAAGGCCACTGCTCTGCTCCCTCACAGGGCTGACCTTCCCTTCCTGCTAACAGTAGACTTTGCCCATAAAAATGGAGTAATACAAGTAAATTTTCACATTCCCACTGCCCTGGTATTCTTAGTGAAAATACCCTCAAGCTTGCAGCCTCCAATAAACTGTTAACTACCAAGACAGACATCAAACCACAAATCTATCACTTAACCTTAAATTCTAAATAGGTTAGTTTTTTTTTCTTTTTTTGCAAACTTGGATTAATATTGTACAAACATTGCCTACTTCTTTATTTTTAATTGTACAAGTGACTTGCAGAATTAGAATTTCAATAAAAAGTAACTAAATTTCAATAAAACGGATTGAGCTACATCAGATAACAATGCAATCAAACATTGTCTGTGTAGAGTGAGGTATTCTCCGTCATTTGGAAAGGGTGAGTTAAACTCAGACACTATTGCATAGGACAGCAAGTGTTTACTGAAGGGACCCTGATATTGCTGTCTCGTACAGAAGTGGATGCTCACAGTCTTCTATATGATGGAACACAGGGCCCACAATGGAGAAGCTAGAGATAGAACCCCAGGAGCTGAAGGGGTCTGCAACCCTAGAAGAGGAACAACAATATGAACTAACCAGAATCCCCAGAACTCGTGTCTCTAGTTCCATATGTAGCACATGGCCTAGTTGGCTATCATTGGGAGGAGAGGCCCCTTGGTATTGCAATCTTTATATGCCCCAATACAGGGGAACACCAGGGCCAAGAGGGAGTGGGTGGGCAGGGGAGCAGGGAGGGGGGAGGGGGGAGGGGACTTTCGGGATAGCATTTGAAATGTAAATTAAGAAAATATCTAATAAAAAAAAAAGAAAAGGGTGAGTTACAAAGCCTCCTAGACCTGACCACTGCCTGCTGAACAGAGCCTGCAGCTAGAGAGAAAAGAATGACAACGACATTCCTCTTTATATTTATCCTTCTCACTCCAGAAATAAAACAAAACAAAACAAAACAAAACAACCCTAGGCAATGCATTGCCTAGGAGGAGATATCCTAGAGTCAACCTGATTTTATTGTTCATGTTGAGAATGTGAGCTCTAGGACGAAGTGCCTTTCCTCATATGTGACAGCGTGTACCACTGTGTGTATGACCATGAGGGACTTTCACTTGCCTGAAGATGGGAAAGCGGAGTCATTGAGTCTCTGAGCATAAACTTAAACTGTATCTTCCTATGTTCTATAGAACTCTCTCACTTTCTCTGTTCATTTCCACTTTTTTTTTTTTTTTTTAGTTTGTATTTTTCAATGTATATCCATGGATTCTCTTGCTCAGAATCTTTCAGAAGCATCTCAGATATGCTGAAGCAGAGTCTTTGAAATTAACTTTTCAACTGTTTTGAAAGGGTTAATGTCCTCCCAAAGGTTTTCTGGTATAGGAGTTTGGTGTTGTGGTCCTTAAAAAAGACTTATTTAAATGGCCCCATCTCTCATCTGCTGCTGATGAGCAGGCTACAGCACACTTGTAGATGTATGTATGGCATTGATGTTAGGAGGGTGGGTGACATGCATCTGACCCTGTGGGTACAGCATAGGCTGTTAGCAGAAGCATCCAGATGAGGAAAATGCTTAGGTGGGGACAAAGCATAGTGAAAAAGAATCGGGTTGTGGATTTGTGCTTTGCCATATAGGACAGATTTCCCAATTAGAAGAGCTTACAAGATCTAGGTTGGTTTTATTTAAGAAGAATGCTCTTTCTCTTTGCTATCCCAACAGAGGGATATTTAGGAAGTTCAAAAAAAAATTGCTGGGGCAGGTATCTCTGTGACCAGGACAGTTCTGTTCAAAGTTCATATACTGGAAAGAGAAGTTGAATTCCACTCAGAAGAGATGAAATGATTATCAATGGTTTGAAAAATAGTAATGTAGTAGCCAGGTGTGTTAGAGTTTTATTGTTGTGAAGACACACCATGACTAAGAGCAAATATTAAACTAGGGATGGCTTACAGTTTCAGAGGTCTAGTCCATTATCATCATGGCAGGAAGCATGGTAGCCTGCAGGTAGACATGGTGTCTGAGGATCCTAGAATTCTACATCTTGATTTGAAGGCAACTAGGAGGAGACTCTTCTGCAGGCAGCCAGGAGGAGGATCTCTTCTAGACTAGGTAGAACTTGAGCATTAGGAGACCTCAAAGCCTGCCTTGACAGTGACACACTTTCTCCAACAAGACCATACCTATTCCAGTAAGGCCATTCCTCTTAAAGGTGCCACTTCTCATGGGCCAAGCATATTCGAACCACCACACCAGGCTAACAAATTTAAAGCTAACCATTAAAAAAATCTAAAATATGAATGCTGTAAATCAGATCTTTATACTATAGTGAGAAAAAGCAGTCAAACCATGTTATATGCTGAAGGAAGGAATGGGAATAATAGGTCCAGGGTGATATTTAAATGGGGATGGAAGGAAAAGACAGAAAAGAGAGTCATGGGAAGCATAATTCATACCAGAGATGATTTAAAAGGCCATATAAAAGCCCATTTTAGAGATTATTTAATTATTTATATGAATGGTTGTTTTGCCTATATTTATGTCTGTATACCAAATGTGTACCATATGGAAGACTATTTTAAATATTATTTTATTATTTTATGATTTTATTATTTGATATGTGTGGTTGTTTTGTCTATAATTATGTCTGTACACTAAAGGTGTGCCTGGCGTCAACTTAGACCACAGATCTTATTGGATCCCCTGGAACAGTTACCGACTGCTGTGAGGCACCATGGGTGCTAGGAATCAAATCTGGGTCCCC
The DNA here is from genome assembly GCA_902729485.2 of Mus minutoides. NCBI lineage: Eukaryota > Metazoa > Chordata > Mammalia > Rodentia > Muridae > Mus > Mus minutoides. Next base: position 279,700 of record LR750159.1, on the reverse strand, counting down.
TGAAAGAGCAGCCAGTATTCTTTTTTTTTTAATTAGATATTTTCTTTATTTAAATCTTTATTTTCTTTATTTTATTTCTGAAAGTTCCCTGTACCCTCCCCCCACCCTGCTCCCCTACCCACCCACTCCCATTTCTTGGCCCTAGCATTCCACTGTACTGGGGCATATAAAGTTTGCAATACCAAGGGGCCTCTCTTCCCAATGATGGCCAACTAGACCATCTTCTGCTACATATGCAGCTAGAGACATGAGCTCTGGGGGTACTGGATAGTTCATATTGTTGTTCCACCTATCAGGTTGCAGACCCCTTCAACTCCTTGGGTACTTTCTCTAGCTGCTACATTGGGGGCCCTGTGTTCCATCCAATAGAGGACCCTGAGCATTCACATCTGTATTTGGCAGGAACTGGCATAGCTTCACAGGGTCCTTATCAGGGTCCTTTCAGCGAAATATTGCTGGCATATGCAATAGTGTCTGGGTTTGGTGGCTGATTATGGGATGGACCCCCAGGTGGAGCAGTCCCTGGATGGTCCATCCTTTCATCTTAGCTCCAAACTTTGTCTCTGTAACTCCTTCCATGGGTATTTTGTTCCCTACTCTAGGGAGGAATGAAGTATCCACATGCTGGTCTTCCTTCTTCTTGATTTTCTTGTGTTTTGCAAATTGTATCTTGGGTATTCTAAGTTTCTGGGCTAATGTCCATTTATCAGTGAGTGCATATCAAGTGAATTCTTTTGTGATTGGGTTACCTCATTCAGGATGATATCCTCCAGATGCATCCATTTGCCTAAGAATTGCATAAATTCATTTTTAATAGCTGAGTAGTACTCCATTGTGTAAATGTACCACATTTTCTGTATCCATTCCTCTGTTGAGGGACATCTGGGCTCTTTCCAGCTTCTGGCTATTATAAATAAGGCTGCTATGAACATAGTGGGACATGTGTCCTTATTACTAGCTGGAATATCTTCTGGGTATATGCCCAGGAGAGGTATTGCTGGATCCCCCGGTAGTATTATGTCCAATTTTCTGAATGACGGCCAGACTGACTTCCAGAGTGGTTGTACAAGCTTGCAATCCCACCAACAATGGAGGAGTGTTCCTCTTTCTCCACATCTGCTGTCACCTGGATTTTTGATCTTAGCCATTCTGACTAGAGTGAGGAGGAATCTCCAGTTTGTTTTGATTTGCATTTCCCTGATGATTAAGGATGTTGAACATTTTTTCAGGTGCTTCTCAGCCTTTTGGTATTCCTCAGCTGAGAATTCTTTGTTTAGCTCTGTACCCCATTTTTAATGGGGCTACTTGAATTTCTGGAGTTCAGCTTCTTGAGCTCTTTGTATATATTGGATATTAGTCCCCTATCAGATTTAGGATTGGTAAAGATCCTTTCCCAATCTGTTGGTGGCCTTTTTGTCTTCTTGACAGTGTCTTTTGCCTTACAGAAGCTTTGCAATTTTCTAAGGTCCCATTTGTCAATACTTGATCTTATAGCACAAGCTATTTCTGTTCTGGTTAGGAATTTTTCCCCTGTGCCCATATCTTCGAGGCTTTTCCCCACTTTCTCCTCTATACATTTCAGTGTGCAGAGGTCTCTTTTGATAGTGTCACAATGAAGACTATATGCAAACCTCACTGAAACTAAGGGTTCATCCTTAGATTTGTACACTTACAAGAGGAATCATCTTTATGCCCCTTAGGGTTATGGGCACATCCTGAAGAGAGCTGAATTTAGAAACTGATGCCCATGGATCTCTGTAAACCCTTGGGTCATGCCAGCCCATCCCAGTGGTTCTGTCTTGGTCATTTATTAAGTACAGTGGAAACTCTACAACACCTCAAGTTAGTTAAATGTGAATCTCTGGGTGCTACGCTTGAAGCATAGCTATTTAACAAAGCTTCTGGGATCTGTTGTTAAGCCAACTAACTTGGAACTGGGAATTAAATGGGTGACACAGAGACTCTGGGGGAGAACATACTGACATGCAGAATCCCTAGAGAGCATTGCTGATGAATGGAAGTTGCCATGTCATGATACTACAAAGCCAGTAGCAGTATTCATCAAAAATGGGGCCTTGGGGACAGTGACATATGGTTCAACATCTTTGCATGAGATGTCATGCAAAGAACTTTGCTTCCTTTGTGTTTTCCTTGGATACAAAGCACAGTAGAGGAAAAGTATAAGTGATAAGCTTTCTGATTAATTATTTCAATTTCTTTTTAGTATCCCAGGTCTACACTGACCATCTGCCTGTGGTGGAGGTGTTGCAGAGGAGAGATGTGGAAACAAAGAGTCTGGGGCTCTCCCACATGCATTCTTACTGACATTTGTGGGTGTGCTTGGGATAGGATTTGACTGAGAGACTTGTGGTAAGGTATGCTGGTGTGCATAGGGAAACAGGATGGTGAGGGTATGACTTTGGAATCCTCCAAAGTGGATGAGGGGTATAGATAAGACATGACTATTACTACTTTTTCTTGGTATTCAGCTCCAACTTAAAACAGGCATCTGAGGGGGTCTATGTGACTCAGCCCATCGTCTGGATTCATTTTACATGTTTCCTTTATTTTAGGGCCAGTGCTTGATTGCTAGGCTTTGCCCCTATAAACTATCCTGTAGGCTTGGTATTCTAAGCTGCCTACTATATATGTTTTAGTCCCTTCCTTCCTTCCTTCCTTCCTTCCTTCCTTCCTTCCTTCCTTCCTTCCTTCCTTCCTTCCTTCCTCCCTTCCTCCCTCCCTCCCTCCCTCCCTCCCTCNTCTCTCTCCCTTCTCTTTCTTTTGATGCTGAAAAAATTCCTGATAAAGCAACTTAGGGGAAGACAGGTCATTTTTGGTCCATAGTTTAGGGAGGAATTCAGTTCACTTTGTAGAAAATCCTGCTGCATAAATATAGGAGCATGAGTTGGCTGTTCACATTGTGAATGCTGGTCTTAGGTGGCTTTTTTCTTTATGTTCAGCCAGGGATCCAAGCTCATAGGATTATCATGATTGCCTCTCCAGTTAAACATGCCTGGACAGTTCCACTGACAGACATGCCTGGAAATGTGTCTCCTAGGTAAATCTAAATCCAGTCAAGTTGACAGTGAAGATCAACTATCACCGTGCATGCAGACTTATGTATCTATACCAATAAACACTTAACTTTGCAAGACAAAGTTGTTGTATGTCACATTCCTAGGAGTATTTCAGATGATTAAACTAACGTTAAAGCATGTAATGTAAATATAAAAATAAAATTTAGACATTCTAGACTACTGTATTATTTAAAAAGGGAGAAGTTCATTTTTTTTCATCTTCTCTGTTTTAATAATAGAACATAGAGATCTCTATTCATTTGACATGGAGGGTAGTAGATATGAGAGACCTGAACAGAGTCTAGTAAAATATTCCATTATTACACAATGGGAGATGCAACTGCTACCTTGGCAATATTGATTAGCAGGATAGGTCTGGGCAGGAATCCAAATTATAAAATCCATTTCCTTTCTGCACATTCACAGACTTGACCTATGAGTTGAGATCATCACAGAATCATTGAAAATGCAGGTGGAAAGTCTACCTGCAAAATCTTTGCCTTGGAGGTTCCTGAAGATCCCTTTGTGTGATCTGGGCAGAAAATGGCCATGGCTGTGGTGCTAGAATGGGGAAGGGAGGGAGGAAGAAAAGGGATACAAACCTTGTAATGTCACCCCACAGATGTGTGTGTGTGTGTGTGTGTGTGTGTGTGTGTGTGTGTGTGTGTGTGTATGTGTGTGTGTGTGTGTACGGGAACAGAACCAGTAAGTTCATCTGCTACAGTGCCATTTGGTTGCATCTCTTATAGAACTTTGCATTTCACATGGTCAGAAAGGAGGCATCTGGCTGCAGATGGTGCACTTGGTGGTCTCAGTGTCTGCTTTTGTCAGGGTATTTTATCCAAACAATGAGACAAGTGATTAATATGACAAGGGACACAGGAGCTACTATAAACAAAATGAGCAGGGCCTTAGTTTGGACTGAAAGAGGCATAACTGTAGGGCTAGACAATGATAAAAAGAACAGAAGTTTAAATGATGGTTTTGCCCATAGGTAACCTACTCACTAGGCTGTGCATAGACTGGTCCACCCAGATGTCCTTGTAGCCCCACATGATCCCAGGAGTGATACAAATGCAGGACTGGGGCTCAGTGAGCAAGTTTTTCTGTCTCCACCCAGCCAGTACTGTGCCAGGGGTTCCAAACAGTACTACAGGAATTGGAAAGAGGGGCCAGTCGGAGAGAAAGATGGAACTTGTCTGATTTCTTTTCTTTAAGGCTCACTTAGGAATTATCGAACTCTGGAATGTTTAGTGGAAAGAAAGAAAAAGGGGATGGCAAAGTCTAAAGGGCTTGGCTTCCCATGGGCAAGTGTCTGTTTACTCTCCGCCTAGAGAAAAGAGAGTGCAAATCTTTTGAGCACAGAGCAACCCCAAGACTGGACTTCCTTATTCCTCCTGAAAATTATCAGCCAGATTCATAACTTCTCCATGTGGCAGGGAGGAGGGGGAAGCACATCTAGATGGACCAAGGTCACTGAAAGCAGCAGCACTTGCCTCTTAGTGCTGTACTGTGTTAATGCTCGCACCTCTCTTCTATCAGACCACAACTGCCCCCCACCCCTCGCCCAAGAGTCAGACCTGATTTGCATCCAAACTGCAGTATTTGGAAACAGGTACTCTTTGAAGTGAGGAAGGCAACAGAAGAACATACCTCTCAAACATGCAACTGCCATGGTTCCAGGCACTCCAGACTATATGTACCTTTAATTCTCATAGCTGCTATTTGTCTTTCACACCCAATGTTGATCACTTAGAGAAGTTACTAGTGACAAACACTAAGTAGAGGGGACAGTGTTTGAACCTACCTCAGTCTAATCCCAAGACTATTTCCTTTGCACTCAACATCCTTCCTTGAGGGGCCCAGAATAGGGAGGTAAGTACCAATTGTCACAGTGTGAAGGGGTGTGCAATGGCTTGACAAGGAGTCTGCACTGGTGGGGGTCAATGTCCACTCAGTGTCACTAAGCAAAGTGACCTCTGGTTCCCAGAGAAGTGAGGAAGAATAAAAGAAGGAAAGGAAGATAAAAGGCAGGTAAAAGAAGAAGAAAAAGAAGGACTGAGAACACAGCAAGAAGGTGGGGAAGTCAGAGACTGATCAATGACTCAGATTCAACTCCTGTGCAAATTGTCTAGTCCCTCTCGACAACAGATCTAAGTGGTAAACTGTCTCCTCCTCAAAACGCCATCCTCCTCTCTCTACATGCCCCTATTTGTGTCTCAAGAGAACCATTTATTTCCAACTTATCTGACATATACATGGAATTTTTCTTTCTTGAGGAGGTTTTGATCTTTTCAAGTAGAAATAGAATTTAAGCAATTTCCATGCATATAAATTCTAGCTGTGGTGTATTATTTTAATTCTGTCAAGTTTGGTAGCAAAGACAAAATGAAAAAGGAAAAATAAACAGGGTTACAATAATAGATGTGATTTATGACACCAATTTTCACTTGCCTGCAAATTCTGGGCACCACAGAGCTGTGGTATCAGTTCATCAAGTACTAAAACTGCCTCATTTAACCAGGCTTCCTAGGGCTTCCTCCCCTCCATCTCTCTTCCCCCCTCTTCTTCCTCATCATTCCCTCTTCTTTCAAACATTTCTTCCACTTTCCCTCTTTCCTTTATACTTCCTTTCCTCCTTCTTTTCTTCCTCCTTTCCTTTCCCCCCTTCTTCCTCTCCTCTTGGATAGCTCTCTCAACAGAAATCTCTTGTTTCAGAGAAGAATAATTTTGGAGAGGGGAGGACTGAACTGTAACCCTCATGGAGCTGCAAATAATATCTCCTAATTTATCACTGGGGATTTACTAGAGTGGCATATACACAAATGAGCTAGTCTAGTTTTCATCATTCTGAATAAAGGAATCCAGATTTCTTTAATCCATTCTGTCAGAACTGATAGAATTTATGAATCAGCATTAAACTCCCAGTACTTTTCAAGGATTTTCCTCATAGTTAGAGCCTTATAGAGTTAGTTTAAAATAATTTGGGGTGGAAGGGACTGTAGAGAAGGCATAGTAGTTAAGAGGACTAGCTTGTCTTCCAGTGACCATAGATTCAACTTTTAGCACCCACATGTCTGCTTACAACCATCTATAACTCCAGCTCCAGAGGATCTAATGCCCCCTATTGGGTAGGGCACCAGGCATGTATAAATAAATGCAGGCAAAGCACACTTCTCAAATAAATAAATAAACAAATGAATGAATGAATGAATAAATGAATGGTTTGGTTGTTATTCCCCACAAAATAAAAAAAAAATCCAATCAATGTCAGCTGAGACCTTAACAGTGTGGTTAGAAGTATTGTTACTTTTAAATAGGTTCTAAATATCAATGAATAGATAAAGAATCATATTTCTTTAGAGTATAAACGATGTTTCTGATGTTATTCTCTCAGGTAGGTAATGCCAAGTATGATTTATAAACATGGCATCTCAGTAAAATGTCGATGCACACTATTGGCCTAAGGATCTTCAAGCTCTTGCTTTCACATTTGCATAATGCAGGCAGCAGATTAGAGCAGTGTCACAGCCCTTTACTTTGACAGGCAGAGCTCTCTCTTTTGAAATGAAGATTTGTTTTAATTTCTTCCCCATTCAATTATGACTCACTGTCCACTCTTATATGATAGGCTCACATTGTTCAGTGACAACAGGTGGCATGCTGACAGCGAAGAGAAGAATGAAAACTCTCCGTTGAACTATCTAGACAGCCTGTTGCCAATACATGTTTTCAAACCTAGAAACCCTGAAAAGATTATTTTTTGTAGCAATGCATTACCTGGGGGCTTAAAAGAGTCTCCATATTGATAGAGTAATCACTTATTTTTAAAACTCATGTTGAGTTTTTAGTATTTATGAGTCAGTAAGTTAGAGACAAACAGCAGGAAAGCCTTCAGCTTCCAGGAGGAAATCATAGTTTAGAGACCAGATATGTGCATAATAAGTACCATGTAAGGTGTGGTGCCTGCATCACATGGTAGGTGCTCTACTTAAGCCACTTTGTGGGTGGAGGAAGCCCAGAACAAGTTCTTAGAAAAAGAACTATAGAAGACTCAGGGAAGGGGGCATCCTGGGTTGATGCAGTGGCAGAGAAAAAGCTTCCCACTCCAGCTATCAAGCTTGCTGCCTATGGTCATGCCTCACTGCCACGATGAATTCTTCTCTGGAACCATAAGCCCAAATAAACCCTTCCTTTTGTAAGTTGCCTTGGTCATAGCAACAGAGTAGTATCTCACACACTATGACCTTGAAGAAGGTATTCAGGCGATTTCCTTTCTCTGCTTTCCAGTTGTCCTGAGTAGAACAGGCTTCCTTGGCCACATGCTTCTGCTATGTCATATACCAGCACAGTTCAAAGAAATGGACTGAAACTATGACTCAAAGTCAAAGGAAAACCTTTCCTCTTTTTAGGTCAATTCTCTTAGGTACTTAGTCACAATGGTAGAGAGATGACTAACACATCAGGGGAATTTAGGAAACCCAACAGAACAGATGACAGCAGAAGCAAGATCCCAGAGGGCTTTGTCCATCATCAAGGGCATTGAAATGTTAGCCTTCAAGCAAAGACACCTTTGGGGTTTATTTCAGTGGAACAACTTGGAAGGCTGTACTGTGCATTCAGGACAGGGGGGGGCAACACTAGAATCAAAGAAACAATTAGGATTCCAGAAATGTCCTGAAATGAGCAAGTCTGGACACAGAAGATTCAGGTGGGGTTCCAGGTTCAAGTCTACAGGTTCATATTGCACTTAATTGTACAGGAAAGTTTGATGGCCGCAGAAGGTACAAAAACAGGCTGAATGGAGTTTTGTGAATGAGGCTAAAATGTGAAGGAAGGAACTATGATTTTCTGTTGTATAGTTGAAGAAAAAATTTAAAAAAGATATCCAAAGGAAAATTAAGGATTAAGCTCACATTTAGTTGCTGGGTACTGTGCCCCACAACATCATTAGCTTTTTCTCACTTAACTCTACTACAGTCATGGCATATTCATACTGCTTGTTTTTACCTGCAGAGATTCGGGAACAGAGGCCCAGATCTCAAAACTCATCCCCAGGCACCAGGGGAAAGTGACTATGAAGCCCATGCTGCAAGAAGGGTCCAATAGGAAGAAAGCCATTCTAGCGTGATCCCCTCATCCAGCAAGTTCTTGGTGGGCAAGAAGCCAGTAGAATCGTTCTTTTAACTCAGTATGCCAAGTCAGTGTATGTTAGAGTTCACATGGTGAGCTACAGAACAGCAGAGCATGTCCTACTTCAGCTCAGTCATGGACTCTGAACTCAGGCGCCCTTGAGCAGCACAGGGAGAATTTCTAGGTTGTGACTGGATACAGGTGAGCATCTCCTTCTCTTATGACCTCTAAGGCCTCATCAGGATGAATCTTAGAACCAAAAAGACTACTTGAATTTGATTCCTGCTGCTGAAACATGGCCCATAGGGAACATCAGTAAGACAATTTGCCAGATGTTAGGATTTCAATATGATAAAATAATTTGGGTATTGGATGTTGGGTTTCTTACTTTCATTTTGCTGAAATTAGGCATTAGCAAACACACAAGGAAAATTTTCTCTAGCTTCTGTCATCAACATTTCTTAAATAAAAAACCCAACTAATACCACAAAAATAGACACTTTTACTTTTAAAAAATCTTATAAATGCTCTAACTTATATAAAATCATGTATGTGCCTATATATTAAAATATTTCAAAATTATATTAAGAAAAGATGAAATTAATTTTTAAATGTTGGATGAGTAGCTTTAAAAAGTGACTTCTGATATGGGCATTGTACTTAAGCCCATAATCCCAGAACAGCGGGGCGGCTCTAAGACAGCCTGGACTACAAGCTGAGTTCAAGGTGAGCTGAGGATTCATAGTGAGATCCTGTCTTAAAACCAGACCCAAACCCCAAAACGAACAAAAAATTAACTGCTGTGTTACTTCTCCATTTTTCCTTGAGATGTTAGTATCTTCTTCCCAAGCTGGCATAGACTTAGGTCCAGTGACTGAAAACCACAGATCTATATAACCACCGCCTCCAATTTTTCATTGTCTTCGCTTAACTCCTCTCTAGGTGCCTCTGAGTTCCATGCCCAAATGGAATCAGCTCTCTACCATGAGAACACCTAAAGGATACATGATACTGTTCAGTGTTTATCAATGTACTGATTAGTAGGCATTTGTTTCCAAAGCTAAGTCAATCTGTTACAGGGTTCTAGCAGCAGGGTTCCTATGACTGAGTGTTGAGATAGGATGTCATCTCTCTTCAGCAGAGCTCAGGGCCAGGTCCACATCCCCTGCCTGCAGGAACACCTTTTTGGTCAAGGTGAGGGCTACATACAGGAAGAGTGTTTCTGTTTCCTTATCCTGAACCTAGCTCATTTTAAGAATCTGTATGTGTGTATGTGTGTTATTCTATATATTCCTGTCATGTGTATGCATGTATGAGGAGGCCAAAGGTTGACATTGGGTGTCTTTATTAATTATTCTCTGTGTCAGATTTGAGATAAACTTTCTCACTGAACTCATTTATTTGGCTAGGCTTCAGGCCAATGAATTTCAAGTATGTGATAGTTAACGTTGAGTGGAGACTTGACAGGATTTGGAGTCACCAAAGAAGCAAGCTTAGGTACATTTATTAGACATTGTTTGATTATGTTAATTGAGGCTAGAAGACTCACTGTAACTGTGGACAGCAGTTCTCCATGGAACTGAGCCCTGGACTCCATCAAAAGAAGGTCTTAGGTGACAATGAGCAGCATTCCTTAGCTGCTGTCTGAGTATGGATGGTGCTTCAAGCTCCTGATGCTTTGATTTTCCTACTCCAGGGACTATGTTCTTGGCCTGGGAGTCAACATTAATCCTTTCTTATGTTTTTTTTTTTTGAAGTATTTTATCATAGCAGCAGAAAAAGCAGTTAGCACAGAGACTGGGAGGGGTGGGGCTGTCATGGTTCTTAGATCTTTGGAATGGTTGGAGTACGAAAGAGTTTGGTATTTTAGATTAAAAAAAAAATCCTTAGTGTGCTGAAAGCAAAACAGTGGGCCATTCTGGGGCTTTGAAGTCAAGAATTCTGAGAAAAAAGAAGGCAGTGGAAGTCCAGCTCCTGAGGTTTCTGAGGAGAACAAAGATGCCATCAAGAACTGCAATAGGGGCCATTTGTGTGATATTTTGGTCAAGAATTTGGCTTCATTCTACTGTGTCCTAAGGACTCAAAAGAAGTTTGGGTGAGAAAATTTCAAGCATTCAGGCTATGGGTGCTACTTTTTGTTATGCTTATCCAGGTCAACAGTCAGGCATGGCAAACAGTTTTCTGATGAGGCAAAGAGATTGATCATATTAAACATTGCAATCAAGGCATGCGCTGAACGCAGCTGAGGTGTTGCTAGAGAAACATCCTCCTCTAAACTGGGACAATGGAGAACATGCCTTGAAGAAAAGGACACACCCATCAAAAGTTCTAACGTGTGAAAACCTAGACTTATTTAGCTTGAACTGAGAGAAGCTGAAAGGGGTGTCAGCATCCACCCAGGAGATGTTTCTCCAGGGTCAGCATATGAAAGGCAACACAGCTGTCAGCTGTGACCCAAGAAGTCCAGGGTACACCTAAAGATTTCAAAGCACTTAGCAGGACTATTCTGTGGTACTGGTCTTGTAGCCATGTAATTTGAAATGTTGAAGGAATCATGGAGTCTTTCTCCATAGGTGTTTTTCTCAGAGTACAGCAACAGGGAAAGTAAGTAAGATGAGAGGTCTGCCTGTTTCTGTCCTTCCTCCACTGTCAGGGTTGCATATCCACACCAGCACGTGGAGCCTTTTACATAGATGCTGTGGATCTGAACATAGATCCTGTGCTTAGGGGGTGTTTTACCAACTGACCCATCTCTCTGGGCCTTTTTTTTTTAAATCAGTTCTAATACATGGTAAGGGGTGTACTATATGAGAAGAATAGAAATATTAATAGTAACCTAGAAACAGAACTTTTCTGCAAAAAAATGCAAAGGGCCTAGAGGCTTTGTTAAGTTCCTGGGAGAACTGGAATAAGCTGAGGCTTACCAAAAAGCAACTGAAAGCTGCCCCAATTTTCACAAACGGGAAAACTGAGCCCTGGGTGTTTGACACTGAGAAGGCTGATGTTGATTCCGGGCAGATATGTCCTTGGCAGAGAAAAGAGGCGACAACTCAAGAGTTAGCCAGCAGTGTGGACTCGCTAACAAGGCACAAAGAGCTGAACCCATTTTTTAAGTGTCTTCTTTTATTATGAAAGCAGATGGGATGGATTTTACATACTAAAGTTTATTTTAAGGCTTTTGAAATCTTCCTGTAGGATTCATTTTCAGAAAATGTAAACTAATTATATTTGAGGAAAAGTAGGTGCAATGCTATGCTTTTAAACTCTTTTTAAACTGAATTTCAGTTTCATTCAGGATTTCTTTCTTTTCCCTTGGAAGTGCCAAGATTAGAACCCAGGGCACTGTGTGTTCTAGATAAGTTCTCTGCCACTTGGGCTGTATGCCAAGCTCAGCATCTTATTCTTTTTGCATTACACCCCCCCCCCAAGCTCAGCATCTTATTCTTTTTGCATTACACCCCCCCCAGTTAATCATAATCTCTAAGTTTATGTGAGTGCTCTTGTTGAGTGAGGCCTCTACATCTGAATCTAGTGTGATCTAGATATTGAAGTGTGGGATTGCCTAAAGACAAAGGCAAATCACTGCCAAGTCCACATCTGCTGAGAATCTCTGGCCGGATCCTTCTAGGATTTTCTATTATGATCCTCTTCCACGGTGTTACTGCTTACCACAGTCAGATGGATTCATCCTAAAGCTTTCTCTTTCTTGACTAACTCTGAGCTTTACTTGGGAGTCTCAGAGATCTTAGCTGCTTTCCCTCACTCCTCCATGACAACCCAACCAACCAACCAACCAACCAACCAACCAACCAACCAACCAACTACAATAGCCAAAACAAAATTTTTTTTTGTGGCTCTGTGATCATAATTACTGAGAGATACCTTGAAACCATCTTCATTGTACTACTAACCTCATCCTTACTTCACGGCAATGGCACACAAAGTCCCTCTTCAAGGCAGTTCTCTCCCTGAGCGCTGGCTGGGCAGCAGATCCCTAGATATTATCCTTGTAGATCTTTAAAGGTAAAGATAAGTCATTCATACCTTCTTTTATTTGACCATGACTGTAGACAGAGGACCAACTTCTAATTAATGTTCACGCTTGTATCCCACTTTGCTTTCAGTTTTGCTGCTTGGAGTATCATTATGTGTGGTAAGTGACAGGAAAGATGGGGATAACTCAGGCTGCTCATGAGGCATTTCACATCATTGCTCAGCATATTGACTTCCATCCTTTAGGTCAACGATTTCATGCTGCTCACCATTCCACCTCTGATTCTCCTCTCCAGTCAGTTATTGGAAATTGCAAGTTGACTGGCAGAAATCAAGTAGTGACTCCCCACCCCACCAATTAAAAGGCTCAGCCAAACAAAATTTGTTTAAACTTCACCAAACATCCTACCCAGAAAACAGGTCTCTGTAGATAATTAGACTCTAGGCAGGGTGTCCAGACATTTTGGACTATTAGATTATAGAAATGTTATATCAGATCTCTCCAATCCAACAAGGCGAAGACTGCCCCCAAAGCCCATGGAACCAAGTGAGCTTGTAGCTGAATGAACAACTTACTTATGTGGTATTGAGTTGTAGATCAATTTTTCCCAGAAGATTTTTAGTTCTGCTGTAGAACATGCTTTTGTATTATTCTGAATTCTGTTTAACAATATTATTAATGACTTTTCTGTGAATAGGAGAAGTGATTATTGGATTTCTTGAAGGCCTACAGCCTGGTTGCAACAATTGGATGAGACTAAAGTGACAAAATTTAACCTAATAATAATTTGACTTGGCTCTATTTAGCACATTAATGTCATAACTGTAGGATGAAGTGACCTGATTAAATAACAGGTTACCATATTTACATTCGGAAAGACTTAACTATAATAGGAATATGTGCCAAGAATGAGATACAACTTTAGGGAACAAATGAAATCCAGAGTGTATACTTATATTCATATTTGACATGAGTACAGCCATATCAAGGCCTCCAATACCTCAGACCCATGGGGAAAATGCCTCTCGGGGGGGAATCTCCAAGGGATGGCAAAGTCTTCCATTGGTTCTTGTGTGGATGATGATAATATGTACAGGAAATGTCCATCATAGATTTTATCACCATAACTTTCTCCCTCTGGATATTTATGACCTGAAGACTGCTACCATATAGAAATTACACCTACTAAGTTTACTACTAAACCATCTTCTTGTTTAGCTCTGTATAATAACACTGCCATCTTGTTTATTTGTGTGTAATAACTTTGACTCCCCGTTCAACTGTGTATAATAAACATGTTAGCCTCTGGGATATATTAGCTTCTCCATCAGAGATCCCATTCTGGCCAACTTCAGCATTTCTGTGTGTTCATGTGTTTGTCTTTTCTTGTTCCCCCAGTCAGGACAATCCTTGGAGCCATGGAGTACATGGCACACAGTCATTGAAAAGGCCCATGTTTATCAGAGGTACTCATCAGTGTTTTGTGTTCTAGAAACCATGATGTCTTCAGCCCAATCTCTAAGCTTTGATAACTCCGCCCACAAAGTATTTACAGAGTTCCCCTTGGTTCTAGATCAGAACCCATGTTCTATTTTGTGGCATTTTAAGCCACTCACATTATTCAATGATCCTGTATTCTTTATTCCTATCTGTTGTTTCATCACAAACCACATGTGTTTCCTGTTAGGATGTAGGAAGGAATTGTCTATTAGACAAAGGTTTTAGGTGGTGTATATATGTGAGGAGCCTAATTCCATGAGGACAGACCACATCAGAGTACAGAGAGAAGTAAGAGGCTGAGATGAGAGCTATGTACAAAGGAGGTAATGAATGTTAGGTGTAGACCTTAGAGAGAAATGTACAAGCTATGGGAAAGTGGAGAAGCTAGGACTAGGGAGAGAAGCAGAATGACCATAGACCTGTGGTCTATGCTGCCTCTTGAAGGTCATTTACAGAAACAGTCTTGACATTGTCTCCCCTGATTCCAGGAGCAGTTGACTCACTCCTCTCTATACCAACTTTATACTTTGACTATTTCTCCTTTAGATTCCATAGAGTCCGTATTTTTTAATTATTCATTCATTTTTCTACTCTTCATAACTAACTAAATGCTTGCTGAATAATGAGCTGTGGGCTACTACTGTGTGAATCCAGGTTCTAGCCCATATCTTTGATTCTCTGCTGTGACATAAGCTCTATAGGTCACATATGTAAATTAATAATTCAACTTGATAAATACATATTTAGAATAGCATTTCTCAAAAAGCATCTAAAAGTATTAATATACAAGTATCAAAGCATCTTGATTTATCATGTGATGGAATTATCTTCCTTAAAAAAATACACTGTTGAGCATAAATGTTCACATTCTGAGTCATATCTGCTCACAAGTAAGGCACTTGGATCCCATGGCTGTAATACCTACATTCTTGACCCCTATATAGCTTTTTAGAAATGTAAGTCTCCTACTGTGAAGGAAATTAAGTACTTGACATCAACATAAAACCCATCCCCAAGCTAACAATCACAGACACAGAATAAGGAGAAAAATATAAGATGGAAGATTTCACACTGAGTTACTGACAAGCTTGTTGAGAACAAAGGCAGGTTTTAATACATTTCAATTCTCACATACAAATTGTCATGGTTCCACCCCTTCCCAAAGTTCAGTATGAATGTGCCAGTTAAGAAATAGTAGCTTGAGCCAACTATCAATTAATTACAACCTGATTTTCTGTTTTGATCCTCTAAACCATCAGACCCTGAGCAGGGGAGAAAGTGGTCTATGGTGATAGTCGCTGTTGTATGTATTGTGTTCAATTCCTAAAACTTTCTCCATGTGTTCCAAATATGCTCCATTTTAGTGGTTGTCATCTATAATCAATTACATTAGTAATTTTTGTTTGTTTTCCATAGAAGGCACGTAAGTGTCTCATCAATTCTAGCAACTCTAATTATAATAAACTAATTATAATAAAATAAACTTAAA
Source organism: Mus minutoides (assembly GCA_902729485.2). NCBI lineage: Eukaryota > Metazoa > Chordata > Mammalia > Rodentia > Muridae > Mus > Mus minutoides. The sequence continues at coordinate 264,507 of LR750159.1, read as the reverse complement.
TTAATAGGATACTGTTCTATAACACTATAATATACAGTTTTACTTGGTTGTATGTAATATTTATAACAAATATGTGTACATATATTTAGTTAACAAATATTTTTATAAAAAAAGATTGGTAAATAAACCCAATCCAATCAAAATAAAAAACCTTCCTCTATCGCCTTTCTTTTCCATTTTTCCTTCCCTTCCTCTCTCTCCATTCCAGTTTCTTCCCCCCTCCCCTTCTCCTTCCCCCCTTTCTGTTGGTAGGGTTTTACATGTAGCTCAGACTATCCCATAATTCATTATATATACCAGGCTGGCCACAGACTTCTAAATATCCTCCTCCTCCATTTCTTGAGGATAATAGGTTTGTGCCACTACATTCAGCTTAATTGTTTTGCAAATCATTAATATATGATCCACAATATGAGAAATGCTCTTCACTGTTAACATAATACACTTTAGTCACTCATGTATTTTACACATATCTATTGAGCATCTCCACGATGCTGGACACTGCTCAGGACAAAGGGGTTTATAACATAAAAAAGCTGACAATAAATGCGCTCAAGGAATTTAGCTTTACTGAAAAACAAAACAAAACAAAACAGAAAAGTAAACAAATGAAAAATCCCCAAATGGTTGTACACATATAGGAGATTATACCAGGAAGAATTATTTAATATAAAGGAAATAAATAGGAGATAGAATGATGACCATTTTTAAAAGTAACTCCTGGTAAGACCCCAAGGAGGAAGTGTGTGTGTGTGTGTGTGTGTGTGTGTGTGTGTGTTTATGTACACATGAATGGTTTAAATGCTCTCATTGGATGGAATATCACAGTGGTAAATTCTTGACATTTTAAATTAGTAGACAAATGACAGGATTCATTGACATTTTCATGCATTATATATCATTACATTTTGCTTATGTTTTCCTTTGCTTCTTCCCTCCCCTATAGTTCTCATTTTCTATATTTGTCTTCTTAAATAGAGGAAGGTCATATTTGAGCATGAGACTGGAGTGAGGAAAGGAGGCATGCAAACTGCTGAGGTAGTGTGAAAAGGCAAGGCAAGAGAACATGTGCAGTGTTTTGGAATGCTGAGTCATCAGTTGTGTGGTGAATGGAGACAACAGCAATAAGAATTTGGGTTAGAGAACTTGTCAGTGTGCATCTTTGACAGAGTTTTGGGCATTCTTCACATTGTGCTGTGAAGTTGTTTGGGGTCTGAGCAGCACAGTGTTATAATCAGATTTGTTTTGTGAGTCACTGCCATTGTGAGGGAGAAGGAGCAGGATAGAGCCAGACACTTGCAGATGGACTACTTCAGTGGGTACCAGGTTCTTCTGAATTGTTTTCAGGGGAAATGTCTCCTGGGCAATAAGTCTGCTAGCTCCAGTTTCTCCTTACAGGGAGGATTGCCCTGTGAGAGGTTACCAATGGCTAAAACGGCTGGTATCAGGAAGCAAGGTCTGTATGCTTGGCTTTTAGTTCTTCCTGTTCTTCTCTTGGTGGTACTTGAAATGTGGCACTGCTGATAGATTCACTCATTGAGAGAACCCTCTACCAGATTAAGAGACGTTTTGCTAATAAAGTTTATAATTTATGAGACCTTATTGCCTTGCAATTTTCTTCTTAGGAACCAAGTTCAGGAAAGTCAGAATCTATTGAGTATGTGTTAGGTCTTCTCATTCACTGTTTGAGCAAGAAGATGGTCAGAAGGCCCTGTCTGTGAATTTCGTGTTCCTATCCTATATCTGGCCTTGTTTACCTTCCAACATGATGTTGTTCAAACAAGGCACTCATGGTGAGCTGAGGTTAAACAGATGGCCACATGTCCCCTAGGCTGCTCAGTGCTTGGTGAGTCTGTTCCCAACCTGACGGTCTCATGCCTGCTCACAGTGTGATTGACAGTGGCAAAGTGGTCAGTCTCAAGCCCTGTAATGGCCAAGATAGCTCATGACAAAATGCCACAAAGAATGTAACAAAGACAACAGGAATAAGCACTCCCTGAAGACAGTGAAGGGTGGGTCTCTGAAGATTGTCAGAGAGACTCTCTCTGCTCTAGCCTGTGAGTGTGCCTATGTTTTCCTACTGGGTATGTCAAGCATGTAAGACCGTATGTGTTCTTTTTTTTTTTTTTTCAATTTTTTGTTAGATATTTTCTTCATTTACATTTCAAATGCTATCCTGAAAGTCCCCTATACCCTCCCTCCTCCCTGCTCTCCTACCCACCCACTCCTAGAAACACTACCGACAGTTGAGTTTGCAGCTGAAATTTTGTCAAGCCCTCTTTTGGGAAAGGTAGCCGGGTACCAAATTTCTACTAAAAGTGGAAGATTCTTCAGTTCTGGTGTTGTTTCTTGTAGTGCATTGTACTGGGGCCATCTATCTGGGCCAAGCAAGGGTCATCCATGTGGGACTCCCTGGGGATAAGGAAAAATCAACACCAGCATTTTCATCCTCTTGAGTAATAAAAATCTTTGTTTCTGACTCATGAAATACTGATAAATCTAATTTACTGGCCCATCACTAGAGTAAATAAAATTCTAGACCCTAACAGAGAAGGTCACAATTTAAAAAAAAAATAGAAAATGATCCAGGATGGATTTATTATTGGCACGACTTAGGCTCAGTCTGTCATGTTAAATAATTACAGTTTTGATAGAAAACTTGCAGAGTTTCTGGCTTGAAGAACCAAAAGGCCGAGTTTGGAATAGTCACAGCACTTGAAATCCAGAGAAATAAATCACACAAATGAGAGAACCAAATGAAGAGTTATTGAATCTGTATGTGAATTTTATACTTAACAGTGTTGGCCTCTGAACCATGTATTTACAAGGCAGAATTCATGTAGCCTAAGCAAGCCTAAATATATAAAAGTGAGACTTCAACAGCTACCCAGATCACAGTTTGTGCTTGAATTCAAACAATGTAATCATCTTCTACAAAAATAAAACGCTTTTTGAAGAAACATAATAGCATTCAGGATCTTTACAGGGGAATATTTAGTGTTCAGAATCTAAAATTATTGAAGATTTATTTTAAAAAAGTATGTGACCCTAGGGGAAACAAAACAACACACACACACACACACACACACACACACACACACACACACAGAGCTATCAGTACAGCATGACTCTGAGTTGCCTAATATGGTAGAACAAAATGACAAATATTTCTTTTTAGGGGAGGAGGCTGAAGTGGCTGCTCCGTTGCCATAGTTAGCCTGGTATTTGCTATGCATCCCACTCTGGTTTCAGGCTCACAGTACCTTCCTGCTTTAGCCTGCCAGGTGCTGGCAGTACAGGTGTGAGGCATCACACCTAGCTTAAAAGAGAAAGACTTTGAGGCAGCAATCACAATTCTGCTTAAAGATGGATAAGAAGTCCTATATACAATAAAGGTAGATATTAGAAATTTCAGAGAAAAGCAGAAACTATTATTTTTCATACCCCAAACTCATACTTTTACCTCTCACTCATACTTGACTCATAGTGCACTACCTTTTTCTGCCTTTCACATCCTCTTCTATTTATTTCTTAGTTATTAATAATAACTGTAAACAACTCTAAACTGTGCTTTTCTGAAAGTACCATGGTGATACTATCTCTGAGCCTTATTTAAACATAAGTTTTTTTATTGCATATTAACAGTCAGATTCTATCCAATTGTTTTTTCATTACAGCTTGCTTTTGTACATAATAGTTAAAACATAAACTCAACTGAAGATAATTCGCCAAGAAGATTCACATAAAATAAACAATTAGGAAGAGTTGATGTTGAGAAGAATGTTTTTGTAAGATGTTTCTTGTCCTTCTTCACCTGTCTAAAGAATTCTTTGATTGGCTTAATAAAGAGCTGAAGGGCCAATAGCTAAGCTGGAGAGGTTAGGTGAGCTATCCAGCAAAGACTGGAACTCTGGGAAATACTTAGGGATGGGAGATTTGCCAGTGAGACATGGAAGAAGCAGATACTGGTACTCAGGAGGTAACAAGCCGCATGACAGAGCATAGATTAATTATATAATTAATATAATTGGGTTAATTTAAGTTATAAGAACCAGCTGGAAGCAAGCTGAGCAAAGGCCTTAAGCAGTCATATTACTAAAAGGTCTCCATGTCATTAACAGGCAGCTGTTCGGTCAGAAACAATCCAGAGATAAGTGGGGCAAAAGGAAGAATAAAAGCAGAAGGACACATTAATCTTAATAGCTATATAACACACAACAAAGAGACATAAAAAAGGGAATAAAGAAGCCACCATAACTCCAGAAATCACTGGAAATGAGATAGCTGAAGTCCAGGAAAGTTTCAGGGTCTTCCTTTTTAAAGTGATCAATGACCACACAGAAGAATAAGCAGATGAATGAAGTCAGGAAATCAATTCGGAACCTTAGTAATAATGTTAGCAAAGTGGATGTAAAAGTCAGAAATATGGAGGGGAAAGTCAAGACTATGGGAGAAATATTCATTTAGGAAATTAAGATTGTTAAACAGAATCACACAAAACGCTCAAAAATGGAATAAATCAAAAAAGAAAGAATAGAATATCAGAGTAGATACAAAGAAATACATTCTCACACATGTAAAGAAAATTTGAGCATGACCAAAACTTTGAAGAACTCTGGAATAGTGAATCATTTCAATAAAATTATACTAGAAATTTTCAAAAATCAACACCAAAAATTGATACCCAACTGTCCTCTTCCAAACCTGAAATCAACAAAGACATTTCAGAGGTAAACGACACAGTAGATGTTTACTTAACAGAAATCTATAGTACATTCTGTCTAACAGATCTAAAATGGACATGATTCTTAGAAGTTCATGGACATTTCCCTAAAATAAATTATACTACAGGACACAAAGCAAGTTGTAATAAATATAAAATACTGAAATAATTTCAAGTTTAAATCAGCCACAAGAGAGATCACAGGAATATTCAGAATAAACAATCACTTTTGAGTGAATGGTGTGAATGAAGAAATAGGAGAGTAGTTTTCAAAATTCGTAGGATCAAATGAAAGTTACAGCAAGATTATTACAATGTATTAATAAATATTATAAGTGCCAACATTAAAACAAATCAGAGAGATTGGAAAAATGAGAATAAACCAAACTCCAAAGATGTAGATGGTCGGAACTAATAAAAACCAAAGTTGACATGAAGGAATAGAAACAGAAAGATTGCTGCATAGACTCAATCAAAGAGCTGATAGTTTGAAAACATAATCATGACTGATGGACTCCTAGCAAAACAAAGGAGAAGAAAGGGAGAGAAGACCCAAATTCAGGACACTGGAGGCAAAAGGGGAATTGTAAAAGTCATTTCTAAAGAAATCTAGACAGTTATTTAAAAACATGTAGAAAACTTATATTCCAGAAATGGATTTATTCCTAGGTACATATGGCCCACCCAACCTGAATCAAGAAGATAAAAAACATATCCATAACAACCAACAAGTGTGAAGCAGTAATAACAAATATTTCCACAAAGAAATCTGGACAGGACAGATTCATTCATACTGAATCTCACTGAATCTTTAAGGAAGAGCTAATGCCACTATTTCTAAGTTGTTTTTGGTCATGATGTTTATTACAGCGATAGAAAGCAAACTTAGACAGTCATCATCAACAGTTGAATTGATTAAAAAAAGTAAAACATATACAATAAAATTTTATTTGGTCATAAATAAGAATGAAGTTATGACTTATGGAAACATGGATGGAACTGGAAATTATTATATTAATCAAAATAAGCCAGACTCAAAAAGACAAAAGTTTTCTTCTCATACATAGGAGAGAGAGAGAGAGAGAGAGAGAGAGAGAGAGAGAGAGAGAGAACCATGAGAGGGAGGAATAGATATTAAAGGAAAGGTAAAACAAGAGATGAACGAAATATAAGTGATAAAGCAAAAGGGGGACAGAGGGGGCCAGGAAGACAAAGACAAGGAGAATAGGGAGGCTTGTGGATGAGGGGAAAAATAAGAACAGAGCATAAAGACAAATGTACATGAAAATACTACCAGTATATCATTATTTTGTATGCTAATGTTAAAAATTAATTTAAAATAAATTTTGTAATGTTTGAATTTTTATAAGGATAACATATCATTATATAACTAACAATAAAAAAATAGGTTATTGGGGCTGGAGATGTAGCTTAGTGAGAGCACTTACTACTTCTGCAAAGCATCTGGGTTTAGTTCCCAGCACATATATACTGGCTTATAGGCAGCTGTTATTCCAGTTCCAGGGAATCAGATGCCCTCCTGTGGTCTCTGCAAGCACCAGCCATGCATATGACTGACATACATACATACATACATACATACATACATACATACTACATTTGTACATACATATATACATGCATACATATAGGCAAACCACTCATACACATAATAATAAATATTTGAATAATAGGTTAATGAAAAATTTCATATCTATGAAAGAACTTACTTATAACCCGAATAGTATTCGTGTCTCCAAGCAGACCTACATATTACAAACTTCCTACAGTCTATGAGAAGTAACAAAAAATATTTACTCAAACTGCAACAGATGAGAATGTACAATTATCTAAAATAAAAAAAAGTACCAAAGACAGCAGCAAACAAAAACAAAGGAATAATGAACATAAGATAAATAGAAGTATACTCCAAATGTTAACTTCAGTGTGGTTCATAATTACAACAAATGTCAATAGGCTAAACACTAAATGTCAGAGACTGTTAGAATGAGTTTTTAAGAAGATCCAAAATAGGCTGTCTTTGAGATTTGTACTTGACATATAAAGACAGGTTGAAAGCAAATGGATGGGGAAAGCTATACCCAGCCAGATACTGTAGAATCTAAAACTAAGGCTTATCAGAAATACGGCCATGATTATAAGTAACCAGGAAGACAGACAACTACAAACATATACATGGAAATAACAGACCTTCAAAATTCATTAAACAACTTAAAGAAAGAGAAAAATGGAAAATTCTACTTTTACCAACTGATAGAACCAGCCAAAAATAAATCAATGAAAACATCATAGTTTGGTTTGAAAATGGCCAGTTAGAATATCCAACTGGCCCAAGTATCTGTGCCAATGGTCTAGGATAACTTTGGAATTTTTCATACGGAAATAAATGTTAGATCAAATTAAACATGTTTGTCATGGTGCTAACCACACTTCTAGTCTCTGTGTTGGAAAATGTCTCAATGAGGAGGAGATTGCTGAAGAAGTACTGAGGTCATATTTTTCCACGATGAGGACCTTGTTCCCCACCCTTGTACACCAAGAACGTGTTGCCTCACAATAGGCCTGAGAGACAGCTCTAGATTTGCCAGTATCTTATGACATAAAACCAAGACTCTGCCTAAACAGAGGATATGGTCAAAAGCTGGGTCTCTATGATGCTGTCTTCCAGAAATTTTAGACAGGATATAATGAGAAAATGAAGCTGTTAGGTGGGTTGGAGCTGAAAAGATGTATAGAGATTCCATGACAAAGAGTCCTGAGTTATGACTAAGTATACCTAGTGTGACGGGGAAAACATAGGAAAGAGGAGACGAGCAAGCAAATGAGAGATGCAGAAGCAGGCAGACACTTGGAGAACAGGGAGTGTGATTCGACATGCACCAGAGAGACGAAAGAGTCCCTATTTCTGACTGCAGCAGAGAACTGGCTGAGCTGTGGTTACTTGCTCCAAAGTTTCCATAACAAGAGACCGTTATTTATGGTACTTTATTTTATATCCTTAGAGTGGACCCAACTTATATGATACAATGTGAAACAACTTTCGCTCAGTCAATAAGCTTACTTAGGTCAAAGTTATCCATAAAATATATGGGCTGTTTAGTAATTACCAACGTTTTTGTAGTTGGCATTATAATTCCATCTTGATAGTATCCATTTTAGCTTTTCATAGCCTACGGAAACTTTGCATTCTTTAATGCCAGCACTGATACTTTAAAAAATAAAATGTCAGTTAACATATAAAATTTGTTTTTTTTAAATATATGAACAAGTATCAGAGGAAAGTCAAAGAAATGTTTAAATTTAATTTTATTCATATCTTATTGGGTATATAAATCATGTTTTCTTTGAAATACATCTCATTTATTTAACCACTGAATGCAACTATATTATAGAGATACAGTAATTTATAAATGCAAAAGGTTACCATATACTGATTTATTACACAGTAATTATGACTGTCATACAAACCTTAAGAGTTTAGGTAGTGGAGTCAGACTATGATAAACTGAATTTGGATCTCAGATTTTCCATTCACATGCTTATGAGGTTTTGGAATTTATAAGGGTCTCACTGTTCTCCCTCTTATGTGAGGGTTAAACGAGACAATATTTGTAAAATATTTTAAAAATTTCTCAGCCGGGCGTGGTGGCGCACGCCTTTAATCCCAGCACTCAGGAGGCAGAGGCAGGCGGATTTCTGAGTTCGAGGCCAGCCTGGTCTACAAAGCCAGGGCTATACAGAAAGACCCTGTCTCAAAAAACAAAACAAAACAAAAAAGTTTCTTATCGTAACAAATGCATCCACCATTGATGACAGCCATAGTTCTTTGAGCCATAATTTTACTCAGCTAGAGGATGCTCAGTGCCATGGTTTTAAACACTGCACACTAATAAAACCCGAGACAGAAGAATTTAAAGAAAAAATCTTAGCATAAGTGGAATGTGCTCAGTAAGAATGTAGGATTCTCTGAGACCACATTCTGGATTTCAGAAGGACCTGAGTTAAACCTCAGAAAGGAAGAGAATCTAGCTTAACAAATGCCATGCGCTTTCATTAGGATAGAGCATCTCAGGAAGGTGAACATGACTGAGAACAGGGGAAAGCCCAGAAAACAGAGTGTCCTCTGACTGACCTCTAGCTCCCGTTCAAAACCAGCTCTGAACTTATGCAAGGGAAGAAAGGAGGGAAGGAAGGAGGAAGAGAGGGAGGGGAGGAGGGAGGGGGATGCAAAAAAGAGGGAGGAGGGGAGGGAGAGAGGGAGGGAAGAAGGATGCCAGGGGAGAGGGGGAGGGTAGAGGTAGGTACCCTGTATTTTCAGCCTTATCAGAAAGTTGGTAGTTAATACTTTTCACTGAGTGAATGGATGTAAGTACAAACAAGATTATTTTCCCCAAACACCTGATCACCATGACTACTAACGTCTCACTGATTCACGGGTAACCAACCCATTGGCAATACTTCCCTGGAGCTGGATGGAAACTAGACAGCAAGGTCTTAAAGAAATTACTTTAATAGCTATTATGCTTCCTAATTCAAGTGAACTATAATATAGACCAATTTGGAAAATGCAGCTTGGCCTACCACAGTCTTGAGAGAGCCAAGAGGTTGCCAAGGACAGGGTGAACTTGAAGTATTTAAATAAAAGCACGTCTATTCATTCAGCTTGAAAAGAAACTGATGTAGCAGCATCTAGATGACGCTTGCATTTTTTTCCTATTAATTCTGACTCGTATTTATGGAAGCACAACTCATTCTTCCTGGATTTTCAGAAAACATTTGGTTGTCCCAAGAAAATATGAAAAATACAAAATAAAATGCTCTAGTTTTGACTGTTGTACTGTGTGACTCTTGAAATTCTGAAGTGGTACAATGTACAAGAGAAGGTATTAAAAACAAAAAAATGGAAGCAGAAAACAATTCCCAAAGCACTCCACATATTTAAACATGAAAACTTTGCTTTCATGGTACATGATTAAAAGCTGTTTCCACAATGGCCCTCTCTCTATTTGTTCTAAAAAGTAAGATGGGGTGGAAGCAGTCTCAGCTAGATATGCAAATTTCTATTATTATGGAAGTGCAGAACATTTGTCCTGGACCAGGAGAAGTCAAGCGCTGTTCAAGCTACAATAACAGGAGCCCAATATGGAGGCCCATGTGCCACTCCTGAGGCATTCCTCTCAACATTGCACAATAAAGGTGTTACCATGGCAACTGGACCTTCAACCACACAAAAGAAACACCTCAAATTCTTTCTTGAGAATGCCTGAGATCGAACATACACAAGGGATTTGTTTAAAAAATACTTTCCTAATGCTATTTTTAATGTCTGACAGATTTCAGATGCTAAATCAGAGTCAATGTACAGGCAAACAAAGATGAACTGAGTTTCTATAAACAGTTAAGATACACAAACCCTTTACCATTTATTTGTTACATGTGTATGTTTGCATGTATGTGTGCATGTGCATATGTGCATATTTGCACATGTGTGGATACACACACACACACACACACACACACACACACACACATATATATATATATATATATATATATATATGTGCATTTTTGTACATGATTCAGTTCATGTGTGTATGTACGTATTTGCACATATGTGGGTGCATGTGTGTGCAGGCACATGTATGTACAAGTGGAAGGTCCAAAGTTCAGCTTGTCCTAGGATCCCTTGTCTATGCCTTCCAAGTGTGAAGTTACAGGTAGCTACCACCATGCCTGCATAGGTTCTAAGGAGCAGCACTGAGCCATCTCCCCAGCTCCCTTTACAGTTTTAAATGGCTTGAAGTTCTACTGCAATGAAGTAAATAAATACGAGTCTATATAGGTGGGATAGAGATATTTAATGAATGTATTATTTCCCTCCCAGAATAACACAATGGAATGTAAGTCTTTCAGTTTCACGTGAAAGATACCTGCAGCCCACTACAGTGTCTGGCCCTTAGTATCTGACATTCTACACAAAGCAAGGCAGCACAGGATCTACACGACTTAGACTCACATGTGGGGAAAAGAACTAACTTACTATACAAATGGATCACCTTAGAAAATTAAAACTTAGGGACAAATAATAGAAAATAAGTCTGCAACTAAGTCAAGGGATGGGCCAATTATAGTATCAAGCACAGGCCCAAGGAAAGATTAACCTTCCTGAAAAAAACAATAGTATAAGTAAGGGTTCCTTTTAATACTGCACAGCATCACCCTTTAATGAAAGAAGAAGGATGTCTTATGCTTTCAGTAGCATCCCCTATTGGCCAAACTCAGATGTATGCCCTTAGCTATATCTCTGCTTGTTGGCAAGGCCATCAATCTGTAATCCTAGCATTCAGGAAACTGAGGTAGAAGCTACTATGCAGGCATCTTGTCTTTTCCTGTTGATGGGATTAAAAATATTCTGGGAAGAGCATCTTAAGGGAGAAGGGGTTTATTTAGCTTGCAGTTCCAAGTTACAGCCTATCATGGCAGGGAAGCAGCAGAGGCAGGGCCTAGAAGGAGCTAGCCAAGAAGCAGAAAGCCAAGAGTGCATGTTTACCGCTCTGCTCTCTTTTTCCTTTCCATCCAGAGTCTAAGTCAGGAAACATCCTGCCAGCCTCCCATTAAGAAGGGTCTTCTCACACCATCAATTTAACAAGACAATCCGCATACGTATGCCCTCAGGACCACCCACCTCCCAGCTGATTCTAGGTTCTGTCAAGTCGACAGCACTAACTATCATGATAGGAGACCCTGTCTCATAGACAAACTGATAAACAAAAGCTTCAAATCCTGCCATCAGCCGAGGAAATAGGCTAAGCAGTTGTCACTGAAACTCTGGAAGCACAGGAGTAGTCAATAATCTGTCTGTCCCTTAATAGTACATTTCCAGAGGGAATTCTCTCGGGATCCAGTAGTTCAGTTAAATACCAAGGAATGAAGAGGCAAGGATGTGAATGCTTTTGTGATGACTGTAAAGTATCATTCTCAGGCCCAAGGTTTTCACTGGCCTATCTAATAATACCAGCAGACTTCATGTTCACAAATTTAGCTAGCTTTAAATAGATAATATTCAAAGTTTAAAAACCCCAAACCCTCATCTGTCTTGAATGTGCACTAACTTTTCTTCTTGTCACTATTCCCTGAGCAGCTATTTACAGGACACTGTTTTGCATTAGGCAGTAGAATGGATGATTTGGAGACAATATACAGGAAGATATGCATAAGTTCTGTGTAAATGCTATGTGCCATTTCATACAAGAGATAATAGATTTCAGTAGTTTAAGAGGATCCTCAAACCAACTTTTCACAGGCCCTGGGGTCAACCATCTGCATTTTGAGTACAGTTGTATCATTGATTTAACATATTTCATCTCAACAAAATGCAATTAGAAAAATGGAGGAAGGAAAGATAATGAAACCATTTACCTTTTGTTTTCCCGTATCTAAGGAGTTTCTGTGGGAGGATATGAGCTGGAAGAGCCTGCTCCTCTCAATGCCTGGGGCTGTTAGTGTACAAGGGTCTGGCTATTTTAAGGGATCCTGAAGCTAGGGACTTGTTTGTGCCCACAGTTACTTGCTATTCAGTAGGAGAAATTGTACATGGAGGTGAACTTGTCTGGAGTAGGAAGCCTGCCTGATGAATTTTTGAAGGCCGTTTGACTACATCTGATTTTCTCCTTGCATTGACTTTGACACATGGCCCTCCTAAAAGATAGATATCCACTATTTTAAATTCTAGTACACGTTAGAAAATCTTGACTTTCTGGAACCAGATTTCCTGTTTCCCTTAAAATACCATCTTAAGAGACTGGGCTTTCAAATGAAACCGGAGGGTGTTTGGGAGGCGGGGCAGGGGGAGTCCAGCTTATAAATGATGAGGCCAAAATGTCGACTTGTATTTTGGGTATTTGGAGCTTGGAGTGTGTTTGGCATTAAAAAACTGATATGAATGGTCTAAATACTATGTGGATTCCCAGCAAAGCACAGCTATATGTATGTGTATTGTAAAATGTTTACTTTCACAAAGAAAAATAAATTAGGAGGCAAAAGGGGTAAAGCTACAGAGCAGGAAGTATAGTTCTGTGCCCAAGAGTCTGGGGGCTAGTCTGATTGTGGACAGTGACACCAACTTTTGCTCATGACACACATATCTGTCTGCCTTATTCGCTCCTCTGTAAAATGAACAAATGGGGGTTCCTTCAGAAGTTTCCAAGAGGATATAATTGGCCAGTATTACACACTGACCCAGTCAGCACCTTTGCCTCGAGTCTTAGAAAGTCTGTGCCAAGAGGTAGATGGGGGTGTGAGGTGTTGAGGATCTGTCAGATTTGGAAAATCCCACTGAGCAGGTATCATAGAGGGTCGGGCAGAGACAAGTATGAGGTCCTTCGGCTACGTTCTTGGAGTCTCCCCTCTGCCACGAGGCCCTGTGTACTGAGCAGTTCTTCTGACCTTCCATCCTCTGTCTAGATTTCCTTCAGGATCTCCCATGGGGAACTGGAGGCTCAGTCATGGTGTGGTGGCATCATCTTAGTGTGGTGCTATGAAGTGGGTGGTACTATTATCAGTGAGGCCTGGTACAAAGTAGTTGGGTCATTGAGGCGTTGCCTTAGGCCCTAAGAATGGGTTAATGTTATCTGCTGAAGTTATTTAGTTCTTCAGAGAGTGGTGATATATATATTTTATACATGCATGAGTTTTTTTGCCTACATGTGCATGACTGGGAGCCGCTGAGGTCAGAAGAGGGCATTGGCACTTCTAGAATGCGGCTTACAGATGTTTGTGAGTCACATGTAGGGTTTATGGACTGAAACCTGGTTCTCTTTAAGAGCAGAAAGTGCTTTTAACAGCTGAGCCATCTCTCCAGCTCCTGGAGTGCTTTATGCGAACTCCACATGATTGTCTTATCTTCACTCAGCCATTTCCCTGTCTAGTGCTGGCTCAGCCAAAGGGATCTCACCAAAGACTGAACAGATGGAGCTGCTGGATCTTGGAATGATGGTCTCCAAAACTGTGCATTAAATAAAGCATTTTATCACTTCCAAAGGAGGTATTCCCAAATCTAATATGCTGGAGGGTAGGAGAACACAGTTTCAAACCTTTCCTAACACACCAAGTGCATAGCAAATGCTTCTACCATTCATCTATCCACTCATTTTCTCAAGATGTTGTTAAATTCTGAGAAGTGAGAAATATATAAACCTTTACCTTGTGTTTGAGGAAAAACATTGTCCTCAAAGGGTTCACAGGTCATATCAGGGAGCACAAATAGCTTCAACTAAGGATGGATTTAATTACCATCAGTTATTAAGCCAAGACTTTGCATGTCCCTGGAGCTGGGTCCCAGTGCCTACACCTGGAGTCCACAGAGGACTCTCAGGAGAAGTGTGAAGAAAGACAATGCTATAAATAGGAAATCTGAAGATAGATGTTATTTACCTGATTTACTGGCTCCACCATTAACCATCTGTATGGCTCATGAATGAGTCAATAATATCTTAGGGTTTTGTTTTTGTTTTTTTTTCCTATAAAGCTCTTCAGAGAATGGTGGTATATATACATCTATATCTATCTATCTATCTATCTATCTATCTATCTATCTATCTAATCACCCTAAGGCAACAAAGTAGCAGACAGACTGTAGACTTGGGTTGTATTTTGTTTAGGTTACACAGATGGGGGTTCTCCTTTGCATTTTTATCTAAACTACAACAAAGAAAAGGTAAATTAAAATATAAGAGTAATCACACAAAAATGCAGCAGATACCTTTGTATGCTTACTGTGTGGCACACTTTGTTTAGGCTCTGGGGTTATATTAAATAAAAACTATATAAAAGTACCATATAGAGTTGATTAACATTCTTGTATGTTCTTAGGTTTTCTTGAAAGATTGGAAGCTCTAACAGCTTGGGGTCCACATTTCAACAAAGTGACAGTGCTGGAAGAGCTGCTGGCTTCAGGCTGGCAGTTGAAACCTTTGTCTATAGGTCATCTGCTCCATGACAGACATTCACATTATCTGCCTGGGCCCTGTGGACATCTGAGTGTGCGATATTCGGACTGGGTGTCTTGTCAATCATCCAGTCCATTTCAGACCCAAATTTCCAAGATCCTTGATTCTGAGAGTATATGCAAGGCTGGGGATGTAGTGCTAGCCTGGACTTGCCTTGAATGCACCGCCTTCTTTTCAGGGCCCATGCAATAGATCAGTGAACGAATCAATGAGTGATACAATCAATGCCTGGAAGAACCGGCAACATAAAATAAATGCTGACTATTTTCAGCTGTGTTACAAAACCACTACCTGTGGGTGTATCTGCAAGGAGAACGGCTTCTGCTCTCTCTTTCAGCTCACCATCTCTCAGGGGACCAGATTCTTCCAGAAACACTGAGCACAGCCTTGGGTTTCCCTGTCTTCCTTCTTCTGCTCTCTGTAACTGCTCTCCCAGTAGCCTTTTCATTCTTCGGATACAGATTAGCTTTGTAAATAACCAGGGCAACCAATGTCTTAGGAATCTTAAATATTTAATTTCCTATGCAAAACATTAGTTGTGCAATTGGAAGGAGTTTGCATGTGGTTTTAATGGGATTCTAGAATTTTTCGTCTGTGGGCTGCTGTCTATTACTAGATCCATCATGGCTCCCAGAGAATCCCAGAAGGCCCTTGGTGCAGTTGGTGGTAAGATATCAGCTCTGATGGGAAGTGGCTTTGTGAAAAGATGCGAGGCTAGTAAATACTAAAATGTCATGTGTGTGTGTGTGTGTGTGTGTGTGTGTGTGTGTGTGTGTGTGTGTGTGGTTGGGCAAGTCACCTGTCTTGTGGCTGTTCCTTCTCTGTCTTTTTCTCTTTCTTCCTCTTCCCTTAGGTGGGCCTGCAAGTGACTCATCTTTTTGAGTCATTTCCTTTAAAAGTGGCAAGGTTAATGGCATTGCGATGGTAAAGAAAGAAGACAGAACAGAGAATTGTAGCCACATGTACTAAAGGATACACACACTCTTAACACCCACAGTGCACACACAGCATCCCATTACTCAAGTGAAAAGCAATTAAAAGGATGCTTTTCCATGTAAAATTTATTTTAATCTAAAGGCTGAGGAATAGTAGCCAAGTTTCGCCTTGGAGCAAAATTTCATAACCAAGTTATAAATGCTTGAAAATAGCAAGCCACAATGGAAACTCTGTCACACTCTTAATTATCCTGTCAGCAAATGCAATGTTCAAATGTACATATAAATGTTCCTTTTACACTCCTATGATTAGTCATGTAGATAGAATTAACTTCTAATGTCTGACCTACCTTTTGCAAACTCCGAGAGGAATAATTATTCTAGGTTCCAGATCAAAATAGGTTCCTTTCAGTCAAGAGTCTAGAAATATTAATATCTCCCTGCAGCTGAAACCATACCCAGTGCTTGGAGAGTGGTAAAAATAATCATGTCAACAGCTGACCTGCACTGAGGCCGAGCTATGCTCCGGGCTGTGTTCCAGCTGTTTTCCCGTCTTAGCACATGTAACTATCGAAACTTGACCCTGGGAGGTGCTCCTTGCAGACTGTCCCTTGCTTCCCTCTGCATCTCCTCTCTCTGTCTCCCTGATCGCGCTTCCCCTGCATCTCCTCTCTCCGTCTCCTCTCTCCTTCTCCCCGATCTGTGCTCCGGGTGCTCACTTCTTTGGACTTTACCTTTAGGCTCCCAGAGTCTCTGGGTTTCTTAGGATCTAACAGCAGGATGAGAAGGGAGGCTTGCTTGTACTCCCCGTTTAATTTCTTAGGACCTTAGGCTGTTTGTCATTTCACAGCTCTCCGCTTTAACCCACTTGGACAGCCACTGCATTCTCTTTAGCTTCCGGACCTTGCTTTCCCTCCTCATTGCTGAAGATATGGGGGTTCCTTGCTACCCCCAGAGTGTTCACCAACTTTCCTGGAGTGCCTGTAGCTCTCTGTGCACTCTGCCCATTGATGCCCTCTAAAACTCCTCCTCTTACTTGAGTGTGCCATTTATCTGGATTCTAAATAATTTAGTACAATCATTTCCATTTTATGGATTGAAATATACTGAAGTCCTGATAGGCTCTGCCACTTGTACAGGATCACACGTTAATAAATGGCAGAGCCAGGACATAACTAAGATCTTATTCCAGCACAGGTCTTAGCTTTCATGGAGTACAGCATTTCCTTGTGTTGTTTTATGCAGGATGTCTGCAGTGCACCTGGGCTTCCAGCCCAGGTCAGCAACCTGACTTTACCGCTGGTGGCTGGATGATGCTGGTTTTCCAGAGCAGCATGGTTCTTTGGGCTTTGGTTTCATCATCTATAAACTGAAGGAAAAAAAAAAAAGCCCTGTTCTACTTACTGCTCAGGATTCTTTTAAAAATAAAACTCAGGCAATAAAACTGACATGAATGCTGTGTAAATACAAGTTATTTAGGGTGACTATACTGTTTCTAATGGTAGTAATATGCACATCTCTCTCTTTATACACACACACATATATATACATATATACATATATATCTACATAAATATACACATTTTTTCTTACATTGGCCCATGTATGCTACTGAGATAGAAATATATATACATATATATATATGAATATAAAATTGTGTGTTTGTGTGTGTTTGTATGTGTGTGTGATATAACCATCATTCAGTCTGTAGGTCAAAATGCCATTGTTCTAAGATAAAAACCTTTGCCCAGGTATCTACTATTGTTTTCCCTGTCAGCTTTGCTCTAAGTAACAAGACCCCCACATTTATATTCAATTATATAACAACTCTTCTGCCTTTAACTTCATTCCCCATTGACAATTTTCTATGTAAGAAGAAATGTCCACATCTTTAGAGGCTAAAGGAACACACACATGATTTATATTGTGTAAAATGGGTTTTTATCACACCTGAAAGAACAGGAACTTTTTTCTTACATTGGCCCATGTATGCTACTGAGATAGACATGCACTAAGAGGAAAACCAAATGAAAGCTTCTATTGGTTGGTGAAAAGCAAGATCCTCCTCTTTGCCATCCGGTTGGAGGCTAGTGAGTGGGTATTTGAGAATATTCTGGACTTCAGTTCTCAGAATGAACCACAGTGCTTGATCTATAAAGCCTCAGGCCTTTGAGAATTCCAGGGCCTCTGGAGAGCAGAACATTCTCATGGGGGGTGATAGCAGCGGGCTCTCAGGAAGCTGCAGGAATTTGCAGAGTATCACTTTGCCAAGAACAAGCAACACAGAGCCTGGTCGTGTCCTGTCTGCAGCCCACATGTTCACAGACCTGACAAAGACACCTCTCGCACACACAAGACTGGCTACCATAGCCCTCAGAGGGAAAAGCAGACACTCCCATGCACCCTAGATGCATTCCTCACCTTCGTGTGCCCATAGGTCTGACTCATTGTCTGATATTGGCAATATCATTTATTGATGTAGTGACTCAGTTTTCCTATTGACAAAGTATGTATCAACTTCCTGCCTGGTGCTCACATGATTCTAGATTGTTGGAGAATCTATTTCCAAATGTAGCCACAGAGCAGTGAAGGGAAATTAATTCTTTGCCTCTACCTAGAATCAAGGATGTATGCGTCACATGTACTTACTTACTTTAAATCAGACAACAGATGTTAGATGTCTTTGACATTTAAGATTCTGGCTCAGGACATGCATCCCTCTCATCTCTGTTTCTCCTGCATGTGTGACCTCATAAGTGGGTGGGTATGGAGGCAATGAAGTATGTGGNTTTTTCCCCAGTCTCTTCTAACATTGAATTCAAGGAATACTTTAAACAATTAATAAGACATAGACCCTTCTCACACTGAATGTAATGTACTAATTGTTTGCTTACTTTTTTTTTTTTTTTCATTGTGCTTCATTTCTGTGTATGTATTTGAGCTACTGTGTGTTACTAGTACTGTGGAATGTAAGGCCTACGGTATTTTTTAAGAAGCAGAGAAGTGGATAAAAAAGATCCAGGATGAAATACAGAAGACAAAGGGCAAGGAAAGAAATACGCATGAGCCTTCTAAATGGGAGCTCAGGGGTCCGTGTTGCCTGAGTCATGCCTGCGGCCATTTCTGATAAGTGGGAAAGAAGACCCGAGTGAAGAATGGCGCTCTGAGCTGGAGTGGGCCGATGCTGACATGTTCTTTAAAGGAGCAATTTTTACATACCTCAGGGAAAGGGCTGAGTGGTGAGCTTATAAACAATCTATCTTCTTCCAAAATTATTTTTATTCTAACTACTCTATTATATGTTTGGATTTCTGTGCATGTATATGTGTATTTCTGTAGAGGTCAGAAGAAAAAGTGGAACTCCCCCAGTACTGGAGTTACAGGTGGTGGTGAGCTGCCTAATACTGAGAACTAACTTTGGATTCCTTGCAACAGTAGCAAGCATTCTTAACTGTTCTTCATGGTAGAATTTGGCCATTCAAGTGGACACAGAATTAATCTTATCAGGAGACATTTGCTATGTCCACAATTGGCTTTTGTGCATATCCTTTGGAGAGATTTTATTGATTTTAGACTATTAAAATCCCCCTTCCTCCACTTAAAAAAAAAGTGTTTGATTTTTGTCTTTTGAAAATCCCTAGGATCAGGTCTCCTTGAAGGTAAAGACAAAGCCTTATTTTTAATCTCAAGTTTAATATGCACATTTGTTACCTGAGGAGGTATAAATATGCTATATAGATGTGACCTCAATATTTGTCACCTACTTACTCAGGGGGTGGCACCCACACTATCAGCTTTCACATGAAATCCACATACTACTGCTTTGGTGTGTGGCACTAAGCGCTATCCCTTCGAATAACATCGTCACCATAGTTACTAATTCCTTTCCAGGAATAGGCCAGAGTAGTTTAATAGAATAGACAGCAGCAGAAATATAAGAAGCATAAATAAAATGTGCCACAAATGTGCTATCCCAGATCTGATTGCTGTCTGTGTGAGGGCACTGGATCTTGCCTTCTAAGTAGAAAACTGTCAACAGGCTACAGAGCATCAGACCCCACTGCTATACCTAGTGAACCCTTAAAAATATACTCAATGCAGCTACAGAAAGATGTAGGGTAAACAAACAAACAAAAGAACCCACAGTCTCCTTGCCCTACCCCTGGGGCACAGGACATTATTCTAAGGGACACTTTTGCCTCCTGTGGTGGTTTGAATACAAATGACTGGAAGAAGATCAAACATTTGAATGCTTGGTCATTGGGGGTCGTTGGGCACTACTTGAGAGAGATTAGCAGGTGTGGCCATTTTCGAGGAAATATGTCTCTAGGGGTGGGTTTGGGGGTTTCAGTAGCCCAAGAGCCCATTGGCTCTCTCTTCCTGCTACTTAGGAATCCGGATGTAAAACTCTCCACTTCTCCAGCACCATGATGTCTGAGTGCTGTCATGCTTCCTGCCATGATGACAATCAAGGAACCTTCTGAAACCATAAGCAACCCCAATGAAGCGCTTCTCCCTTATAAGAGTTGCCATGGTTCTGGTGTCTCTTCAGAGCAATGGAACGCTAACTAAGACACTCCTTTCTCTTTTATCCCAGGACAGCTGTTTTCCTGTGCACTCTTTCTTTTATCATATCAATGTTGAAGAGTTTGAAATGATTTCCATTACATCTCATGGAACTGAGTTTCTTCTCATCTGAGAGCTTGGGTAGCCCTGCAGGCTGCCTGTACTCAGCTTACCACACTTCTGTGCCTCTGCACTAGCCAAGCCTAGCTCACATGGTTCACCGTTCTCCCAGCCTCACTCATCCATCGCCTGTGTTCAATAGTAAGACTCAAGATGCACCCAAATGAGAAGGCAAGGGCAGGGCACGGAAGGGCAAAGCATGGTCCTTGCTAGTTGGGCCAGAGCTGGTCTCCCCCTTTCCTATGTCTCATTCACATACTCTTGCTTTAACTCATTGGGATATAAACTTCAATTGGTTTTATTTTCTGCTCACTGCTTTCAACTCCTTTGAACCAGCCCCACCTGTTTTCCCCTGAGTGAGAGCTTCCACTGAGGCTGTATTGGCTCAGGTCCATAAGTGTTGAATTACTTCATTCTTAAAACACTCTCTAAGACTCAGCTATGTTCTTTAAAACATCAACTTCATATTTAATTTACGTCTCTCTTCTCCATCAGTAGTAGGCTCTACTTTAGGCCACACACTATTAGCTTAAAAGAGTGGGGGGAAGGGGAACATTGTCTGGACCTGAGACACAGCTTTCTTTTTCTTTGCACATTTTTCTAGTGTTGGTCCAAGAAAACAAGAGAAACTTAAAGGTCTCTTTTCTGCTCTTCTAGTGGAAGGTGCAGTTTTCTCCACATCTGGGTGCTACCTACTGATCTGGCTTGATTTCTTGGAGCTGAGCAGGTGGTGATGGTAAGCTGTTCTTAGGGGATGGGATGCTCCATGAGTCAAGTCTATGGACACTTAGATAATACATCACATCATACCTCCTACAGGTAATGCTTGTGGTCCCTCAGCAGAAGTCTGGAAGCTGTACTTTCTTCTTGGTTCTCAGCATACAGGGTCTGTTAAGCCAAATGGCTCACACCTTACATATACTTTATATCCTTGCCTCAGGTCACTCCAGCCATCTTTATCTTGAAACTTTATCCCTACTGGCACTTGCCATGGGCTTCAAAACTGTTAAGAAAGACATTCTGTCACTACCTCCTTTTGAACATGGTGGAGCATTATAGCCAATTTATAATAAGTGTCTTAAAGTTCCCCTCTTGGCTCTGATAAGAACAGAAATACTTTATTCACTTAGGGAAATTACCAGAGAAGAAGTTACCACTGCACTCCAAGGAAAACACACTTTCTCTCCAAAAGCCTTCCATTGGGAAGGACAATTTATGGGTATAGTATCTGGACTGGTTTGGCTGTAGTGTTCTCTGGGATGAGTTAGGTACCTAGGTACTGTCTAATCAATAGGAAACACTACATTAAGTACTCATGTGCCTCTCTAGTTCCTAAAATTATGAAGCCCCAGACTTCTGCTTTCACTGACTGGCAACTCTTGACAATCAGTGTGCTCAAAAAAGATGTGGCTAACAGTGAGAAAATCCTTTGTAAGCTTAGAAAATATAACTGATATTTCATTGATACTGATAGAAAATATAACTGATAGAAAATATAACTGATATTTCATTGATACTGGCCATGAGGATTGAATGAGCTGGACTTCATAGTCTATAATATTTCAATATTTCAAAACTATTAAAATGTTATTCTATCATCCTCTCTAACCCTGAAGTGCTATAGAGCACTATATCAAGTATAGATGTCATTTTTTTGAGGTCCCACTTGGCTTTGGTGTAGAGGGAAGTACCCAATTCACTCATTTAAGTTTGCAATGAAGGAATATATTTTATGCTGTCATACACTGTTGCTGTTCATGCAACAGATAAGAACTACTTATCTTTCACTTGTATGGGATACAGGGAGAGTGCATGGACTACTTTGCTCTGGCAATCTGTAACATCTGCTGCTGCTATTTAACAACTAGGGTGTGGTGAGGTGCTGTGGCTAGGAAAGCCACACCCTTGCTCTCCTGCACAGGGATGCACTTGCAGGAGGCTTAGTTGTGATTTTTTCAAAAGTTCAAATGATCCTGAGTCTGGCAAATTCAAACTTGAGAAATTCAATTCTAAATTTGAGAAATTCAGAGTTCTTTTGTCAGGGAAATAAATTGGATATCTGTTTTTATTTTTAAAAGCTTATTTTGGGAGCTGAGGATATGACTCAGTCAATAAAATGCTTTCCCTAACTGTGTGAGAACTGAAGTTTGTATCCTCAAGTGAGTGTAGTAATCTATCTGTAATCCCAATGGCTAGCAGTTGGAGGTAGGGGACCTCCAGGTAAGCTGACTATCTAGACTAGCCAAATTGTGAACTCTGGACTCCGATAGATATTGTTTCAGTAAATAAAGTAGAGAGAAACTGAGGAAAACACCTTATTTTAGCCTCTGGCTTCAACAAATACATGCAAAAATATATAGATGTGTCTATAAACACTCATCCATACATATGAGGGCATTCTTATATGTACTGCATAACACACACACACACACACACACACAGAGAGAGAGAGAGAGAGAGACAGAGACAGAGAGAAACAGAGAGAGACAGAGAGAGACAGAGAGAGGGAGAGAGGGAGAAAGAGAGAGGAAGAGAGAGAGAGATTTAATATTTATAGGATAGAGACAGGAAGAATTAGATAAGGCGAAAAGAAAAAAAGCCAATAATTCTTGTGTGTGTGTGTGTGTGTGTGTGTGTGTGTGTGTGTGTGTTGTTTTGTTTTTTTCAAGACAGGGGTTGTCCGTGTAGGCTGTCATGGAACTCACTCTGCAAACCAGACTGGTGTCTTCCTGCCGCTGTCTCCTGAGTGCTGGAATTAAACACATGTACCACTTCAGACCATCTAAAATGCTAATTCTTAATAAATATTTTGATTAAATTTTTTATTTCTGTTTTTGAAATTTATCCAGATTGCTTTATCCTCACAAGAGAAAAATAAGAAACTCCCAGGTAAAAGAAAAAAATAACAAAATGAACATGAATGATGCTGTTAAATTCTCAGTATATGTCAATGTGTCAATGATTGACTTTGATGGTCCAGAGATTGTAAATGATAAAGCTCTACCACTTGGAAACAGAACCATTCACTTAACAATAGTTTCTCAATCTGTATGGCAAGAACTTCAAGTCCCTGAAGAAAGAAATAGAAAAAGATCTCAGAAGATGGAAAGATCTCCCATGCTCATGGATTGGCAGGATTAATATAGTCAAAATGGCTATCCTGCCGAAAGCAATCTACAGATTCAATGCAATCCCCATCAAAATTTCAACTCAATTCTTCACTGAGTTAGAAAGGGCAATTTGCAAATTCATCTGGAATAATAAAAAAACCTACGATAGCAAAAACTATTCTCAACAACAATAAAAGAACCTCTGGGGAAATCACCATGCCTGACATTAAGCTGTACTACAGAGCAATTGTGATAAAAACTGCATGGTACTGGTACAAAGACAGACAGGTATATAAATGGAATAGAATTGAAGACCCAGAAATGAATCCACACACCTATGGTCACTTGATCTTTGACAAGGGAGCTAAAACCACCCAGTGGAAAAAGAACAGCATTTTCAACAAATGGTGCTAGCACAACTGGCGGTTATCATGTAAAACAATGCAAATTGATCCATTCTTTTCTCCTTGTACAATGCACAAGTCTAAGTGGATCAAAGACCTCCACATAAAACCAGAGACACTGAAATTTATAGAGGAGAAAGTGGGGAAAAGCCTCGAAGATATGGGCAGAGGGGAAAAATTCCTAAACAGAACAGCAATGGCTTGTGCTGTAAGATCAAAAATTGAAAAATGGGACCTTATAAAACTGCAAAGCTTCTGTAAGGCAAAAGACACTGTTAAGAAGACAAAAAGGCCACCAACAGATTGGGAAAGGATTTTTACCAATCCTAAATCTGATAGGGGACTAATATTCAATATTTACAAAGAGCTCAAGAAGCTGGACTCCAGGAAAACAAATAACCCCATTAAAATGGGGCACAGAGCTAAACAAAAAATTCTCAACTGAGGAATTCCGAATGGCTGAGAAACATCTGAAAAAATGTTCAACATCCTTAATCATCAGGGAAATGCAAATCAAAACAACCTTGAGATTCCACATCACACCAGTCAGAATGACTAAGATAAAAAATTCAGGTGACAGCAGATGCTGGCAAGGATGTGGAGAAAGAGGAACGCTCCTCCATTGCTGGTGGGATTGCAAGCTTGTACAGCCAAGTACAAGTCAGTCTGGTGGTTCCTCACAAAATTGGACATAGTACTACTAGAAGATCCAGCAATACCTCTCCTGGGCATATACCCAGAAGATGTTCCAACTGGTAAAAAGGACACATGCTCCACTATGTTCATAGCTGCCTTATTTATAATAGCCAGAAGCTGGAAAGAACCTAGATGTCCCTCAACAGAGAAATGGATACAGAAAATGTGGTACATTTACACAATGGAGTACTACTCTGCTATTAAAAACAATGAATTCATGAAATTCTTGGGCAAATGGATATATCTGGAGGATATTATCCTTAGTGAGGTAACCCAATCACAAAATAAGTCATTAGATATGCACTCACTGATAAGTGGATATTAGCCCAGAAACTTAGAATACCCAAGATATAATTTGCAAAACACAAGAAAATCAAGAAGAAGGAAGACCAGCATGTGGATACTTCATTCATCCTTAGAATAGGGAACACAATACCCATGAAAGGAGTTACAGAGACAAAGTTTGGAGCAAAGACGAAAGGATGGACTATCCAGAGACTACACCACCCAGGGATCCATCCCATAATCAGTCACCAAACTCAGACACTATTGCATAGGACAGCAAGAATTTGCTGAAGGAACCCTGATAGAGCTGTCTCTTGTGAGGCTATGCCAGTGCCTGGCAAATACAGAAGTGGATGCTCACAGTCATCTATAGGATGGAACACAGGGCTCCCAATGGAGAAGCTAGAGAAAGTACCACAGGAGCTGAAGGGGTCTGCAACCCTATAGGTCGAACAACGTATATGAACTAACCAGAACCCCCAGAGCTCATGTCTCTAGCTGCATATATAGCATATATAGCATATAGTTGGCTGCATATATAGTTGGCCATCATTGGGAAGAGAGGCCCCTTGGTGTTGCAAACTTTATCTGACCAAAAACAGGGGAATGCCAGGGCCAAGAAGTGGGAGTGGGTGGGTAGAGGAGCAGCGCGGGGAGCGGGTAGGGTAGAGGGCACTTTTGGGATAGCATTTGAAATGTAAATTAAGAAAATATCTAATAAAAAATGAAAAAAAGAAAAATTGATGAAAAAAATAAAAACAAAAGCAATAGTTTCTCAGAACAGAAGGTCACATCCAAAAGAACCCAGACATTGACTGTAAGATCCTTTTAAGCCCTGCCTGTTTCATATACATATGCATATGTGGTACATATGTCTTTTCATATTTTTGCATGTGTATTGGCACACATCTAGGTAAGTGCACATGGTGTGTGCTTGCATATAGAAGCCAAAGGTTGATGTTAAGAATGATCTTCAACTACTCTTCTATCTCACTTATTAAAGTAGGGTTTTCTGGTCAAACCCGGAGCTAGCTGATATGATTAATCTAGCTATCCAACTCAATCTGGGGATCCCCGTCTTTGTTCTCTGACGTTGGAATACCAGATGCGTAGCTATGTGAATTTTTAGAGGTTCACACACTTGGCCAGGGTTTAAGCAGTAAACAATCTCCCTAGCCTGGCCATAAGATGTTTTCTAACTTTAACTTAATAAATCAAAAATGTCAAAATAAGTGCTTTACTCTTAGTAACCCATTAAAGAGACTTTACCACCACATACATTTTACTGTTGAAAGGCTTGCTCAGCATTAATAAGTATAAGTGGCACTCAAGATCTAAAGCCAACTATTCTAATGAATAGCCACAGATTGGAAGCTCTATTTGTAAGGGAAATTGAGTGTCATGATGGACTTGCCTGCTATTTCTTACCACGTCCAACCATTCTTGCAGTTCAAGCCACTTCAAACACCCCATGGTCTCTCTCTCATATGTAGATTTTAGCTTAGACTCTTTTCTGTGTTTTTACCTGGAGTGTAAGTGAATGCCAACAAACTAGAATAGAGCCATTGGTGGTGGAAGCATTAAAGGAAATGGGAATTGTAGGATGTAAGTCAAAGGAAAGTATAGAAGAAGAAGAATAGAGACAGAAACGGCTGCCTAGTGGGATGATGGGGATGGAGAAACAAGAGGACAGGGGAAGGGTTAACCAAGAAGTTTATAAAAAAAGACTGTATGGAAATCCATGATATTGCAACACAAGTAAAATTATAATAAGAGAGGATAATAGAACACATGTGTTGAGAGAACAGGGAGAGCCTAGGTGATAAAACATTAGATGGGGATGGAGTGGGGGCAGAGAGGTAGGAGAAAGGAGGGAGCGGGAGGAAGGTTAACCAAAATTAATGATATATGAAGAAGCTTAATGAAAACCTATGAGTTTGTAAGCTAATGCCATTAAAAAGGCATTTGAGTAGAGGTATCCTGATTGTATGTATGAACAATGCTGCTTCCAGAAGACAAGAGTTATTAAATGAAAATATCAGTATTAATCATGGGTTACCTACATATATATGACTTATTGGTCAAGAAGTCCCCAGCAGCATCCAAAACAATACCTGCTATCGATATTGCTCTTGGTTGCTTAGTAGATGGTAAGATCCTGTTGTTATAAACATTACACATTTTGGTTATGGGGCACAGAGAAGTCAACCCTGAATTGATAAATTCTCTTTTTGCTGGGTAGCTTTCCTAGTGCTGGAAGGTACTAGGAAGGCTACTGGAGCAGAAAAGGCTTCAGTGGTCTTATATAGTGCTGGTCCCTGAATGTTATAACATTGACCTATGAGGCAAGATGTGCTCATTGGAGCAATAGTAGCAAGACTGTTTATAGGGATAAACAATCATTCTCTTGATGAGATATGAGGCTTGCTCCACAGGATGGAATTCATATCTGGTACTGTTAACATAGTTAAAACTCATGACCAAGGAGATCATAGACCCTAGGGAGGAATCTACTGTCACTGTTTTGTGAAATAGTTATGTCATCAAACTTCCTTCTAAACAACTGTGCTTATACCTACAGATGGGGGTGACTCTCAACTTTGGCCATTGATACTTCTTTCTGCAGTGGACAACAGTAAAGGCAAAGATGAATAACTTCTCAAAAGTTGAGAATAAGTGACTAAGATATTTGTATGAGCCCACCCCCCACCAAGACCTAGGAGCCATTATGGAAGAGTTGGTGGAAAGAGTATAAGAACTGGGTGCTGGTGAAAATGCTGTGGAGGGCCATCTTCCGGACATGACATGGCTGTGGCACACATGCACTAACTCCAGGAGTGGTTCCCTCACAAGACATGCACATGATCGAGCCAGTTAAAAATTCCACCCCAGAACATGTGTCTCTAGCTCTACTTGTAGCAGAAGATGGCCTAGTCGGCCATCATTGGGTAGAGAGGCCCCTTGGTATTGTAATCTTTATATACCCCAATACAGGGGAATGCCAGGACCAAGAAGTGGGAGTGGGTGGGCACAGGAACAGGGCAGGTGGAAAGGGGGGACTTTCGGGATAACATTTGAAATGTAAATTAAGAAAATATCTAATAAAAACAAATTGGAAAAAAAATTCCACCCTGGATGGGAGATGGTTTAGCAAGGACACATCTGTAGCTAAGGAGCTATTAGCAGATGATGAATACTTAGGCAGTGGGTGTCAATTTTCTTTGGGTAGTAGCCGCTAGAAGGCTGCCTATTCTTTGCTGGATGACCCTACACCCATGCACACATGCAAAACACAAACTGTATTTATTTGATTAAAAATAATGAAAATTTTAAAAAATTTAAAGAATGCCATAACCTTGGGGAGTTCTGGGAATAACTGGAAGAGGTAAGTTGAGATGCAATCAAGATGCATTGAATACTTGTGTGAAATCTCAAAAAGTAAAAAAAAAAAAAGAAAAAATATATTGTTTAAAATATTTCTCTACATTCTCTTGAAATCGCGCCCCTTGCCTGACCTTATATCTTCTGCACTATTTGTCTTCATGACAAGTGCCGCCCCCTGATATGCTAAGCACTTATCTGTTTGGTTTTCTTTCTCCCTATTCTAATTTCTAAGCTTTCAAAGGCAAAGGTTCTGTTTTTCTTCATGTCCTTATCATCAGTACCCAGAACAGTACCTGGCACAGAGCTGGTGCCCAGGGAGTGTTTGTTAATGAATCAGCTCTTTTCAGCCTACTGGCCTTAGTAGTTAAGAATCCATATTCAAGCACATGATGCTCTTTTGGAGACTTTCTCTTCTGCAGAAGTCCTACTCCATTTGGAGTAATAACAAATAGGTAGAAAAAGAAGTTCTAAAAGCAAGGACATAGTCTGTCCTCTGCCTCCTTCTGCATTGTGTTGGGAATTCCTGGTATTCAGGACTCACACAGTTGCTTTTTCTTTGGCCCAGAGATGAATGGAGCCACCTTGGTTTCTCTTACTCAGAGCTGAGATAGGGGCTCTAAAACAAACACTGAGCGATACTTTTCTCTTTAGGGTCTAATCTGCACTACAAATTCATCTTCGATTTTAATAAAATTCTTCCATGTTCTAAGTAAAGACACCAATTCATCTTTTGTGAAGAAATACACTGGTTAGGGGAGATTTGTTACCAAGAAAATAGTTTCTAATCCGGTGGCAGTGGAAAACAAAAGTGAAATGATAAAAAAAAATCCAAATTTGAGAAGCTCCCTATTTTCATAAAAATAACTTCTGTTCTGCAATCAAATCAGTAGTCTCTGCCTGGCTAAGTCTGGAGACTCATCTCTGTACTACGAAGCATATGTCATTGTACCGCTTGGCTGGTTTCCCATCTTGAAATGATGCCTGGATTCTCAGTCTAGTTCTCCTTCCCATTCTTGCAAAGTGCGTGCAAAGAAAGAATCCTGGGCTAAAACCTCAGGTACTGAAAGCACTACACCTGCTAACACTTGTGTGTGTGTGTGTGTGTGTGTGTGTGTGTGTGTGTGTGTGTGTGAATTATGCTAATTTGAATTCAAAGGACACCCCCATCCCTAATTCTTCCATGCTCAAGGGAAATTTATCTTTTACAGAATATTAAGATCTCAATTGTGGCGTGAAGTATCAGAGACATTTTATGCAGAACACACTGAGATTCTGCCTTTAGAGGGCATAGTAAAGAGCCTGTGATCTGTGTAAAATAGCTCTGAAACCTCACTCCACAATAAGCTTAGGTGTTGGGAATAAAACACCATACTCTCTTCAAATAAGAAATCTTACCACTTTTCTGAGCCCTCTCAGACTGGCATCTTCAATGTGTCACCTTATCAGCCACTGAGTAACTCAACCAGATCTTTCTCTGTTGATTCATCTTCATAGAAAATGGAGATCTGCATAGGCTGGAACTAGTGGACCTGGAACTGGGATCTCAAGTGGTCCCAGTGACTAGGCTCTGGCAGGAACTCAGTCTACCAGGCAGCTGAAGTCATCGAGAGAAGGACAGAGTGACTAGACATGCCCCCCAGAAGCTTCAGTCAGTCCCATTGTACATGGGTTCTGATTACCACTAAAAGTGCATTGCCACAAAGGTTAGCTTTAGAATTTCTATATCATATTTAGGCATTACTAGTTACAAAGCTATAATCATTGTTTATTAAAATACACAGGGTCCTCCAAGTATAGTTTTCCAACCCATATTTTCTGTGGCTTACCGTGTTGTTGCTCGGGGAGTACAGCTTTACAAACCACTTTGCTTTTAGTACCCCGATTTGTAAAGGATCAATTGATAACTCTATTTTATGGATTCCTATTCTTAGCAGAAGACCAACAAAAACCAAAGGCTCAAGCAGCGTGTGCACAATCACTCCCCCAGGACCCTTGGCCCTGCAGTGCTTTCTCTTTCAGAACAAGAATGAATGGGCAGCAAATGCTTCTTGAGGACATTTGTGTTTTTTAGCATCAGCACAAGACATGGTAGAAGCATTCTTAACCTCTCTCTCTGCTTGGTGCCTTTCATCTTCTTTACTCTTGCAAGTCATGTCATTTTGAGAGCCACACTAGATTATTTCCTGGCACAAGCTGGATACAGATTAATATGACAGAAACTAGGTGTAACTATCAGGGCCTGTCTAGTCATTATGGCAGAATAATTTGGTAGAAAGGAAGGACAGTCCATGCTATTCAGCAGCCAAGGTTCATAAACAGGATTTCTAGCTTTGAAGGGAAGAATGACAATCGTGAATGTGAAGAGGGAAGATCTGATGAGAATGAAGACTGTCTTGGAAGCCCGGAAGGTTCTATTGAAATACACAGAAACTGTTGAAGCTTATGCAAACCGAATTTATTCAACTATCCAGCAAACCTTTTCTGATCACTTACAATATACCAGGTAGCCTTATGCAGACTGGGAATGATTGAAACAGGCATATTCTGAAACAATATATACTAAAGTTTAGGACTTATTGCAAAAATGTCATATCAAAAACCTCTTCTCCCTGTCCTATTGCACCATTCTATATAAATGTGGTATCAATGACAATTATAGTTAACAACTGCTATATTCCAAGTATTGTTCATGCAATCTTCAAAACAACTGGAAGCCATGAAAAGCTATTGCCAGATCCCCTTTAAGGCCCTGATAGCAAAGTTGAGGCTGATTAAATGGGTACAAAGGCAACATGTTCTTATGAGACCATTAACTTTTCCTGCCACACAGAGGGGAAACAGAAGTTGGGATGTAAAGTAAATTAACTAATTAATTAAAAAAATTCATGTGTACACACATATACATTCAATCTTAATAATGGGTTTAAATATATATAATGAATAATGATTAAAACCACTTTGAAAATGTTATTTCATGAGAAATGTGTAAATATGATGGCAAAAATTTGAAGATGCATTTAATTCTTCCCAGCATTGAAGGAGATAAATATCCAAAAGCCCCACACAGTGGCTGAGCTTTCTATCAGCCTGTAGCTTTCAGAATGAGCCTTGAAATTCTCAACACATGTTCTTTGCACCCTTGTGACTTCTGATCCTGCCTGTACCCTGCTTTCTGGTATTATAGAGATGAAAAAATGGAGAATCTGGATATTCCAGTGCTTCATGCCAACAGGGAAAAACAAAACTCAGCCTGAAAATGTAGTGTGCCACTGTTAGCGATCCTAAGTGATACACAAAAACATATGTGCTGTTCAGTGTGAGAGCCCGAACGGAGAGGTGAACCCAAAAGCCCAATACTGCAGACTGCACAGTGTATTTCTTAGTTCCGGATTTGGCTCTGGTTTCTATTATTAATGATGGACACAATGCTCTTGATGGCATCCTTTCAGACTTTTCTCAAGCCTAAAGACAATGTTTATTAAATTCGTTCAAATCTTTGGCTTAAATGTTTACATGAGACAATCAGCATAAAGTAAAATTGTCTTGCCAAAAGGGTGTTATTTATATAGTCTAATAATCAGAAAACCCTGTTGCTAAGATATTTCCATCTGAAAACAGACATAGTTGAGGCTGATAGGCTAAACAGGAACAATGAACAAGCAAAATTACCGACCACTATCTTTAAATGTTTGTATTTCTAAAACTAATTGTTAAAATAAGACTAAGTACTGTGATTAGTCATATCACCACGGGGCAGAGCTGCTTTCCTGCTAAGAAATGAGACTGAAGGAGGCTCACTGAGCTCACCACATTTGCTTCCCTAGAGGCCACCAACGACTTACAATCAGGATGAGTCATTAGCGGG
This sequence comes from Mus minutoides, assembly GCA_902729485.2. NCBI lineage: Eukaryota > Metazoa > Chordata > Mammalia > Rodentia > Muridae > Mus > Mus minutoides. Next base: position 232,391 of record LR750159.1, on the reverse strand, counting down.
ATGACCATGCATCCTCAGTCTCTTTGCTTTTCTTTTCTGCTGTCAACAGTAATCAGCATCATTGTCATCACATTAAGCACAGGTTAGACAACAGATTCTGTTGACAATAATTTAGAATACACCGAGAATAGGCCTTGTTATTCTTCTTCTATCCATAGGGTACTGCCTGAGTGTCTTTGGATATCTTTTTTACTCTACATGTATCACCATTCTGCCCTTATAGAGAAAGTAGTAACAGGTTAAAAATGTATAGTTATCTAGCCAAGAGAAGAGCTCTATGGCAAAGCTCATCAATTTCTATTTTAGAATTATTTCTGTAGTGATTACATTCTAACTCATGCTTTGCCTCCCAGCTCTGCCCCTCAGGGTGGCAGCACAATTGATCAGCAGCAGGGTTCTAAGGCCATGAGACTGAAGAACGCTTACTGAACTCACCACATTTGCTCATTTCTCATTCACTCAGGTCTTGTGTTTCTTAGAGCCACCAGGGGAAAAAAATATTTGGCTACAAGAGACTAACACATAAACCATATCTCCCCAGATGCAATCTGGCACTCTTAGCCCACATCAACAGTCTAATTTTCGAAGTCTAATATTCCAGGTAGGGATAGGATAACTAGGGGTCTTTGGAGAGTTATATAAAGAACCAAGAACCACCTCTGTACATGAGTGAGATTCTAGCTTCATCCTACTGCTGCAATACTACACTGACCAACATCAGCTTGTGGAGGAGAGGTTTTACCTCATCATAAACTTCCAGGTCAGAGTTCATTGCTGAAGGAAGTCAAGGATAGAGTCCAAGGAAAGAACCTGATGCAGCAATCGTGCATGGAAGCTGCTTGCTGGCTCAGACTCTGGCTCTTTATCAGACTGGTGTTAGCCACCTCTCATAGAGAACCCAGGATCACTTTGCCTAGGAGAAACCCATAGTGGGGTGGCCCCAACCCTTATCAATTAGCAATCAAGACAATCTCTCTCACAGACATAGCCACAGGCTAATTTAATCTAGGTGATTCTCCAAAAGAAGTATCTCATGTCAGATAACTCTAGGCTGTGTCAAATAGACAATCAAAAGCTGACTAGAACAGTCTGTAAGACAGAGCTTCACAGGGGAAACTACATCAGGTAGAAGACATTTGGAAATTTCTGTCAGAATATGTCAGGGTTTGATTAATAAGAAAAGCAGCTTGTGATGAAAATAAAATGACCTGTGCCTTCAAGTGAATAACATAAAGGCTCAGAAGAAGATCTCACATCCTAGCAAGACCCTCCTCTCCTCCACAGCATGGATCTGACAGCATTAATGAGGCAGAGACAGCATGGGCACCCTGGAAAGATGAGGTAGTTGTGTTATGTGAGGTTCACAGGGCTCCACAGATAACACTGCAGCAGGAGAAAGAGTCACTGCTGTTACACATGCCCAAGACCCCTGGTGCTGGGAAGGAGTTAGAGTACCATACATCACTGGTTACAGTCAGGAGACCCGCAGGCAAATACATTTCTTGGGCTTTGAACATTTTAATGATGGTTTGATTCAGATTGATCTTTACGGCTATCATATTATTTTTCTATTAATATTGCCTAGATTTTAGGGAGGGAATAAAAGAAACACACCAAATTCCAGCAACAGATACCAGAATAGTAATTATCAAAGCCCAAACTGTTGAAACATTATCGCCCTAGGTGTTTACACAGTACGATAGGGACATTCATTTTTGGTGCGCAGATAAAGCTGTGAACCCTCTTCACTATGGAATTCCAATGATCCCGTTGCTCCTTTGCTGTCCTGCCTCTCCTCAACAAGTCTGACACGCTAGCGAACATGATTGAGAAGGAGTGCTTATTCCCACAGGGTCCCTTTAGCTCTGCTTTCTTACATACGTGATCACGTGATCTGAGGCAGGACATTGGACGAACGACTGTGAAGAACATCTCTGCCCTAGTCACTGAACCTCTGAATCTATTTTCTTCTCTGATAAAGGGACTTTATAGGTATAATGAGATGGAAAGATTATCCTGGATTGCCAACTCTCGAAAGAGTTAAGAAAAGGGTCAAAGTTAGGAAAAGATGTAAAGACAGAAGCAGAACTTGGAGTGCTTTGCTTGAAGGTGGAGGAAGGACTCACAGACCAAGAAGTGACTTCTCCAAGGTAGAAAAGGAAAGGGAATCCTTTCTACACGGAAGCTTGCAGGAGCATTTCCTGCTGACTTTTGTGTTTCGATTTCTCACTTCTGTGTGAAAGAAAAAAAATCCCACACCAGGGCTTTAAGGCACTACACCTGTAGTGATTTATTACAGTAGAAAAATTATATGCATAACGTTTCTCAATTTGCTTTTTTAAACATTAGTTTATTTGGTAGGGGGAAGGAGGACTTGAGGAGGTTAGAGGATGACTTGAATCTTTCCTGTCACCACGTGGGTGGCACATACATGTCCCCTCTGTGCCACCTCAGTGGCCCCAGCTTTGCTTAGTAGCCCTGAATCTCTCTTTCATTCACCTCTTGTTCTAAAATACTACCAGAGAAGTTTCCACTGAACCCTTTAAGAAATAGCTGGCACAAAACCCAAACTTTCAAACAAACCTCCTTTGAGCTAAGAGTTACCCCGAGAGTTTCTGTAAAGCTGGATCTCCCGATTTTCAGAGGACTACCTCCAGAAAAATTGTACTTGAGTAAAAGCACAATGTAATGTTCCATGTAATTCTTGAGTGAGTAGTTGGATTTTACTGTACATCTCCCAACTCCCTCGTTGTATTTGGGCTTCATAATAGGGAACTCCAGGGCCAAGAAGTGGGAGTAGGTGGGTAGGGGATCAGGGCAGGAGGAGGGTATAGGGAATTTCAGGATAGCATTTGAAATGTATATTAAGAAAATATCTAATAAACTCAAAGCAATCCCACTAAAATCAGGGATTTGACAAGGCTGCCCACTTTCTCCCTACCTATTCAATATAGTACTTGAAGTCCTAGCCAGAGCAATTCAACAACAAAGGGAGATCAAGGAAATGCAAATTGGAAAGGAAGAAGTCAAAATATCACTATTTGCAGATGATATGATAGTATATATAAGTGACCCTAAAAATTCCACCAGAGAACTCTTAAACCTGATAAACAGCTTCAGTGCAGTAGCTGGATATAAACTCAAACAAATCAATGGCCTTTCTCTACACAAAGGATAAATGGGTTGAGAAAGAAATTAGGGAAACAACACCATTCACAATAGTCACAAACAATATAAAATACCTTGGTGTGACCCTAACTAAGGAACTGAAAGATCTGTATGATAAGAACTTCAAGTCTCTGAAGAAAGAAATTGAAGAAGATCTCAGGAGATAGAAAGATCTGCCATGCTCATGGATTGGTAGGATTAATATAGTCAAAATGGCTATCCTGCTGAAAGCAATCTACAGATTCAATGCAATCCCCATCAAAATTCCAACTCAATTCTTCACTGAGATAGAAAGGGCAATTTTCAAATTCATCTGGAATAACAAAAGAACCTAGGATAGCAAAAACTATTCTCAACAATAAAAGAACCTTTGGGGGAATCACCATGTCTGACATTAAGCTGTACTACAGAGCAATTGTGATAAAAACTGCATGGTTCTGGTACAGCAACAGACAGGTAGATCAATGGAATAGAATTGAAGACCCAGAAATGAATCTACACACCTATGGTCACTTGATCTTTGACAAGAGAGGTAAAACCATCCAGTGGGAAAAAGACAGTATTTTCAACAAATGGTGCTGGCACAACTGGCTGTTATCATGTAGAAGAATGCAAATTGATCCATTCTTATCTCCTTGTACAAAGCTCAAGTCTAGGTGGATCAAAGAACTCCACATAAAACCAGAGACACTGAAATTTATAGAGGAGAAAATGGGGAAAAGCCTGGAAGATATGGGCACTGGGAAAAAAATTCCTAAACAGAACAGCAATGGCTTGTGCTGTAAGATCAAGTATTGACAAATGCGACCTAATGAAATTGCAAAACTTCTGGAAGGCAAACGATTGTCAATAAGACAAAAAGGCCACCAACAGATTGGGAAAGAATTTTTACCAATCCTAAATCTGATAGGGGACTAATATACAATATATACAAAGAGATCAAGAAGATGAACTCCAGAAATTCAAATTACTCCATTAAAAAATGGGGTACAGAGTTAAAAAAAGAATTCTCAACTGAGGAATACTGAAGGGCTGAGAAGCACCTGAAAAGTTGTTCAACATCCTTAATCTTCAGGGAAATGCAAATCAAAACAACCTTGAGATTCCAGTCAGAATGGCTAAGATAAAAAATTCAGGTGGCAGCAGATGCTGGCAAGGATGTGGAGAAAGAGGAACACTCCTCCATTGTTGGTGGGATTGCAAGCTGGTACAACCACTCTGGAAATCAGTCTGGTGGTTCCTTAGAAAACTGGACATAGTACTACCAGAGGATCCAGCAATACCTCTCCTGGGCATATACCCAGAAGATGTTCCAACTGGTAAAAAGGACACATGCTCCACTATGTTCATAGCAGCCTTATTTATAATAGCCAGAAGCTGGAAAGAACCCAGATGTCCCTCAACAGAGGAATGGATACAGAAAATGTGGTACATTTACACAATGGAGTACTACACAGCTATTAAAAACAATGAATTTATGAAATTCTTGGGCAAATGGATGTATCTGGAGGATATCATCCTGAGTGAGGTAACCCAATCACAAAAGAATTCACTTGATATGCACTCACTGATAAGTGGATATTAGCCCAGAAACTTAGAATACCCAAGATACAATTTGCAAAACACAAGAAAATCAAGAAGGAAGACCAAAGTGTGGATACTTCATTCCTCCTTAGAATAGGGAATTAAACACCAATTGAAGGAGTTACAGAGACAAAGTTTGGAGCTAAGATGAAAGGATGGACTATCCACAGACTACCCCACTCAGGGATCCATCCCATAATCAGCCACCAAACCCAGACACTATTGCATATGCCAGAAAGATTTTGCTGAAAGGACCCTGATATAGCTATCTTGAGTGAGGCTATGCCAGTGCCTGGCAAATATAGATGTGAATGCACATAGTCATTTATAGGATGGAACACAGGGCCTCCAATGAAAGAGCTAGAGAAAGTATCCAAGGAGCTGAAGGGCTCTGCAACCTGATAGGTGGAACAATAATATGAACTAACCAGTACCCCATAGCTGCATATGTAGCAGAAGATAGCAAAGATGCAGCCATCATTGGGAAGAGAGGCCCCTTGGTCTTGCAAACTTTATATGCCCCAGTACAGGGGAATGCCAGGGCCAAGAAGTGGGAGTGGGTGGGTAGTGGAGCAGAGTGGGGGGTGGGTATAGGGAACTTTCAGGATAGCATTTGAAATGTAAATAAAGAAAATATCTTAAAAAAAAAAAAAAGAAATAACAGTCGTTTATCTTTTCTTCTTTAAAATGGAACAAATATATTTTGCATCACAATGAAAGCCCTCTGGAATAAGACTACTAATATTTCTCCTAGCACTTCCCATTTTGTAAGTAAATACAGACACTAGAATGCAGAAATGCGTGTGCAAACAGTGTATTAGTAAGAATCAGTGTATTAGTAAGCCAGAAGTTCTGGTTGCATTCAATGCCCTAGAGGAGCACTGTGCTGGGTCTTGGGCTGAAGGAAAAGCAGCACTCATTAAAGCCATGTTATCTGCATTTGATTTTTATAATGAGCTTGTTGGGGACTTAACCCACAGATATTAAATAAAAATAAAATCCAGTACCATGAAAACCTAGATTAAAGTGGAAACTACCTTCAAAAGAATTGAGAGCTGGGTACTTATTATAATGTGTTTCTTGGGGGAGCTTTCATTATAACAGAGCCCTGAGAAACCACGTGGGCCTGCCTGTAGATCCCAGGGCACCACAGAGGGCTGAGTCACTTGTGGTATACAGCAGTTCTGAGAGATGTCAATGACAAATACAGAAAAATTTTCTTCCTGATTAATAGTATTCTAATGTGGTTGTCTTTATATTTACATGCCTAAAATATGCTCCAGCACCCTACCGAGACAGATCAGTGGTTAAGAGCTCTGTCTGCTCTACCAGAGGACCTGGGTTCGATTCCCAGCACCCCCATGGCAGCTCCCAGCTATTTGTAATTCCAGTTCCAGGGGATCTGACACCCTCATGCAGATATATGTGCAGGAAAAACACCAATGCACATAAACTATAAAATAAATAAAAATGAAAATAGAGTACCTGAGAAAATAAAATAAAGAATACTACAAACCATTAGTTTTCCTATCTAAATACTTAGCTGTTATTTACATTTCTTTTGTACTAAACATTTTCCTACTTCTCTATTTCTTCAATTGGCAGCATAATAACCTTTAGAGGTGATGGTCTTATAAAATCTTCAGTTTTTCATAGCGTAATTCGATCCCTCTACTCTAAAAAGTTAGAATGCTTTTGAATCTTTCATACCACATTTTCAAATATTAGCTAAAATACCAGTTTCTTCTCTTTCAATCAATTATTCTGATCAAGCAATGAAAGAAAGCAAAGGTCCAGAGAAGTTTCTGGATGGAGTAATCTTGTTATCTGCTGTCCAGATGCAGCCAACATTGGATGTTGGCTTAAAGAGGAGGTGGTCATCCTGTGATGGGTTTAAATGACATTAGCACAATCGGGAATTGTAAAATGAGAGCTAGGAGGAGTGGAGAGGGTTAGAACCATTCCGGAAATTAGTAAGCTGAGTTGTGGTAATGGTTTTCAAGTGCCGGAACCCTCAGGAGGCAGGAAATTACATCTAGCTCACTTTCCTTTCAATGGAGAACAGGCACGGAAGATTCCAATGTAGCTTTTAAAGAGGGAACCTACCAGAAGGGATGTTGTATAACCAAGAAGTGTGCTGATTCTTGGATGGTGCAACAGTAAAACAGACACCACCTAAACAGGAGTAAGGGCCAAATAGGAAAGTCTGTCTCCCAGTGTCTACAGGAGGCTGGTCCTCTGTGAACCACCCTGTATCTCCCTTGCTTTCTTATCCTTAGACTTCTGTCTTCATTTCCCTCCCTGGTCAGACTGTGGGGGTCCAGACAAAAGACAAGAGGTCTAAAAATGTTCATCCTTTCCTTTACCCCGAGGACCTAAGAGATGAATGAATGATCTGATTCTGAGAAATCAAGCCCAACTCTTCATTTCTTCAGAGGCCTTTACAAGTAGTTGCTGCATGGAGCAAATTGGAAAAGCAGGGCAGATTTCTCATAAGGGCTGGACCAGATGGCCGGTGCACGTGCTCTCAGAGTCCTCCCTAACTGTCAGTTCCAACAAATAAAAATCACTGCTGGGCTTCTGGTTTGGTTTCCAATCTGGGGAACAGAAAACCAGCCTGTGATGATGTTTAAATATATTTCAAATCTCACTTTCAGGGGCAAGTTTTTGTGGAACCGTCTCTAGTAACACGGAAGGTGTCAGTCTCCAGGGGCCACGTGAGTATTTCTGCCTAACACTGACCTGTGGCCTGTCTGTTTACCTGACCGTGAGTATTTCTGCCTAACACTGACCTGTGGCCCTGTCTGCCTAACACTGACCTGTGGCCCTGTCTGTATACCTGACCGTGAGTATTTCTGCCTAACACTGACCTGTGGCCCTGTCTGTATACCTGACCGTGAGTATTTCTGCCTAACACTGACATGTGGCCTGTCTGTTTACCTGACCACGGGTTAGTGAGTCTCTTTCTGAGGCGTTAGTATTTTTAGATGCTGTTAATTCACGTCTCAGTTTAGGATATACAACCTTATAGATTTGCTGTGGTGGCACTTTGGGATACTTTGCTTCTTCTCAATGTTAAAAAAAATGGGCCAAGACCCAGAAGTTGAAAACTAAAAGCTAAAGGACCATCAAAGACTTTGTTCTTGGAGTCAGGAGGCTTGAGTCTGGCCTTGACTGTCCCCTTGATTTCCTGGGCAACCTGAGAAAATGGTGTTCTACATAAAGCAATGTTGCTCCACAAGTTAGTATCTGAGAATTCCTTAGCAAGCCCCAGTGACAAACCATTTAGTTAGAGTGATCGGACTATCTATATTAATAGTTTTCAATATTGAAAATATCTGCAGTACATTCAGGTTCATCATATATTGTCCTCAATACTCTTAATTCTAATTAGGATTTCTAACTCTCAACTGGTGACAGAACTATTTCTTAAGCATGAAACGTAATTAGCCTCTGATATTAAATCATTTTTATCATGTCTAATTAGTATTTGTCTCAATGACTTTGACAGTCTTTAAAGTATTTATTTATAAATGTGAGAAGGTGAGAGGACATATTTCCAAGAATCAATTCTCTTCCTCTACTGTGGGTTCTGGGTGAAGTCAGTTGATAGACTTGCACTACATCTTGCTGGCCCAGTCTTGAAATTATTATTATTATTATTATTATTATTATTATTACTATTATTTCTGTGATTAAGGATATGTGCTTATTTATTTAGGACATGTGTAAAATACTGTAGTTATTTTTTTATTACACAAATAGATATTCTTCTCTTCACTAATTTAATTGATTATCTATGGACATTGTAGATTCTCATCCATAAACTTTTGTTGTTATATCTAATAGTTTATTAGTTGTAACAATTATTTACAACTTAGTTACAATTGACTGACTAATTAACAATCAGTTTGTTATAACAATTCTAATAATTTGCCTGTAGTTCTTTGTTATTAGATATTTTCTTTATTTACATTTCAAATGTTACCCAGCTTTGAAATTCTTAATGGATACTTATGAACCAATGTTTATGAATTCTATTATTCTCATAAAGGTATTTTTCTTGCTTAACAGGATTTTTGAGACACACTCAAAGAAGCCAAGATTTCCCTATTTTGTTCAAATTTCTTTGCCCCAAATCTCATACTACCCCCTCTGAACCACCAAAGAAAGACTGTTAGTCTGATGAAGAGAGTTTGCAAAACTCAAAGTGAATCTTGGGAATTTGATTTCTCTTTCAAATTTGATAGGATCCCTTTCTCCTCTCAGAACATTTACTCAATTCCCCTTAGTTGAAAAGTTTGCAGAAATGAAAAACAGAAGAACTTCTCTAACATGACGACACTTCCCAGGAGAGTCACTGAGTGAGCTGGAGATTAATGACTTCATGAGGAGTGACCAAGAAAACGAGATGGTTCTGCAGACTCCTTAGATCAGTTCCTGCACATATACAAGTGCTCATGCCTGGGCAACAGCACATATATACATAGCCACACACGCCTACCCTATACTTACAGAGCCATGGAACTCGGACAACGTTTGCCTGACAATATCCGGGGGCCCCCTTCCCTCCCACCATTTTCTCACCATCCCATGGATGCCAGACTTCTGGCTGCTGTCTTGCAGAGGTGGAATAAACTCTGTGAGATTGACTCAGCCACTACTTTTTAGGAAGGTTCCTCCACCTCCCCATTCTCACCATTTGGCTTTGAGGCAGAGAGGAATGCCCACACCTTTGCCTCAAAATGGCATTCACCAAATTTTCTCTAATTAAAAATTTGGCATTTTAAATAACCAGGCTACTCCCTTCTCTGGACTAAGCTCAGCTATTTCCATCTGAAGCACAAGTATGGATCTGGATGTTCTCCTGCATCTTTTCAGTTCACCATTTTCTCCCACAATCCCCACATGAATATAACACACACACACACACACACACACACACACACACACACACACACAGTGCTTTTTATGCAATCAGTTGATAAAATTGATCTTTTCTCCGAATTTCTTTGATTTAAAATCCACCCACTATTTGTGGGAGGTACCAGGCGATGAAATGCAACATGTGCTTGAGAGATGTGACTCTGAGGAGTGGCACAGAAGCCGCATCTGGGATAGGGTCTGTGCAGCTTTGATTTCTGCTAAGAGCGAGAGTGCTATGAAATTCAATGCACATTCTTTTTATTTCAGATCTAAACTCCTAGATCTTGGGAGAACTGCCAGTGTAATTGTTGCCTAATTGAACTGTGCGTGAACACTGTTCAAATTCCTTGGTTGGTTCTTCATTGCTGATGGTCACTCTATGTCTTGATGTCTTACTCTCATCCCCCACTGATACCACAATGTAACCCCCTTTGTGGCTATAAGATTCTCTCTCCCTATTTCTCAAAAATAAAGTCCTCCAAGAAGAGAAAAGGCCATTTCTAAAAGACAATAAGACATAGAGTGACCATCAGTAATGAAGGACCAACCAAGGAATTTTAAAAGGCTAATGGTAAAATGCAGCTAGCTAAAACAGAAAAATTTGAAGTTTTTAATTGAATTTAAAGATTAATTTTCAGGTATGAAATATTGCTTTTGCAAAGAACACCTTAAAATACCGCAAAGCCCATCTTCAGCTTCACATACAAAGCAGGTTTATGTAACAATACAGTGGGAGGTCATATTATTATGGCTCAAAATTTCTCAATAAAATTGAGTCTATCAATATTTAAATTATTATAGAACTAAAGCAATAATTTCAGAACAGGAAGATGGGTTTGTTAAATACAAATACGTTGTTATATAATAGCAGAAGCTCCAAACCATGTCAAGCATTAGCAGCTGTAACATTCTGAAAAGTTCCCTTAAAACAGAACAATTCACAAACAAACAGAAAAAAAAAAAGTCAGTGAGGAAACCTGGCTAAACCTCTGACTGATTAGCTCTGTGTGGGTTGAAAGGTTCATATGCATAGGTACATCTGCCACTTGGAGATTTATCATATATGCTTGCAGAGTTTCCACCAAGCTATCATGTTTAGGTGTGACTGCACACCTAAACTATAGGAAAAACTAAAACTGAGTAACTATCATGCATTACCAAAGCACAGAACTGTCTTAGATATAGACAGCCCCAGAGTAAATGTAAGGAAGAGTCTTATTACTGCGTTAGCAGTAACATTTGAACAGCAGCATGTTCTTGTAGGTTTGTTTTTCCATAAAAGCCTTGAAAAAAACTAGCCAGTTTGATATAAGATCTGTACATAGTCATGGTGTGACTATAATTACATTTGCAAAATTTAGAAGATTGTACAAATGTATTGTTTCTCAGCTCCTAGTTTTATGAGCTCTTGACCTCTGGTTGGTATTCTTACCCTTAAATGTCACGGTCACTATAGAAGCAGAAAGAAGGACGTTTATTTCTCAAGGTTATAAGCAGGCCCTCAACTGTCAGGGAGCACCTGTCCCTTACAGCAAGGCTGAACCTGAGTGGGTGGCTCTGCACAGTGAGTAGGAGATCTAGGCAGTTACATGGCCAAGATGAAATCACTCCATATAGACAAAAGCACACTTGCTCACTGCAAATAGGAGTATCACCTTAGTGCATAGCCCTACAAGAGTGTGCCACAACATAAAATTCCAATATCTACTTGCTAATTATGGTACCTTTTCCCAACTTGAAGCTAGTTTCTAAACCTTGGTGGCTTCTGCCTTTGAGGACCCAGTTCTGGTGTATAGAGAAGGTGGGCAATACATTATTACTGACTGAATGAATACTGTTTCACTCCACATAATTCCTATGACAACTTTTTGTTTAGTAGACACTTCAGATTCTGAAGAAATTAATGAACAAGATTCTTGGATCCCCCGACCCACAATTCCCCTCAGGATTTTGTGGCTATTCCTAAAAGCTCCAATGTGGAAACTATCTTCAAGAATAAGAACACTATGAGCACAAGTAATCGGTAACTTTCTGTTCTCGCTCATTCCACCTCTGTAGACAAGCCAAGCACATTCCTTATTGCACAAAATCATTTACTATTTATTCTTAACAATCACTCGATGCACTCATGTTATATTCTAGACGAAACAATGTAACAAAAAACATAATTCAGGCAACAAAAATGTCCCCACTATTTTGGGCAATCACGCAGTAATGGTCCAACTCCTCTATCACCTAAGAAAGCCTGGCATGCAGGTGGCACTTTCTCATGTCTCTCTTAGACATATCAGTCTGAGTAGAATTTAAAAGCCAGGAGCTGGATTCACACACACACATCAAGCACCTATCCTCGCTGGAGTGGCTCTGAATGAAAAGAGGAGTGGAAAAGAACCATTTTGTTTGGTTACCACAAACTCAAGAGTGCTGAAGAACCCAGATGATTGTCAGTGAAGAGCTGTGCTTAGCTGCAAGGGAGGAGAGACTTCCAAATGAGTGCTCCCCATACCGACCTTCTGGGGAATTCGACAGTTACAGTCCAATCCAAGTTCAACTGTGTTGAGAGGAAACCTTAACAGAGAGCCCCTGACTGCAAAAGCCCAGGAAGACCAAACTGTTCTATGACAAACCCCTGCAAGACAACTATGAAGGTGTAACCACAGACAGGAGGGGCGTGACTTTTAACTTTCTGCCTTAGGGGGAAACTGTTTATTATTCTCTCAAACTCTGCAGGTCCCAATTGGAGCCACCTCACCCTGGTGTGCCTTGCTCTTGGATTTTGTCCAGGAGGCAGCAGCTTATCTCCCCCAGCAGCTTAGCTATTGGCTCAGCAGCACCTGCCATGCACAGGACTAAGGCTACATCTGTGCTGCAGCAGCTACACAGAAACTGCCAGAGCACTAGAGACTGGAGTCTCATTTGGAGAAGACATCGTATAGGGTCGTCTGTCCATCAGAAAAGCACAGGAAAGTAGAGGGCTCACAATGCTGACACCTGAAGGGAGTGGACCACAGTCAGGGGGTTCATTTGGTGGCTTGCCTTCACCCTGCAGTTGTGACCCAGAGCTACTGCTCTGGCTGGCTTCCCAGTCTGTTGACAGGTTTTTCTTTCTCAGTAGCTTGAAAACATCAGAAGAACAAGAAGACTTGCTGTTGCAGTGGGAGGCTTCCCTTAACTCTGAGGATAAACTTTCATCAAGGCCAACTTTTCTAGAGAAGTTTAAATGCTTACTTCATACAGACAACACAATCTTTTAAACTTACAGTATTTTAATTGTCCCAAGTTCATCTTATCCTAAAATCTGGTCTCTAGCAAATGAGGGAGAGAAAAAAGGAAAACAACGTTCAGTTTTAAACCTGCAAATGAGAATAGCCAAAGACCTCGGAGGATGTGTCAGCTGCTGCTCTCTTTTGGGTCCCTAAACACTTACTTAGGAGACGTGCAGAGGAACTACAGCGGGACTACAGAGCCCATGTCCAGAGTGCTGACGCAAAACAAACATAATGAAGTGGCAGGGATCGCATTATGGAACGGAGAACTGTTTTTACTACAGGAGGATTTCTATCTAAGAAAGTAACCAATTCCTTGTGATACAGGAGACAGGAACACAGACATCCAAGGGCACTGAAAAGCTGATCCCCTGTGTTTAGCAACAGTCACACTTCATTCACTTCAGGCAGTAATTTAGATTTCAGTACAGCAGTGTTCAGCCTCTAATTTACCATTGTAGGTGTTTCTTGCTACCACAAACCTTCCTTAAGAGCTGGGCTTAGCATGTTGCCTCGGTCTCTCAAAGGGAAGAGTGTAGTGTGGGATGGGAAGCTGTTCTGAAAAGTAGAAGCGTAGAATCGACAGCCTGTGCATCAAGCAGGACAAACACTTCTGCTCTTGACAAACTGTCCTAGTAGAAGAGTTTCTAGCACTTAGGTGTGTTTTCTCCACTCTCTGGAACTCATTAAGGTCCTAAGGTGTTTGTAACACTTAGAATATACAAAATGGGCCACATCTTAAAGATCGCACACATGCATGCACAGCAGCTTGGCCCTTTTCAGCTCTCCCCCCACAAAAGGCTAATTTCAAAGCAAACACCTGAGAATTCTAAATTAAGCAAACCAGCGCTGAGTTAAGTCACTTTCAAACACGAAGAACTGCCTAGCTGAACCGTCAAAGAACACAGAAACCCCGGGCAGAGGGACCTCACCATACCTATATTTCATGCCAGTCTGCTTTGCGGTGGACTCTTTGAGAGAAATGTGATGCTGAGGGGTGAAGGTCCCCAGGCTGCGAGCGATGATAGCGACAGTGCGGAATTTGGCCCGGGCTGCGTTCACCACATTGGGGGCGGTGGAGCTCTGCTTGCTCAGAAGTCGGTCCTCACCATTTCGACTCTTCAAATTGTGCTCTGTGCAGGCTATGGAGACTTGCATTGCTTCCCAGGACAGCGCAAGGTCCTCTCAGAACCCCACAGCACAGGCGGTCGGCAGAGGGTGAGCAGTTGGGGGGATTTTGGCTGTCTTTTAACCCCTCTTGCCCCCCTTCCTGGATGCCTTCAGAGGAGTCCCAGCAGCCGACTTCAGAACCCACACAGTGGCGGAAGAGGCTGAGGGGCAGGACAGAGTCCCTGGGACCCAAAGAAGTAAACAGCCAAGCTGGAAGTTGTCTCAGCAGCTGGAGCGCGAATCAGCCTCTCCAATCTTCCCAGGCTGTGAGCTCGGCTGATTAAACAGCCAGATCCATGTGGTCAGGAGGCTGGTGCAGAAGCCTAGAGCTGAGCATTCATGGTGACTGCACACAGCCCTGCCTGGAGCCAGTCCGAGGTGCCTGAATGCAGAGGGCTGGTTTCTGGGCGCTGGCTCAAAGCAACGCAGGCATACCGCAAGATGCGCTGCTAGCACCCTCTGGATCACAGGCAGGAGGCTCAACTGGAGAGGAGCATCCCAAGCAGCAGCTAGCAGCAAGCAGGGCCCCGCGGACCCGTGGTCTCCATCCACTCTGCCTGTCAACTACCTCCCTCCCGGGCTTCGGAGGATGCGGAGGTGGAGGCTTTTCAAGACCCCTCCCCACTCATCCTCAGGCAAAAGCTGAGTCTCCTGAGCCAGCACTTACTTGGTTAGCGACTGCATAGAAGAGCTGGGAGGTCCCTTTAAGGAGCGCCTTGCCTTTGTGTGCAGTGGGAAGGAAAGATCACTGTGACCACTCCTTACTGGAACAGGACTGGGAGGGCTGTTCCGTCAGGGGGCTCTGCCTAGATGCCACCAAATCTTGCTGCAGCACAAGAGTTGAGTCGGGGAAGGCTGAGTGGGGTGCTCCTAGAACAGCACACTACTGATTAACACGTGAATAGTGAATACTCTTCTGACTTTATGGAACACAGCTTGAAATTCAGCTATTAGCCTTGTCAGGGTTCATATCCCCTCTGCATGTTATTTCTTATGCAGATAAGTTAGGAGTTTCCTGAAAAGCCACAGGGCAGTCTGGATGGAGTGGGGTCTGCTAACTTACTGCAAATTTATTTAAAATACCAGAGTAGAGACATCTGGGATGCGGGGAGCAATGGGTCCTCCACACTGCGGGGACAGGTGGGGGTAGATACAATGGGGGAGAAGCAGGTCGGCATTAAGGCCTAGAAGGTTCAGGAAAGTAACAGGATCCACATGTACTGTCATGGCCACAGGGATGGGCAGCAAGAAGTTCTGTGAGCTGAGCTTGAACCCATATAAGATGCATTTCTTGTCTGGCTGGATGTCCCATTCAGAGCAACTGCTCAAGAAACGTACTCAGACCAACCTATCAACTAGTTAATAATTTATCTCTCCATTTGAAGTCTGTGAGAAATAACTCGTCCTGTGGATTTATTTAAATTACAGGCTCTCCAAAAGCATCTTTCTAAATGGGATTCCTAACAGACCCCACTGTCAAGGAAAGAGAAACAACAAACGCTGTTTGTGAATCCATCTCTGTACTTGGCAATAGAGATCAATACGGAGGGAAATTTAGGAAGCTGTGTCTCAGTTCGTAAGAAGCAGGCAATCTGGGTGGGAAGGATAAAGCATTTGGTCTTCAGAGACTGATTATGCTGAAAATCACACTCTGTGTGTCCACGGGAGTGGTACACACGCTAAGCGCAACAGAATGAAGAAAGAATGAATGTCGGGAGCCTGGAGACCATTTCTTCATTTCCATCCATTACCACACTTCAGGGGAGTTTCTCTTAGAATCTGACTCGGCTACTGGGACACATGACAATGTCCAGAGTTTCAGGAAGCACATGAAGACTCAGGCAGCCCTCCTAGAGGTAGGAACCATGGGTCTGATTTGATTATCAGGAGTACAGGGAAGCATGTTCAGGGATGACATACCCTGCCTGTATAAATTAGTAAATAAAACAGCTGCTCTGACCACTTCTGCCCAAGCAAATGAAGTTGCAGAAATGAAATCCTCAAGGAGATTCTGTGCTTGTGTTGAGATCCACTCAAGACATTAGTCTTAACATCTTTGAACCTGAAGATAAGATTTAAACCACATTATGGAATCACATCCTTGACCCTCCATATGTTTTCACTCTTTCCCTTAGGAAAATCAGTATGTTAATTAACAGAGGATATTTAGGATGAGTGAGGGTGGAAGGGTTAAGTGGGCACCTCTTCTTTTCTCCCAGGCAGGAATACTGAGACATACCTTTCTTTAATCTTTAGAATAAACAGTGGGTAGAGAGGAAGCAGATCATAGGAACCTTTATTTTTGCACACTAAGCCAGCTCATGGGAGATGATCAACGTCAATTGGGAAAGCAGTCAAAATGAGAAGAGGAAGAAGTGGGAGGAATCAAAAGAAAGAGCTTTAGAAAAGAAAAGGGGGGGGGAGCAGGCTGGGAACAATGGAGGGAGGTGATGCCCTTCAGACCTGAGGGTCAGGGACCAGGGACTTCAACTTGGCCACTGGTTGTGGGGAAGGGAAGGGAAGGTGGGCAGGAGTTCAGCCGAGAGTGCTGCTGGCTTTATAGGATGGACTAAGAGGCCTGGACATGCTAATCAGTGTGTTGTTTAGCTTTATTAAAGGGCTAGCAGAGAAATGCCAACAAGCACAGCATAGCCTAGAGCAGGGAAAAGGTTATCTGAACAAGACATACAAGGCAGACCATTTCTGACCCCAACAGGACCACACAGAGTGCTTGCTTGGTCTATGGTAGGTGCTTAATCTATAAATAATTGAGAGGTGATGAGGAAATAAAGAAGAGGGAGAGGGGAAGGTGGATTGGATGGGGGAGATGCCTTTTCCTGGATAACCTCCATTCTTTAAAGACAACTACCAAAGAAAATCCTGTGCATTCACTTTGAAGCTCAGCCAGTATACTGAAAAGGAGTGAACGGTAGCCCCACATTTTCCTCTGCTCCTCTCGAGTGTGGTTCAGTGTCCCAGCCTTTGGGACATGCCTCATAGAGAATCAAAGATCTGAGGCCAGAGGATGCTCACAGTGCAGGCTTCTTTCTTGCAGTGAGCCTTTCATCTCTGATACCACACAGGCACTCTGACAGGCAACCAGAAGCCCCATGGTTTCCCAGACATCCTCACACTTCCCAGCATTAAGGGAGCAGTCGCTCTCAGGAGCCTGAAAACTAGATAACAGTTGGCTGTAGAGTGCCCATTCCTAATAAGTTTGCTAACAGGCCACATGCTAATTAAGCTGGGGAAATTAGACTTGGAATGTGTGTCCTTTCACTGTCACACACTATGAGAATTTCAGGCTTAAATAGACATACAAACCTGCATATAGATAGATTTACATAGATACACACACACATATACATGTATAGATATAGTTATGGGATAGTTTATCTCATCCCAAACTTCATGTATAGAGGCCCTGTCTTCTCTGCCATGTGTCAGAATGTGACTGTATTTGGAGACAGTCTTTAAAGACATGACAAATATAACGAAGCCATAAGTCTGAGCACTAACCTAATATGACACATGTCCTTATAATAAAAACCAGGGCCAGACACATGATGACATGGAACACAGGACCATTTACCAGCCCAGGGCAGAGTCCTCAGAAGAGGCCAAGCTTGCTACTTTGATCTCAGATGTTCAGTCCGTAGAACTAAGAGAAAATAATTTCTTTTTCTCCCATAGCTATTCAGCTTCTAGTACATTATTGTGTAAGGCTGCATTAATACAGACAGGAAGTATAATTTATATCTATAATATTGTTCATAAGAAACTATTGGAGCAGACTAATGTTTAAGCTTCTAAAGGTCATTATTAGTCACAATGAATGTCATTAGATATACTCCACACATCCTAAGCTGCCATTAATGTTCTATAGGAGAATGGTGAGTTCCAGCCCAGCCTGAGTGACCACAGCACACTTCTGTCATAAAACCCCAAAGGTAGAGAGCAATCTATGGATCTGCTCTCTAGGAAGGGCTGCTGAAATGTGCCCTGGAGAAAGACCTACATGCAATTCCTTAATTCCTCTTCATAAAGTCATGCAAGTTCTATGTGGTTGCTCTTTCTTTAAAAAAAAAAACTAGCATACATTAATTATAAAAAGAAGTGTCATTGTAAGTATATGTGACATAGTGTGGTAACAGTCACTTCCAAATACCCTTTTACTGCCTCTCTCCTACTCCCCATCCTTTCTGCTTTCATGTTGTATGAAACAAATCTCTATTGGAGTAGTAGCAGCTTTTAGGCACATTTAGTCATTTCCCTTGGGTCTACTGATCTCCTTTGCTCATTGATTTTCCTTTGAAGGGCTTGCTCATATTCCCTAAGATGGGAATCAGAGACATCCTGAAGCAATGGAGAAAGCACCACACCCCTAGACAAAGCCCAGTCATGACATCTCACCTGTAACTTAGGAGTAGCCTGCAGCTTCCTCTCACTCCTTTCCTTCCCCTGAAGCACTTTGTGGGGGTGTGGTGTGGTGTGTGTCTACACATCTTTATTTTGAAGACCTTTTGCTGCTTATGTTCTGTAGATGTCATGACTATATCACTAAAGTCAAATAGCACAAGACTAAATTACTGTATATTCTTTAGTTTCTCTACGATCTCAGTGGGTTCCTATTTATTACCTAGAAGTTGAGTTTTAGCACTAGAATCAACCATATCTGGTCTTGGTAACAGTGCTATTTAAATGCAGATTACAGGATGTAAAATTTGTATCCCAGAGCCTTTTGATTTCATGGTCATTTCAGTGGTCCTGGGAGCCCCCCCCCCCCCCGACTTGACAACAGATGTGCGAGTTGCAGCTAAGCATGAAGCTCCTTCTATCTCTGCCTCTTCCCTTTCCTTTGCTACTGAACAGGATGCTTATATTCTTGGAACCTTGGTTTCCTCACAGAGGCATAGTGACATAAGTATGTGGCTCTCCAGAGGTGCTGCCCAATAGGAGCTGCATTCTCTGGTGGAGGAAGCACAGGATGCAAAGAAGGGAAACATGTTGCAGATGACACAGGCAGAGTTTGGATGTAACTGAAGAAGCCTTCCTCTGGACTGCTGTACATATTGCTCCTCCCTTCAGAAGGACTTCACATACTCCCTCCTTCCAACACAGCTTAAAGAGAAATCCAATCACCATCATGAGTGCCAGACATAAAATCAATTTAGAAAGTCTAAATATCAACTTAAAAAAAATACTTCGTGACTGTTTATTCTTATCCTTATTCTATTGCTGTAAAAATTTCCCAATCACCCAGGAAAAAAATTTGGTTTATTCAATTTCTTCCCAGTGAAGTCAGAACCAAATATTTTTTTTCTACTGGTTTCGCTTACAACTTATGGTTTATATTCCATTTGAAAGCACAGCCAGCAGGAGCCAGGAAACATTCAATCATGCAGCTAGGCAAAATTGAGAGTTATCCAACACAGAAAAGAATCTGCTAATATCAGAGGCATTTTAAACATGCACATGTACAGATGGCGAGCTGCTTCCTGTGCCTGTAATTTATTAGAATTATATTCTCACAATTTTACCCTGCCACGAGAATGATCATGATCCCATATGTACATCAACACAGCCTTTACAATGACAAATAAGTCAGGAACTATATGTACAGATGGCTTTTCTGATAAGAAGAAACTTCTAGGTGTCTACCCTTCAGCTTTCCTGGAAGAATATACTTACAAAGAACTGAACAGGACACTCAGAGCAAATCCATTGATTCCAGAAACAAAGCCCAGTGAACCAAAGGATGGACTGAGCTGTAGCCCTGGGAGGCAAAGCAAGGGCTTGCACATGCGAGCTAAGTATTCTGTTACGGTACTACATCCCCCAACTGGCAATTAACACTTAAATACATCCATAGCAGCTGGAAATTATTTCCTGAATCCAGAATATTCCGAAATATATGAGTCACAAATTCTCATCATTTTCATAAATGTTCACACAGGAAACATGGTACTCTAGTATTATATAGGAAGAGTTGTGGTGAAATGGGAAATTTACAATTCAGGTGATTTTGGTCTGCCATTTCATGGTAGGTGATTTCTCACAGTTTTCAGGAAAACAGAAATAAAAGAAAACAGAAACTTGTAGTCTTCCTGTCTTTATGAATGTTACCTTTCTTCCAAATAATTTTCTGTTACCATAATTTCTACTATTGGTTATATTAGCCTCAGACAATCTGAAATATGTGCTGTCTCTTTTGTTAAAAGGTTTTCTTGAGAGGTTTAATTCACAGAGAAATTATTTTCAAAAAATAGAGTTATTATATATAATACAATCCACAATAAAATCAACCAAATGGCACATTGTTATTTCATGTACTACAAAGTGCTTAATTAATTATGCCATGAGGCATATGGTTAATTTTCAAGTAATTAAAAGTGTTTTTAGTTTTAGACTCCCTCTCCACAAAAATCACCATTTTATGAACTTAAAAATAAAAATATAAAGGAAATAAATTGTTTATAACAATATTCTAAAATGTGTTCACATTTAGACTTCAAGTTTCTGATCTAATGCTCAGAGTTGTAGTATCCACACCTTTCTTCTAACATATTTGTGTTTTGGAAGCAACACTGTTTAAAAGAACATCCAGCTGAGGTTTCACCCCACTAGTTGCTGGAGCTAACTCTCAGAGTTCCAATGTACATCTGTGAGCAATGGTGACCACAGCATCCCAACAGCTGGCCCCGCAGCAAGTAAAGTTTACAATTTCAAAAAGGGAAAAATTCTTCAGAGAATTGATGAACTACTATGTTTAAGAAAGGATATTATAAACCTTTATTCTATGGCAGTTTATATATGAAATATTCCAAGCTGAATGGAAGAAGAAAATGCTGTTTCTTTTATGTTCTGGGCATTGTGGTAAAAGCTTCCATGCCAGCTTATTTCAGAAGAAAGAGAAAATAAGCTATTGTTAGTTGGTTCAATCAGCTGAAAATTAGGTTTTGTTTAGGTGATTACATGAGCATTCATAATCCATCTTGCAAAGTTGTAATGAGGGAGGCAGAGTATTGGCCAGCATGTGCTTGACTTTAGATTTGATCCTGAAGTCTCCTTATACACACAAAATGATAAATATCTGAAGTCTGTGATATGCAGAATATCTCTTAAAACCTACAATGAATTGGATTCCTGAGGAATCTCCCACAGAAAGCCATCTTTACAAGATGAAGCTGAAAAAAAAAGTTCAACCTCCAAAATGTAACTGAGACAAAAATCACTGGTTCAATTTAAGTTTGTTCATCTGCTTAGAACAAGAACATCTATTATTATACACCTCTTTTAATCTCATAATAGTAATACATTTTGTAAAGAGTCTACTGATCTGTTTTTATTCTATTCATTTTTTTGAAACGGAATTCTCATAAAACAAGAAGATCCAAGATTTTATGGGATCATTTTTTATTTGATTTTGTTCTTTTGGCAGACTGAGAGAGATTAATGCAGGGGATCCCGTTTAGTCTTTCACTACATTTAAAATGAAAGTCATCCTGAGTACACAGTTGCTTAAGCCTTCTCTCACCTCAGAGCCAGTAAGATTGTTATTCAAAAAAAAAAAAAAAGACAAAAATATCAATGACAAAACTAGGAAAACAATGAAAACAATTAGTTTATCCCCTTTCTTGACTTATCTTCATTCCCTCTGTCTCTCTCTCTCTGCTTTCTTTTCTCTTTCTTTTTTCTTTCTTTCTTTCTTTCTTTCTTTCTTTCTTTCTTTCTTTCTTTCTTTTTTTTTTTTTTTTTTTTTTTTTTTTTTTTTTTTTTTTTTTTTTTTTTTTTTTTTTTTTTTTTTTTTTTTTTTTTTTTTTTTTTTTTTTTTTTTTTTTTTTTTTTGGTTTTTCGAGACAGGGTTTATCTGTATAGCCCTGGCTGTCCTGGAACTCACTTTGTAGACCAGGCTGGCCTCGAACTCAGAAATCCGCCTGCCTCTGCCTCCCGAGTGCTGGGATTAAAGGCATGCATCACCACGCCCTGCTCTTTTTCTTTAATTTCTTTCTGTCCCTTTCTTCCTTCCTTCCTTCCTTCCTTCCTTCCTTCCTTCCTTCCTTCCTTCCTTCCTTCCTTCTTTCCCTTTCTTTCTTTCTTTCTTTCTTTCTTTCTTTCTTTCTTTCTTTCTTTCTTTCTTTCTTTCTTTCTGGTTTTTTTGAGACAGGGTTTCTCTGTATAGCCCTGGCTGTCCTGGAACTCACTTTGTAGACCAGGCTGGCCTCGAACTCAGAAATCCGCCTGCCTCTGCCTCCCGAGTGCTGGCATTAAAGGCATGCGCTACCATGCTCGGCTCTTTTTCTTTTATTTCTTTCTCCTCCTTCCTTTTTCATGTGTGCATGTGTATATGTGTGCATACATGTGCATGCACATAATGTTGGATAAGTTCATAACAATATAACCAATAATGAAAGTATAAAATCCAATGTTAAGCTCCACAGCTTCACAATAGCTATTATAACTGTGTAGATGTTCATTGAGATGCAAAGTCTTTGGGTCTGGCTAATCTCACTGTGTAATGCTTTTTATTTGAAATTTCATTACAATAAAGTTTAAAATTTTTTTTTAAAAAAA
This sequence comes from Mus minutoides, assembly GCA_902729485.2. NCBI lineage: Eukaryota > Metazoa > Chordata > Mammalia > Rodentia > Muridae > Mus > Mus minutoides. Next base: position 209,703 of record LR750159.1, on the reverse strand, counting down.
GGGTAATATGGGAAGACATATTAGTAGAGATTCAAACTGTGACAACCATTATGGAAAACGATATGGGAGTTCCTTGACAAATCATAACATGAAAAACATATGAGTCATGTACTCTGTTGCTGAACTAATAGCCAAAAGAATTACATCAAAATTTTGGAGAGCTCTATGCATGTCTATAGTCATTGAGGCATTATTGACAAAAGCCAAGATACATAAGCAACCTAAGTGCCCATGAATGGAATAAGAAGTAAAGAAGCTATGGGATACATGCCATGGAATATCATCAAGTCTGAAATAGTAATATTTGCCAGATTATGGGTAAAACCAGAGAGCTTTGTGCTCAATTAAATAAGCAAGATGCAGAAAGGCACATGCTAGGATCTCATTTTCATGTGGATGTAAGATTAGCCTAGCTCATAAAGCTGTGAAAAGAGAAGAGCTTATGTATCCCGACTTCCAACAGGAAGGAATGGAGGGATTGGAGGGAAAAGAGAAAAAAGTTAAGAAAAGAAGGAAGGAAGGAAGGAAGGAAGGAAGGAAGGAAGGAAGGAAAAAATGGATGGATCTATCTGAGGTGATAGCATGCTAATTAGCATGGCCATAGTGATGATATGTATTGTATATCTTGGTATGTACATGTATCAAATCATTAATCACTTAATGATATATATATATATATATATATATATATATATATATATCACATACATTTATTAATTTGTCAATTATACTGCAATAAAACTGAAGAAAAGAAAACAAATAACTCACCCACTACTATGAAACTTGTTTCCTGCTGAGACTGAATTACCACCCAGATATTCAAGCTCATGCTGAACAACCTAACGAACCACTTACATTAAAAACAAGTTCCTGAGCCGGGCATGGTGGTGCACGCCTTTAATCCCAGCACTTGGGAGGCAGAGGCGGGCGGATTTCTGAGTTAGAGGCCAGCCTGGTCTACAAAGTGAGTTCCAGGACAGCTAGGGCTATACAGAGAAACCCTGTCTTGAAAAACCAAAAAAAAAAAAAAAAAAAAAAAAAACAAGTTCCTACCTTAAAGAGAAAATAACCTCTCACTTATGTTTAATAAAGTTTCATATTTTTTGAGGTTTGTCACAAGGCTTACTTTTTGTAGCAAAATGAAGTAAAAATTGTAAGTTATTTTTCTATTCTGTAATTATGTCAAGTTTTTACAGGAAATTTTGGAATATATAGATAAATTCTCCCAAGTTTATATATCCTAGTCAGAGCACTGAGTGAGACAGGCATAGGAAGAAAGGAGGAATGCCATTTGTTAAGGAGACTTAAAATCGTCCTGGTCAATATTTCTTAGTTTTGTATTTTCTGTTTTTACACACAGGTTTGTAGTTGATATTAATATTTCTGTTATTGTTAGACACAGCTGAGCATCTTTCAAGGTTTTTAAAATCAGTTACTTCATGCTATCAGCTTTATTTGTTCTTTTTTGATCTTCATATTTCTTTTTTTATTTAAATTATTTTATTTATTTACATTTCAGTCGTCGCCTCTCCTCAGTGCCCCTTCCACAGCTCCTCATCCCACTCCTCCATCCCATTGCTTCTGAGAGGGTGCCCTCAGGCCCCCACTTCCCTGGGGCTCAGGTCTCTGGAGAATTAAATGCATCTTCTTCCCACTGAGACCACACCAGGCAGACCTCTGTTGTATATGTGCCAGAAGCCTCGGAATAGCCCATGTGTCTGTCCTCTTGGTTGGTGGCTTAGTCTCTGGGAGCTCTCTGGGGTCTGGGTTAGTTCAGAGTCATTTTTCATATATTATCATTTCTATTTGTTATTGCCATTATTGATTATTATTATTTACTACTCAGCTGACTATCTCTATGTGTTGATGAGACAGGAAGGTGAAAGATTCAGCATCCCTGCATGTGGCTTCCAAGCTGGGAGTATGCAGGCATACATGACCAGCTGGCCAGTACGAATCAGATAAAATGCAGCTGATATGTTCTTTAGAGGAAAAGGAAGAGACCCATGTAGACTGAGGCATTTAAATAAACCATAGTGGGATCAGAAAATATCTGGGTAGTGAGGACAGAAAGAAACTAGGCAGAGAGAGAGAGAGAGAGAGAGAGAGAGAGAGAGAGAGAGAGAGAGGATGCCATGGGGATGTTGTGAGTCTTGTTGGGCAATATTCAATGCACTTGTTATGCAACATCCTTGGAAAGAAGATTTCTATAGTACACAGTGCACATAGTGCAGAACAAAGTCTGTATACAACAAGTGTCAGTAGAGGACAGTCTGGAATAAGAGGAAGACGACAACTTCTCTCTCAGAGCACACATGTGAGTATGGAGAAAAGTTCTTCAGGGTTTTTGGTGAGGTTGGGAGTGTAAACTGAATTTTAGGAAAATAAGACTGGAAGCTATGTGTAGGTGGTTTGGGGCAGGAAGGCCTCAGGAGATGACAGGAGTTGTTAGTTGGCCATAAAGTACAACCTGCTGAAGAGATTATGATGCTTCTCCTAGTCCTAGCAGGATGGAGAAATGCTCACTAGGCATGATAATCTGATAAGAAGTTGGATAATATATATATGTGTGTGTGTGTATATATATATATATATATATATATATATATATATATATATATATATATATATATGTAGTAGGAACTTATTTTTGATGGAAGCAAAAATATTACCAGTAGTTAGCCATAGGTGGTAGGATCATAGGTAATTTTTGTTTCTTTTATTTTGCTCATAAATGATGTTCTGCTGTGAGCACATATGACTTTTGTATTATGGAACACAAAAAGTGATGCCAGAAAGCAAGAAATGATGCCAGAAATAATCATGAGCCAGTGGGCACACATATCTCGCAGGGAGAAGCAGTGACTTTGCTTGCTTCACAGCATTTGGGGTAAACAGCACTAAGCAATACTCAGTTTACTTTTCAACAAACAAACCTGCAGGTATGAACTATCCAGAACACAACTACTGAGCTCTGTCAGCTAACACGAGGAATAACTTCATAAGCCAAATAACTATTTATTCGATCCTTCATAGATCTGCAAGAGACTCATGCCAGCAGCACAGGTGAGGAACGTTCTGATCCATTGAGAACAGCAGTAAATATGGAGCATTAAAATAATTTTGATAACAAAGATTTAATGGCACTCTTCAATATTTGGCCTCCCCTATATCTGGAAGAGAACCTGCAGGAAGCCAGAGTTAGCCAAATCAATGTGAGCTGAGTTCCCTAAGAAAGCAGGGCATGTCTTGGTCTAGCACAGTTGTTCAGAGAATTGAGTTATAAATTTCCATAAACCAAAGAAATCAGCTACAACTGACAGAGAAAATCCTGGGTGTCTCCTATACAGAAGTTGAATCACAGTGCTAGCATTTCTGAAACATCTGTAACAACAGTGTGTTTTCTTCAGTACTCTGCTTCCATCCCATGATTATTCTCCTGATTGTCTTCTATGTAATTTTGCAGTCATAACATAAGATAAGGTGGGATTAATATAACCTGGTGTTTCTGTGTATAGTCCTTAAGATCTCGGCAAAGCAGTAGGAATGAGGAAGGCATTGGGAATGCGGAAGGAATTTAAGCTAAGATGAAATGTAACACTCAAGGAGAAAAAGGAAACAATCCCTGAAGCTTTGGCTTAATCTGATGACTGAACTTAATGGAGAAGTAGTCAGCTATTATTGCTAGAGCTATCATAATGGTACACACTTGGTGTGGTGTTTATTAAACAGTAGGTATTTATTCTCATCGTTCTGGAGGCCAAGAAGTGGAAAATCAACGTGTCAACAGGGCAGAATCCCTCCAAAGGCTCTTCTGGTATCTGGTGGCAGGCAACACTTCTCATAACTGCATCTCTCTAATGTCTGTGACTGCCTTGTCACAATGCTTTGATGTGTCATGGGTCCTTATCATTCAATTTAGGCTTACTTGAGTAAACTTATCTCAAGACCATTATCTCAATTATATCCTCAAAGACTTTTCCTTTCAAGTAAAGACTTGAAACACTGAGATCTAGTTATACCTTTTGAGGGCCTAAGATGTAGCTGTCAGTTTGCAGAAAACATGGTCAAGGAGGAGAGAGGAAGCAGAAAGAAAGCATGAGAGAAAAGCAAGGACCTAGTCTTTCTTTTTGGTTTGAGTAGAGAAAAATGGAAGGCGTAAGCAAGTTGCTCACAATCATACAGAGAGACATGGCCTGGCCTGGAGCACAGATGGGAGCTGCTCATAGGTGAGAGTGTTCTCTATAAAGAACTAGCAGAAAAGCTAAAAAAAAAAAAATGAGCTAAGTTCCCACAGGTCAAATAGGGACAGCTAGTACTGTTCATGCCACACGCAGATGTTCTTTAACTAAGGAATACTGGGCATGGAGAGACACCCATATGAAAGTATCTATAACCATAGTGAGGATGGATTACAGCTTCCTCAGAGAGGTAACGTTTTATTCTAGGGTGGTGAGAAGATGACACATGGACTATTTGGAAGGTAGAATTCCCACTAAGACTAATAAGATGACTTCAAAGCAAACAGGAGAAAAGTCGTGAGCCATGCAAGTGGTAGAGGAAATACCAGCGGCTGGTAAAGTGCCCAGGGGAGGGGTATTCGCCTTTGTTTCAATCCCATCCTAATCAAAAGCAATGATATTTTCACATGAATGCTTTTCTTATTAGTAATCGGTTAGGCCATCATGTCCATAGAAGTAAATACTGGAGTTATCTTACTAGTGAGTGGTATAGAATTGGAGCGTCTCAGATATAGGTACAGAAGATTTCAATTATGGAACAGAAAAAGATACTACATCATTTAAGAGGATGCTTTAAATAAAGCTAACTTGAAGTAAAAGACCTACTCAGAAGAGCGGTCCTGTGGACAAGTAAGATCACAGTTCTGAAAAAATGATCCCAAGCAAGATTCAGGGTAAGAAACTATTCTAGCCTAATACCAAAAGACACAAAACCATGGATGTTGGCATCCTTTGTAATGTCAGCACTCAGAAGACAGAGGCAGGAGGATTGGAAACCCAAGATTAATATGAGATATAGGGTCCCAAAACAAAGTAACATTGCAAAACTGATGCAAAAATCATGTTGTTGCAATGTGTAAATTCATATATGTATAGAAGGTATAGTGTAACAGATGGGGGAGTCCGTAGCACAGTGGCCATGTTCTACATTTAGCATAATTGATTTAGTTTCTATATGAAGTAGGTTATGTTATGTTAAGCCATATTCTAATCATAGAACAATCACTAAGAAAATAATTCACAGGAATAATTTTAAAAGTAATATAATATTCAGCATAAAATAACATGAACTAACTAGTTCCCCCTGTGCTCATGTCTCTAGCTGCATATATGGAAGAAGATGGCCTAGTTGGCCATCATTGGGAAGAGAGGCCCCTTGGTCATGCAGACTTTATATGCCCCAGTATAGGGGAACGCCAGGGCCATTATGTGGAAGGGGGTGGGTAGGAGAGCAGAGCAGGGATGGGGGAGGGTATGGGGAACTTTCTGGATAACACTTGAAATGTAAATGAAGAAAATATCTAATAAAGAAAAAAATAAGTTAAAAAGGAACAGAATAATAAAAAAGAAAGAAGGTTTAAGAAAACAAATTGCAGCATAGTAAATGATAATTGAACCATATCAAAAGTTAAGTATAAATGGTCAAGTGAAAAGGAAAAGATTGAAAGTCTAAAATAAAGGAAGATATGGCTACATGAGAGACATAATTTAAATTAAAAGAAAAAGTAAATTGAAATAAAATTATTGGAAAGCCATCCTACTAAATAGTAGCCAGAAAAGAGCCCTAATGTTTTCATTACTATTGAAGAAAACAGACTTCAAGAATTACTAAAGTAAAAGGACATCAAAATGGATAAAAACAGAATAATCAGCACATAAGTAAAGCACACTGACTGTAAACAGATCCATTTGGACCCATGTTACAGGATCCATTATGGCTGAAGCATGTGGGAGAGCAAAGTCTTTATCATACAGCAGCTGAGAGTGAGAAAGGTATACAGAAGGAGCTAGGTATGTGGTTTGCCCTTTAAATATGTATCTTCTTCCCCCTGCCCTGTGCAGTGTGAACTCAATGGGTAAATCCATTGGTAAAATTAGACTCATGTCACCTGTCAATCAACTGTGCCATCAGGTGGTGACCAAGCATTCAAAACACGAGCTTTTAGAAGAAACATTTCTTATCTAAACTATTAGATACTCTTCAGTATAAATGCAAAAACCCTTTACAGGCCTGGAGACATGCAGCAAAGCCCATGCTGTGCAAGTCTGGTGCCCTGAGTTTGGATTCCCAGAACCCATATCAAAACAGTAGTACACACATGTGTAATGCCAGCACCCTCCTGTGGGGTATGGGAATTAGAAAGTGAGGAATCTCCAGAGGATCACATGAATAATTCAACAGATGCACAGATCGCTTTTAATAAAAATCAAATATCCATTAAGGATGAAAATATTTTTCCAAAGGAGATCTAAAGTAAAACTTAAACCTAAAGAGAACATGTGTTGTGGGTTGAATATGAAAAGTGTTTTATAGGCTCCAACATTTGAACGCTGGGTCTTCAGCTCGTGGCATTATTTGAGACCGACATAAAATCTTAGGAGTCTTACAAGAGGAAATTGGTCACCGGTGGTGGGTCTTGAGATTTTATAACCTGATTTTATTTCCTGTTCACCTCCTAGTTTCTGATTTCAGATGCAATGTGGTTAGGAAGCTTCCCTCTCCTGCTGTTATGCTTTGCCTATCTGTGGCCATCTCTTCCCTACCATGATGAAAAGTTCACTCAAACTCTAACACATCAGAAGTTCCTCCCCTCTCAAATTGCTTCTCGCCAGGTATTTGTTCACAGCAAAGTATTACAGAAAGTTGTTTCTGACAAGTGGGGCTTGCCAACTGACCATGTGTTTGATAAGAGGAATGTGACAAGCTTGGAACTGCACACTAGAAAAGCTTCACTGTGCTCTAATCAGAGATCAATGAGCCATTCTGGTGGGAGTTTGGAAGACCAGACTGCCAAGAGATGTCTAGACAGTGGGTCCTGGTCCATGAGGTTTGAGAAAAAACAAGATCTCCAACCAGGAATTAGGCTTGAAGCCATTCATGTATTCTGGTAAAGAATCTAACTTTATACTGACTACCATTTTGGGTGGAGAAAGCTTCAAGACAGCTTAGCATTTTGAGCATGGTTGCTTTTCACTGCTCCTATCCAGGTCTACAGGGTGAGAGGGCAACATGCAGAGTAAAACACTTTTAAAAAGGTGAAGTGTTATGTGGAAAGTGTGTGAGAAAGTTTGAAGTAGTGTACGAGGGTCATGAAGAAGACAGAGCACTGATAACTACTAAAGAAAAACCTCATTGTTTTTGCCAGTGCAATAGAAAAGATGCCCTGAAGGCAAGACAGCATCCATCAAAGACTCCAACTTGGGAAAATAAAAACTCTCTAGAGAGGAGAACGCCTGAACTGAGACTGCCACAGAAGGGATTTCCTACTTTTCAAAAGGAAACACCTTGGAAAGGGATTTGGGTTCAGCCATCCAGACATACAGAGTTCTACAGCTGTGGTCTAAGGAGGACAAAGTCCATCTCAAGCAGCTCTTGGTAGCAGCATCAGTCAGTATTGGTTTTGCAGGCATGAAAGATGTAACACTGTGTGTGTGTGTGTGTGTGTGTGTGTGTGTGTGTGTATGTATGTGTGATGGGGTCTTGCTCTAGGGTTCCAGGCAACCTTTAATGCCAACCTGTGGGGGAAAATGTTGGTGTCCCTGCAAGGTGTTCACTGAGAGGTCACAGCATAAGGCCATGGAGGTTAAGTCTCTGTTGTAATGGAAACTGTTTTAGTTAGGGTTCTCTAGAGGGAATAGAACCAAAAAGATGAATATATGTATACATACATATATGTATATGTATGTGTATGTGTATGTGTATGTATATGTGTATGTGTATATGTATATACACATATGTCTTTATATTATCTTTATATTATAAATTATATAAATACATAAAAACATAAATATATTTTAGAGTTTATGTGATAGCCTAAAATAGTAACAACAGAAGAATCACACCTGAGAGCTGAGAACCCAGTAGTAACATCTCCTTGAGGTTAAATGCCTCAACAAATAGTCTCACAATAGCAGTCTCTCACTGGGAGGCAATAACAGTTACTCATTTATACGATGTGTTGCTCAGTAATCCCACCCTGGTTCCATATGGTTCCAGGATCCCAGAAGATTCTCGGAGAGCCATTGGTCTCTAGTCTACCTTGAAAGCTTAGGAACACTGGGTCTGCAGCAGCATCAGAAAATCAATGAGAAAGAAGGTCAGGCAAGAAAACATGAGACTGTCTCCTTTCGACCTAGCCATGTCATCTGGGAGTGCTAGCAGAAGTAGCAGAAGGTGCCACCACAGTCAGGTGAAACTTACCATATCAAGCAAGGCAGTCAGTATTGTTCTTTAAGTGAGTTTCCCTGGCAAAGGGCTCCAGAATGCTCTCCACGCTGCAGGACCTCTGGATTGCAAGCTTGTACAACCACTCTGGAAGTCAGTCTGGCATTTCCTCAGAAAATTGGACATAGTACTACCGGAAAATACCTTTCCTGGGCATATACCCAGAAGATGTTCCAACTGGTAATAAGGACACATGCTCCTCTATGTTCATAGCAGCCCTATTTATAATAGCCAGAAGCTGGAAAGAACCCAGATGTCTCTCAACAGAGGAATGGATACCAAAAATGTGCTACATTTACACAATGGAGTACTACTCAGCTATTAAAAACAATGAATTTATGAAATTCTTGGGCAAATGGATGTATCTGGAGAATATCATCCTGAGTGAGGTAACCCAATCACAAAGAAGTCACTTGATATGCACTCACTAATAAGTGGATATTAGCCCAGAGACCTAGAATACCCAAGATACAACTTCCAAAACACAAGAAAATCAAGAAGGAAGACCAAAGCATGGATACTTCATTCCTCCATAGAATAGGGAATCAAATATCCATGGAAGGAGTTGCAGAGACCAAGTTTGGAGCTAAGATGAAATGATGGACCATCCAGAGACTGCCCAACCCAGGGGTCCATTCCATAATCAGCCACCAAATGCAGATACTACTGCATACACCAGCAAGATTTTGCTGAAAGGACCCTGATATAGCTGTCTCCTGTGAGGCTTTGTCAGTGCCTGGCAAATACAGAAGTGGATGCTTATAGTCATCTATAGGATGGAACACAGGGTCCCCAATGTAGGAGCTAGAGAAAGTACCCAAGAGCTGAAGGGGTCTGCAACCCTATAGGTGGAAGAACAATATGAACTAACCAGTACCCCCAGATCTCGTGTCTCTAGCTGCATATGTAACAGAAGATGGCCTAATCAGTCATCATTGGGAAGAGAAGCCCCTTGGTCTAGCAAACTTTATATACCCCAGTACAGGGGAATGCCTGGGCCAAGAAGTGGGAGTGGGTGGGTAAGGGAGCAGGGCGAGGGGTTGGGGAGGGTATAGGAGACTTTTGGGATAGCATTTGAAATGTAAATGAAGAAAATATCTAGTAGAAAAATGAGTTTCCCTATTCAGACTGTTCTGATTTGTGTGTGGCAAGTTGACAATGAACCATAATAGAGACTTAAAGATGTTGGAAATACTAGAATCATCTGCTGATATGTAACAGAGCTGGGTCAATGGAGAAGCTCTGCACACCTCCAGCTTAGGTAGGATCATTACTATCCAGATCCCACCCTCTTTGAGTATTGGCAGTGATTAGTTGCTGCAGGGGAGCTAATCATTCTATTTTGCAGATGTGCACCCTGATGGTTCCAATGTTTCAGTGTATAGATGTATCGGCATACCTATGCATATATGGGCAACACTAACTGGATTTGTGATTATATATATATATATATAAAACACATATATATGTATATGTATATATAAATATAGATGTGTTTTATATATCATATATATAAAAGAAGGCATTAAATTGTGGGAGATATATTTTAGGAGACACAGGAAGAGTTGGAGAAGAAACTGAGAGGTAGATATGATTGCGTTTCTCTGTCTACATGACTGGAATTCTCAATTCTCAAAAAATAAAGAAGATTGAATGGAGGGGCATTTGTCTGTGTGGGTAAGAGTGGAATGTTGCAGTTGGAAAGTATGTGAAATGTCCTTCATAGGTTGATATGTTTGAATATTTGGTTTTCAGTAGATGATGCTCTATAGAATGGTTATGGACCCTTATTTGGTGGAGCCTTCTGGAAGAAGTGAGTGATTGGAAGTGATGTTTTTCACTTCCTGTTGACTCCTTGCTTTCTGCCTTGAGATGCAGTGTTAACCATCCAGCTCCTGCTGATATGCCTTACACACCATGTCTTCCTACCATGCAGACAGGGTTGCACTGGCCTCTAACATGGACAGAGAAACTCTCCCTGACAGCAAAGAGCAGAGTAGCTAATAAATCATGCAGGAACATGAAGTTACTAGCATCATTTGGAATAATAGAACAGAATAGATGCTTTTTCTCTAAGATGAGATAAAGACACCTTGCCATCCATATTCAATACTGTAGATGTCTGCAACCAGAAAACTGAACAGAAGTTAAAGACACACACCAGAAAGAAAATAAAACTCCCTTTACTTAAAACTGATATGACTACGAGTAGAAAATCCAGATGCGCATTTGGATTTTCTACTAAAAGTTACTAGAAAAGCCAGACAGATGTCTCAGGCCTATATTCCTACTACTCATGAGGCTGAGGCAGGAGGATTGGCATGAGCTTGAGACTAGCCAGGGTTACACAGCAAGATCTATTGCAAACAAAACAAAACAAAACAGAATTGAAACCCATTCGAGCCATCTGCATGTGAAGGTGCTTGCCTATAGTCGCAGGTTTCAGAAGCACAGGTAGGAGGTGTGCATTTGAGGCCATTCTAAGCTGCATCATGAGTTTCAGACTGGCTGGAGTTACACACCAAGATCTCTCCAAAACCAGAGCAAAACAGAGCAACATATATCACTAAAGTTAATAAACAAATCTAAGAAGGCCCCAGAGTAAGAAATCAGCATATACAATCATGTTTCATATACTAGCCTTGAGTGACCCAGAAACAAAATTAAAAAACAAACAAACAAGCAAGCAGTGATAGTCATAGCAGCATCAAAAAGCACAAAGTACTTGGATAGAAATTTAATATTCAACACTACAACACACAGCTGCGTAATTAAAGATATATGAACAGTGTTTTTGTCCATGGTTTAGAAGAGTTAATATTGTCAAGATGGCAATTCTCTTTGACCTGATCTGGGAATTCAGTCTATTATCTATGAAGTCCCAGCAGACTTCATTGTAAACACTGACAAGATGGTACTAAAATTTGTATGGAACTGCAACAATAATAACAAAACTTAAATGGACAATTTGAAAAGAATAAAGTTGTTATTAAGGAAACTTACCACACATTCATGGTAATGAAGAAGTGTGGTTTTACAAATGACAAGTATATACAGCAAAGAGAAGAAAAGGAGGTTGAGGGTGTATCCTGTGCTTTCTCACCAACTGACATGACAGCGGTGTCTGGACAGGTCAACCGAGGAGGGAGTCATCTCTGAAAAAAATACTACTTGAAAATGTCACAGTGAAATTTATTGTTTTATATAATAAATCTACCTAAGACTAAAAAATAGAAAAATGGTACTGGAACAACTAGATATATTCATGCATCAGAAATGAAAACAGTCAATAAATAGAACTCGGGTTCTCACCTTGAATACAACACTAAAAGGAACTCATAAACCCATAGAATAAAATTTAGCACTTCAAAACATAGTTTTGTAGTGCTATAATATCTAAGGAACAACCTATGAAAGAAACAAACAAAAAAATAAATAAATGGATTTCTTAAAAGTAATTATATTACCTCAAACTACATCACTATGCAAATTAGAAGATAAACTGAACTGAGTAAAAAATTTTGAAATGATTGTTTTGATGAGGGTCTGCATATACAATACTCAAAGAACATTATTAAACTTCAGATACAATCAGACTAAAAAAGTGGGTAATAGATCAAACTATTTTAATAGAGATGTTACTAAAGAAAATAAATGGCTAATAAGTTCTGAGAAGAGGGTGAGCCTTGCTAGTCCCAAGGACATAAATTAAACTCATTATGGGACAGCCCTCCACACTCAATAAACATCTATCATACATGAATTCCACCATGAATTAGGATATAGATAAATGAGAAGCCTTTGTTTTTGATAGGAATGCAGAAAAGTATAATTACCCTAGAAAATAGCTTGGCAACCTCCTTTCGTATGTAACAAAAAGTATCATCTGTCCAAGAAATGTCACTCATATGTGTGAGAAACATGTACATGACTGTTCCTAATGGTATTAATTAAAACAAACACCAATAAATTATCAAAACGACCATCACATTGTAAGTCAGTAGAAATGCCTCTTTCTGGAATTCAATTTAACTATAAAAATAAGTTGTTGACACATTCTATGTGAATTATCATCAAAAACTCATGCTAAAACACTATACATTACACTAGTCACTCATTTTAAAATGATATTTCAGTGGTAGACTGCATGCATAATCATGGTTCCCTAATATTGCAATGGAGATGAAAAATTCATATTATGTAGTGACATCATAGCTATGATAATGTTCCAGTAGGGAATGATGTGTTTTTGGTGATGTTGCTGTAAACAACTTTCTGGGGGATCAGTTATAAAAAAGTACTGCCCAGGGATGGGGCTCTAACTCTATGGCACATGCTTCCTAATATTCATGAGGTTCTGAGTCTGATCTGCAGCAAAGAAAGAATGAATAATAATAATAATAATAATAACAATAAAATATAGCACAAACATGTATAGTAGAGGGTGTTAACCACTGCTAATAATGTATGTATGTGTGCATATATGTACATATATAATATATATGTATACACACAATACATATATTGTATTTTTTATCATTATTCAAAGTATATTCCTTCTGCTTACAAAATGTTGACTTACAAGTTTATGGGTTCTATGCTGACAGCCTTGTACTCAGATATTACCCATCTACTGATTATAAGGGGCCATGCACAGAGGCTGAACTTTGCCATTTAATTTGTATTCATATACTCTACAATGACCACATAAAATTGTCTCCTAACCACGACTTTTGGAACATATTAAGAATAAACTGTCATGACTGTAATTTTACATTTATGACATGTATTGAGAAGGAACATATATAGAGACAGAAATGAGATTAGCGGTTGCCTAGGGCTGGAAATATAAATAGGGATTAATGGAAAATGGACATAGAAATTTTGAGGTTATGGGAACGCTATAAACTTAAAATGGAATTCATTTATGGTTGTACAATTCCATAATTTACTAACATCATTGATTTGTACGTTCATTTTAGATGGATTTTATGACACATAAATTATATTTCCATAAAACTGTTGAAAGCTCTACAGGAAAACAGAGTATGACTTTGTTGAGAAAGATTTGCTTTTTGTAGCCCACAGAACAAAGGTTAGAAGTCAGAGTAAAGATTTATTACCATAGCAGATGAAGGCAAAGAGTATGGGAAGTCCCTGAAAGGAGTTTCATGGTAGGATGAGAGAGAACAACATGCTTTGTTGATTTAAATGTTCTTCCAAAGGACCTATGTATTTTCCATCACGAAGCTGAGCTGCTAGAATCTGCATCTTGGCCAAAGGCATCCAAGGGTTTCCAGAGAAGCCTACAGAGGTGGCATGGTGTTGGGTCAGGAATGGTGGGCAGGGACTAGGAAGCAATAGCTGCAGACTATTCTGTCAGTTGCCCACAGTATGGAGTGAGTTGCAATTGACACAAACAGGGACTGTAGAGGGAATCTCTGAAATGAGGCAAAAATAAACCCTTCTTGAAGTTGTGCCAAGTTCTTTTCACAGAGATTAAAATGTCTGACTAGCACACCCAAAGCTCCTACTTTGGTAATGAGTGAGATTCTTTTTAACAGGAAGATTGGGGCTATTTGCTTATTTAGGATTTATGGCTTAAAGCAAGACGAGGACCATTAAATAAACAAAAACAAAACCAAATGAACAAACAAACAGAAACTCTCCCTTTGCCACTAATTAGCTCAAGTTTTGTATGGAGCTGGGAGTATTGTGTGACTTTTGGCCTCATACTGTCCAGGCTGCCCAGCTAGGAGAAACATTCTATGTTCCCTAGTAGATCATTTTTCTGAGGAGGGGGGGGGGGCAGAGCCACTTTATCAGATCAGGAGTCTCTTGAGGGGACAAGGTGTTAGACAAAACACCTGGCACTCTTTTTGTCACTGAGTCTTACATTTCACTTCATGAAACCCTGGGAACTAGGAAGATGCTGGCAGCATCCCTCAGTCACTAGATCCCAATGGTGTGTTCTCTGGGTTATTCCTCAGCCGAAAGCACCACTCAGGCCTAGTGCTTCATCACACAGCAGAGTAGCACATCATAGCAATAGGACTGTGGTAGAAGCCTCCATGTGAAGAAAAGAAAGAGAAGGTATTTGGATTCTTAATGTTTCTGGCTTGGGGCTTTTCATTTTAACTGTGTAGGAGGAAGTTATTAAATGCTACTTTAGGTAAATGAGAAAATATGTTCCTTGCAGCAAGTGACTGGCTGATTTTAATTTCCCTGTAATCATTTTTAATCATTAACTGTCTTCTGAAATTCAAAAGGTTGCCGTGTGGAGGAGGGAGGACATTCAGGGGTATTGTTACATAGGAGAGAAACAGGGCCAAAGAGAACTGGCAGCTGTCAGGATGGCTGCCTAATAAGGACTTGGTGGTAATGTGGGCTGCTCAGCAGTACACGAGGCTGCCTACCTGCAGATTTGGTGAATTTTCTGTCACTGGGCATACTCAAATCACTGTTCAGGACTGGATGTTAAAATCATACAGGAAATTAGGGAGAATTTGCTTCTTTTAGTGGTAGCTGGACCCTTGTAGGTAATGGGAGACATCAAAGTTCTACGATGACATGGATCCGTTCTCTGGGGCTCTGCAGTTCTCTGTCTTCTAAAACAGCATCCTGTAGTTCAAGTTAGAGAGATCTTAGCTCCAAATTCCTGGTACATGCATGTGGCCTACCCTAGTCAGTGAGAGTTATCCATTTCCCTGATTATGGTAAGTGGCTCAGGCATGGTCTTATGGTTCAGTAATATTGAATCTGATATCTTTTATTGGAAAAGAGAAATGCTTGCTCTATTGGACTTGAGATTAGACTAAAGCCTTCTGGGATTATAGTAAGAAGGATCTGTTGGAGTATGAATGGAAGACATTGGGGTGACCACATATTCTAGGACACAATATTCTCCCTCACTGGGGAGGGGCTGTCTTCATTCTGCCATTCTGATGCTGCAGTGATTTAGCTATTTGGGTTCCACGTCCACTGATTTTAGGGCTATACTTGTCTCTTTAATGAAGACATAATTAGTTTTTCATGTCTCCCATTCAAATTCCCAAGAGAATGTTGAATGTGGTTTTGTACTTAGAGATCACAAGCAGCTGGCCAGGATGAAGGAGGGGAATCACAAGTTCAAGGCTACCTAGACTGCAAGCTCTAGGACAGCTGAGGCGACATAGCATGACCTGTTATATAAATGATAAAGCAGTTCCCCTATGGAAAGAATCTGATCGTGCAATTTGTGTGATATAAACCACACAATAAACTGTAGCCCTCATGCTTGACCTTGAAAGGACCATCTTTGTATCAGTTGTGGATGTAGTTCCTCATTAACTTGGCTGGGTAAAGAACTGCTGAGCTCAATTTAGTGAGAATGTACCATGAGCACAGGATAGGGGGGCTTGCTACAAACTTCTTGATGCAGAAGCTATCCTCAGACTGGGGCTTTGGGCTCCAAGCAAGCAAGCAATCCTAGTCCTCTTCACAAGTTCCCTTTTGATCATCCTGTGCGGATTTATATTAGATTAACATGATGGGTTAAGATTGCTGAAGAATGTGGCTGAGCAGAAAACCTCATACATACTCTACTACCCATTGCCTTCAGAGGATTAAAGCATCTTATTTATTTATTTATTTATTTATTTATTTATTTATTTACAAAGTTGTTATTATAGTGTAAAATGTCTCATATAGATTCATGTATTTAAACATAGATACTGGTTCTGCTTTGGGAGATTATGGGGACTTCTAGGACACGAAGTCTAGTTGGAAGATATAGGACACTAATGGTCATAATCCAACTCTGGCACCAACATAGAGCTCCCTGCTTTCTGACCAAATGGAACAAGCACATTGCTACAGCCACAGATGGAACTACAGTTTCCTCTCCTCTCTTGCCCCTCCCCCATGATGGAGTGTATCACCTTAAACCATGAACCAAAGCAAGCTTTGTCTCTTTCCAGCTGCTTCTGCTAGATATTTTGTGTAATAGAAATAAAAGCAATTAAAACAGAAACTGATGTCAGGAGTTGTGTCATTTCTGTAAGAGACTTGAATGTGTGGCTTATGGACTTTTGGAACTGGTTCATGGAAAGGATGTAGAAGTCATTGGAGTTGTGGCCCAAAGGAGCCCTAGAATGCTATTGGGAAAAGTTAATGGGCTACTCAGATGGGAGTTTGGAAGAACAGAATGATGAAAGAACCATTCTTTCTGAAGACTTGTCTCATGTAGCCCATGCTAACCTCAAACTTGCTAAATAGTTAAGGATGCGCTTATACTCACAATTTTCCTGCCTCTGTCTCCTTCACAGGATTACAGAGGTGCGTTACCATAACAAATTAGAAATCCTATGAGGTTTTAGAGTAGAATATGGACAATCAGGATTTGACTAGAGGTCATCATTTTACATTACATTCCAATAATGAATCTGGCTATATTCTGACTGTTTGGAATTTAACTACTATTTTTTTTTCCTTTGAGGAGGAGGAGACAGAGGAGTGGGAGGAAAATTTAAGACAATATAATATCCAAGCTACTGCATGACTACTGCTTGCTGCCTTTATCTGGACTGACAACAAGAATTGTGGGTGAAAAGCAGAGATGTACATTGTGATGAGCAAAGGAGCTTGGGTATGTTAAAAAGTTTAAGACAAAGTGAATGCTATAAAAATTAAGAGATTGAGCACCAGTGTAGAGACACCATGAACCAACTTTGCAGGGGGAGATGAGATAGGTCAGGACCACATCGATCCCAGCTGTAGGAAGCAAGACTAAAACTGAAAATGCATTAAAGTTTTTTATTTAAAAAGTGAGTGCTTGAGACCTGATGGTGAATGCTTTTAATCCTCAAACTCAGGAGTTGGAGGTAGGTGGAGCTCTGTAAGTTTGAGACCAGCTTTGTCGTTATAGTGAATCCTAGACCAGCCAAAGGAATAGAGGGAGACCTTATCTCACAAAAACAAAAGAGAATGTGACAGGAATCTGAGAAGATGAAGCCTTGCAGGCATGCTATCAGAACTGCCTTAGGAAATGTTCTACAAGGTTCTGCCATGAGGATGCTCAGAGACAAAAATGGTAGCTGAAACAAAAGGGGGAAAACACCTCAAGCCATGTATGCTGCAGGCAACAAGGCAGTTGAAGTAGTGTTATCAAAGCCCATTGGAACTCAGAGATGCCAACCACATCCTGGAGAAAAATGTGGAGCCAGAAGCTCAATGCTTGCTCTACAGTATTGCATTCTCTCTGGTTCATTCTTTACTTCCTATCCTCTCTCTCTCTCTCTCTCTCTCTAAACAGATGGGAGTTTTCCTCTGTGTGTAGCTTCAGTTTTGATTTTATAAATGTCCGTAGCTAAGAGTTTGCCTTGAGCTTCAGTAGTGACTTTGGACTTGGCACTGTTGAACGGTGAAACATTTTGAATTGAATAGGTTTTGTATGAGGAAATGATTACAAGCTTATAGAACCAAAGGCAAACATTATAGTTTAAAATTACAATTCACACTTCCCCCTTAGCCTTGGTTCATGCATTAAATATCTCTTGTGGTCTATAGCTGATTGATCTATTTGTGGAGCCTATGGACACTTTAGTAGGTGATAGAGACCATCGTTGAGGGTTCTAGCTCATTTGTTTCCACTGTCTCTACTTCTTGACCTGTTAATATGAACAAGTACCACAATCTCCCACAAAGGCCATGTCCCTTTAAAACCCGAGTCAAAATAAACATCCTTTTATTGAAGTTCTTTCTGGTTGTATTTTGTTACAGTCATGAGAAAAGTGACTGATACAAGTACAGACACCCAAACTAAGATGCTGGGTATGTTTGCTATGGCAATACTGATGCACCCAAGGTCCGAAGAGAGAAAGACTCATGGGACATAGGTCTCATTGGAAATTTAATGCTGAAATTATTGGCGTACTGTCCTGGAAAGATCCTTAAAGGGAGATATAAGTACTCTAGTCCACAAAGGGTGGCTCTGTTCCTGAGGTCTGTCACTACTCCTCATCTGAAAGAAGCAATTAGAAAGAATAGCTAGCAGTGTTGACATCAAGGGGCTCTGTGGTTAGGGCCTGTCTTAAGGTTTTACTGCTGTGAACAGACAGCATGAACAAGGCAACTCTTATAAGGACAGCATTTAATTGGAGCTGGCTTACAGGTTCGGAAGTTCAGTCCATTATCATCAAGGCAGGATCAAGGCAGTGTCTAAAAAGGCATCATGTAGGAGGAACTGAGAGTTCTACATCTTCATCTGAAGGCTGTTAGGAGAGGAATGGTTTCCAGGAAGCTAGGATGAGGGTCTTAAAGCCCATAATCACAGTGGCACACCTCCTCCAACAGGGCCACACCTCCTCCAACAAGGCCACACATCCAAATAGTACTATTCCCTGGGCCAAGCATATTCAAACTAGCACAGGGCCACATGACAGAATGTGTACTCTTCAACAGAGGAACACACCTGTCCCCTAGGGAAAAGGGAGGAGCTTAGAGAATCAGTATTTTCACTGTATTCCCAGCAACCTCCAATCTCCTGCCCACTGCCTCAAGCCACTGAGAGTCAAAAGCCTCAGGAACACAGGGCAGTCACCCGGAAACAAACACAAAGCTGTGTGAAGAAGGGAAAGTCTTGAGTGGAAAACACTTCATTAAACGATGTGCATGGGTCCCTAAAAAAGGTGACCAGCCCTGAGTGACCTGTTTAAAATGGTATCATTGAGCTACTGGCAGAGTCTCTCAGAGGACAGCCATGCTAGGCTCCTGTCTGCAAGTACACCATAGCTTCAGTAATAGTGTCAGGAGCTCGTCTATCCCATATCATGTATGTAGTAGAGGACTGCCATGTTTGGCCTCGGTGAGAGAGAATGTGCATAATCCTGTAGAGACTTGATGCCCCAGGGAAGGGGGGATGACCAGGGGTGGCACCCTCACAGAGGCCAAGGGGAGGGGGATGGAGTGAAGAACTCTGGAAAGGTGGATTGGGAGGAGGCAATATTTGAGATGTAAATGAATAAAACAATTAATTAAGAATTAGACAAATAAAAAATGGTACCAATGAAAATGGGGGACAGCCAATTCCTGTAGGCATTTCTGCCTGGACAGACCACTCATTCTTTCAGTGAGCACACAATCCTCCATTTAATGGAAACATGGAGAGATACTGCATTTGAGAAGAAGGATGTGAAAAGCATCAGGAATGAAGTATCAGACTTCTGAAAGCATTGCCTCCACTTCATATTCAAGCAGGACTACAAGTGATGATGGAAAGATAAACCTTTGTCACTTGCTAACTTAAACTCATTCTACTAAAACTTAAAGACACCCAGATTTCCTGAAATCACTCCAACTCTATAGTCTAGATGATGCTTCTTTTTCTAGGGAGCATGTAACAGGGAGGAGACATCTCATTAATCTTTCATTTAAGCAAATTTGTACCACCAGCTTCCATACTTTGAGGTATGGAGATATTAAGAAAATAAACACTAAGTCTCCCCTTTTCCTTGAGCAGCTTAAAAACTAACAAGAGAGAAAATTGCAAAGGTAGCCACCCACAGCAAAAGGCAGAATGAGATACATGCTGCCGGGGAGATACACGCTGCCTGAGAACTTCGAAGTCCAAGGGAGGGAGGGAGTGCCTGGGAGAGTTTCATTATCACTGAGGCAGGGCTAGGGAAGTCTGTGTGGAAGAGAGATGTCCTGGTGAACCTTGAAACATGAGCATCATATTCTTAGAGGCACCAGAGCCCACTGTCAGATAAGACTAAGGTAATCTAGCTCAGAAGAGAGCATGACAGAGATGCATGCAGAAGCAGGAAATGCTGAGCCAAAGCAGAACGTGGCAGGCATGGATGGGGGAACAGCTTACTGGCCTAGTGAGACTGAGATGGATCAGGAAGGAAGCTTTGAGCTAAGTCATAGAGAGCTTTAAATGCTAGCTTAATCCAAAGGGACTCGATGGGTACCGTGTCTGGATGCGACATATGTCACAGTTTTGAAAATTTTGATTACCACTGGTCCATAGCAATTCTACCTCATGCCTCAAGTCTGTGCCCAGTTTGTTTCCATGACAGTGATATGTATAGTGCATTTGTCCCTAATGTGCCACATTAAATCACTTCAATCTAATGATATTAATAGCCTCAAACTGTAAATATAATCTGGCTCATAGAACCCATATGGATAATGGAAAGTTCAAAACTAACAATTTCAGATGAAGTAGCTAGAATGAAAGGCTTTGTTGGAACAAAGTAGCCTATAAATAGTTGTGCAGGACAGATAAGCCATTCCCTGAAAGCCCTTCAACTAATGGGCTGAATGCTCCATCAATCAGCCAGAGCACAGAGAGGGGGTTGAGTGTCACCCACATAGTCAGTTCAGCAGGGAAAAGGGAGAGAACCTGCTAATTAATCTTCACATCTAGCTCCTGTAACAAAGCTCACTGTGGTTTCTATTTTATCTGGGCAATTGGTATTAAAAATGACAAGAATAGAATCTGTCTGCTTGCATTACAAACAATGTTACCTTACTTCAGAGGCCAAGTCATAAAATGCTATTGAGTTTTGTTGTTTCAGAAGGTTGGGAGGATGGAAAGCAGAGAAACCAGGCCACCCCTTCTCAAATCGCCTCTGACCCAGATGGGAAGGAAGGCTGAGTCCATAGCCTTCCTTCTACATGGTCCACAATACCACCTCACGAAGACTGGGAACAAACTACAAATAAGCCAAGAGAAGAACGTGGACTCGGTCAACACCACACATCATGGAGCAGTGGACACTGAAGCTGCTTAGAGAGCTCTGGGGACTTGTTCTGCCTTTTAATGGTTAGCTTGGCAAAATCCAAACAAATCCACTCCCCACTACCCTGAGAGAATGGGCGCAGCCTTCAGCAAGAGATCTGCATGAAGTGGACAAACCCATCCCTCAGTGACTGACCTTGAAGGACTTCCAGTCTGGCTGCTTCATGTATGTTCTGTTCATGTATGTTTCAGTATGAAAGGTCTTAGTTGCCTTGAATATCCCAGATAAATTATTCATATAAGTTCCTTGTGATGGTTGGTATATGTTCAGCCCAGGAAGTGGAACCATTAGAAGGTGTGACCCTTTGGGAGTAGGTGTGGCCTTGTTGGAGTAGGTGTGTCACTGTGGGTATGGGCTTTAAGACCCTAATCCTAGCTGTCTGAAAGTGAGTATTCTGCTAGCAGCCTTCAGATGAAGATGTAGAACTCTCAGTTCCTTCTGCACTATGCCTGCCTGGATACTGCCATGATCCCACCTTGATGATAATGGACTGAACTTATGAACCTGTAAGCCAGACCCAATTAAATGTTGTCCTTATAAGAGTTGCCTTGGTCATGGTGTCTGTTCATATCAGTAAAACCCCAACTAAGGCAACCCTCATTGGTATTTATTTGTTTGTTTTTAATATTTTGTTTCTCAACAAAACCATAATGGCTATTTTCTAAAATTTATAGACTTCCTTATAGTCAGTAAAAATCTTCAGTTCTTTGGTGTAAAGGGTATTGATTTTTCCTTAGCAACCTCTAGAGGCAGAGACAAGGGTTATTTCCTTCCTTCCTTCCTTCCTTCCTTCCTTCCTTCCTTCCTTCCTTCCTTCCTTCCTTCCTTCCTTTCTTCCTCTCTCTTTCTTTCTTTCTTTCTTTCTTTCTTTCTTTCTTTCTTTCTTTCTTTCTTTCTTTTTGTTCTTTGTAAAGCTATTCAATAAAGCCTTCCTCTACAACCCTGTTCTACCACCACAGTAAGTACATTGAGCTCATTTTCCCCTCCCATCTTATTGATACCTTGTGGGAACTAAAAAGGGGCCTAGGGGAAGAGAGGGACAGAAGGACCCATGTCCCGCCAGAGTTCCACCTATGCTCTGGACAGGAGAACATGGGAGGGCTGTCAGATGCTTTCCACTCAGCTCCAGGTGGGCATCCAAGCCTCTGACCCACTCTGCGGGAATTGGACAAGGGGCAGCCCAACCTGGGGGCCCCAGTGTTACTCCCTAAAGCCCCAGGGTTATGGGAGAGAGGGATAAGGGAAGAGAGGCTCCCATACTGGTGAGAGTGAGTGCTGCAGATCTTGATGAGCAGAGACTGTCTATGGTTTTAGAGCTTTATTGTAGAAAGGCAGGGAGAGACAGAGAGAGAGAGAGAGAGAGAGAGAGAGAGAGAGAGAGAGAGAGAAAGAGAGAGAGAGAAGGCTAGAGAGAAAGAGAGTAAGAGTAAGAGGGAGAGAGGAGAGAAGACAAATAGAGGAGACAGGAGTGAGAGAAGTGAGAGGTAAGAGAACAAAGGAATGAGAGAAGTGAGAGAGAGAGAGAGAGAGAGAGAGAGAGAGAGAGAGAGAGAGAGAGGAGTAAGAGAGAAAGGAGGGGCCTAACAGCCCCTTTTAAAGTATACTGTTATCTTTTCTGTTGGTAGGTAACTGGGGAGGAGTTTAGCCTGAAGGTCAGAAGCTTGAGACATTGCCTACATGACTACTAGCTATGCATCTCTTGTGGGGGTTGTGGGGGGCGGTAACTTAGGCAGGAACCATGAGGGAACGCCTACCTTGTCATGTAGGTGAATTATCACCCTTCCAGGTTCAGACCTCAGCTCAACTGGAGACCAGCCTGTCTGTGCATAGCCCAGTGCTCCACAATACCTCACATTCTCTCCCAAAACAAGAACTTTTATGATTAAGGTAGACCAATGGTTCCAAAACTTGACTGGGTACCATGATCACCATATGCAACATATGATTGGCTTCTGTCCCAAGAATTTGTATCCCAGTTTATCTAAGGTGGCTTCTAATTAATACTGTATATCTGTGAAAGTTTTCAATTTTGAACTGTGCTGATCTATACATAAACAGTGTGGCTTAGATGTGCCACAATTTACCCTTTAGTACAGAAGAGAAGAAGCCAAGACACCTGTCAAATGGCTGCCCAGAAGAAAGGGAACAAAACCGGAGTTCTTTCAGGAAGTACGTGGTTGGGAATGGCTGATGAGTAAGTCTCCATGGTCGTCTGGGTTGGAAGCCTGCATTGACTTCAGAGAGCTAGATAAGGTATGTGGGCCACACCAATTCTGACTTCACACTCACCTGGCTAACATCATACTGGCTATCAGTAACAGGCTCTCGTTGTTACTGACAAACACAAAGATTGGAGCTGAGACGAAAGGATGGACCATCCAGAGACTGCCCCACCAGGGAGTCCATCCCATAATCAGCCACCAAACGCAGACACTACTGCATATACCAGCAAGATTTTCCTGAAAGGACCCTGATATAGCTGTCTCCTGTGAGGCTTTGTCAGTGCCTGGCAAATACAGAAGTGGATGCTCACAGTTATCTCTAAGATGGAACACAGGGTTCCCAAGGTAGAAGCTAGAGAGAGTACCCAATAGCCAAAGGGGTCTGCGATTCTATAGGTGGAACAACAATATGAACTAACCAGTACCTTCAGAGCTCGTGTCTCTAGCTGCATATGTATTAGAAGATGGCCTAATCAGACATTATTGGGAAGAGATGCCCCTTGGTCTAGCAAACTTTATATGCCCCAGTACAGGGGAATGCCAGGTCCAAGAAGTGGGAGTGGGTGGGTAGGGAAGCAGGGCAGGGGAAGGGTATAGGGGACTTTTGGTATAGCATTTGAAGTGTAAATAAAAATATCTAATAAAAAATGAAAACAAAGAAAAGGATTAAAAAAAAAAAAAAGACAAACACACAGAGCACAGAAGGTTGTGGGGCAAAGAACACCAGCCACAGAACCCAGAACAGCCTGTCTGGAGGATGCAGTTACCCTGGGATACTGTGGGGGGAAGCATTTATGGTCAGCAATGCATTTTATTCCAATTCAGTATTATGGGAAATACCCCCTACTCTTTGATATAGAATGGTAAAGCAAAGTAAAAACTGGCGGGTCCAAGGACAGAGAACTGTTATTCCAAGGGCAGCCCAAATGAAGGAGCAAAAGTGCCTCCAGAAACAAAGAAAACAAATTGCTCACTTTTGGACTGCTACCTCTAATTGAGATAAAACAGACTACAACACAGGTCTTATACAATTGCTTTCCATTCACAGGAATTTGATTAAAATTGCTGTACATTAGGCCAAATACTAATACCACATGGTAACATCAAAAGGATCAATAGTCTGTTAATTTGGGCTTTGCTTGGTTGTACCTTACAAAATGTGAATTGCTCATAGAACATTTTTAAAGCTTCTTTTTAAATTTTAAATTATCTGTGCACTTGTATGTAGGTGTGTGCACATGAATGCAAGTATCTACAATATATATCTGACGCTGGAATTACAGATAAGTGTTAGCCATTTTTTTTAATGTGTGCTGGAAGCTGAACTCAGGTCTTCTAGAAGCATTATGCTTGCTTAACCATCAAGGTCCCTCACTGCACTGTTTGGATTTTCCCTAGTGAGTGATCTGTACACTGGTTATCTTAGGAAGGAATGCCAACTATCCTTTAACTGAACTTGGAGGTAGAATTGTTGATGGATATGCTGTCTTGTTCCAGTGGCCCAAAAGGCCACCTGAACCATGGCTGTCACACCTCCTGTATATTTGAAGTAAGCTAAGTCATTTCCAGTCTGTGTGCCAGTTATGGGGAGCAGTTACTTTGAAGGCAGTGCAGTAATGTCATATATTGATAGATGAGAAAATATAGCATATATTGTCTTAATGCTGCATTTCAACCCAAGGGTGTAAACAGCTTAAAATAGAGGGATAGCAAAGCCAAATCCATTTGCCATGCTTGTCTCTCACTGACTTAAGCAGAATTTAAAACTCCAAAGGAATAAACAACAAAAGAACGGAATTGTTGGTTTATCAAATATATAGTGTTGCTCTGCTTTCTGCCCTGCAGGCAAACAAAGGGAAATGAAATACTGATAACCAGTAAAAGACAAGACGCCACTTTTCCTGGAGTCATTGAACTAGTATGAACGACACTTAAACGTCTGTGTCAGAAAACAGAAAGAACCACATACGCAGCACTCAGTGCCTGGCCCATGTTTCTCGCATAACAGATGCCGAGACCATGTCCCAGGCTCTGTGTCATGGAATACTTGGCCTGTCAACATAGGATTCTCATCTGCCATCTTCAATAATGTCAGCCCTTTCTGTATCCCTGATCATCACGCCTAGCAAAAATTCCTCACCTCACCAGACAGTTACCAGATTGGATCAGGATAGAGGCACAGGAAAGGTCAAGAAAGGATGTCACAGTGCCCTTCCTAGGCACTGCTTGTAAAATACAAGTCTTGTCTGGGAGGACACGTGAAAATTCCAGGCTTCTCCTGACTGTTAGCTGTGTATTTGTATGTTCAAACACATGGATCGATCTTTTAGTTAGTTTAAAATTGCCCACTGATCAGAATGGAATCCCTTTCTTATATCTTCCCTGATATCACATACTCACTAGAAAGGACACTTCTCAAGCCAAGACTAGATATGGACAAAAGGCTGACATCAGCTTTTCTCACTCTGGATAGCTACACACATTAGGATTCCCAATTCCTCCATACATCATCTCTACTCAGATCCCTTTCATTGTGTATGACTCTGTAATAACTTTAGCTTGAGTCTAAAGCTGTCCTATTCTTATGATTTTACTTACCCTGACCATTCATAGATTTCCTTTCATTATCCTTATCTTAGCAATGAGGATAATTAGACAATTAATTACCCTTCTCTTTAAGTGATTTTATTTAGACCTCAGAGCATATTTTGTATAAGAATTGCCTAGAGTCTTCTTACACAAAGTGAGCTGAACTTATATCAGCAGGCATGTGTGAGCAACAGTCTCACTATGTAGCTAAGAGTCACCCTGATTGCTCAACAGTCCTGCCTCAGCCTCCCAAGTGCCAGGATTACAGATGCGAGCCAGCATCACACCTGCTTTAAGTATTGTTTTGATTTTAATGTAGTATGGAGTATGTTACTAACCAGTGATTCAAACTTTCCACAAGCTGGACATTCAGTTTGAGTTTCTATTTTCCATAAAGATGCTCTTTTTGAAACCTTTTAGCTTTTTGGTTATTATTTATCAAAGAATGATGTGAAATAAGAGAGGCAAAAAAACCCATGCTAGTAAATAAAATGCTTACAGGTGTCAATAGAGATTTTATTGACATTGTCACCTATTCACCCTTGGGTATTTTGGCTCATCTGGTCAAGTAGGCAGTGATTACCTTCCCACATCCTCTCCTGAGCTTACCTACTCATGTCTGATCCTTTAAGATCCAAAGCCATGGCTATAGTCAGAGAGTCCAAGTTATCAGCTCTACTGTGAAACAGATATCAGCACATTCAGGATAAATAGTAGAATTGCTTCTCACTTATGGCAATAACCCCACATCCAGATGTTATACCACTCACATGGAGATAACACATCTTGCAGAGTGGGTGCATAAAAAGCATGTTGACTGAATAAGGAATATTTGCAGGAACTAGGGGTTCTGGAACAAAGAACCATATGGTGAATAATGGGAGGGGGAGGCGGAAAGGAAGAGGAGACATGAATGCATTTTCTTGAACACAAACTGGTCTCAGGAAACACTGTAAAATTAGGCTTTGAGATGAAATGAATTCTGACCGATTCCAACATTCACATTTTCCTTGAACTTAGCTTGTATCCACCGCTTGTTTAAAAGGTCCCTGCTGCAATCTAGAACATCCATTTGCCCACACCCTGGACTCCATCCATTCTTCATTCTCAATGTTTTTGTGCTTGCCTATTGTCAACTGTGTCACTTTCTCCCTCAGAACATGGTCAGTTCTAACAGCACACAAATGTGCTATAGCAATTCTGGTTTTAGACAAAAGATCTCCCAGATCCAATGTCCTTGTGGACAACACACCATTCACTCTTAGGTAATAAGAGCCTCACGAAGATTGCTAAGCACTTTGATAACACAGCTTTTGTCAAGGTAATCAGTATCCTTCATCTTGGCAAATTTGTGGTTGGTTTTCAACTCATCTTATCAAAAATCATAGTAAAACATATTCTCCCAAAGGCTCTGTTCCTCTCTCCATATAATTTTCATGTGATGGTGGTGAGTCCTAAAAATTTGTCAGTGGACAGGGAATGGCCCTCATCAACAGTCTTTTGCAACATTATAAAATATATAGATTGTTTAAAGTATGATAGACAACTGGATGGTCTTTAGCATGGTTTTTCTCTCCTTTGAATTTGTAAAGCTCACTCCTGTTCAGGCACTCTATATTTATTCTTATGCCCCTTCTATAAATCTTTGCATTAACTAATCCATTCAAATGGTATCTGTCCCTTTATTTCTCATGGTACTTTCTTTTGTCTATATGGTATTTATAGCTCTTATTAATATTATGTGTATTTTTTATTCTGAGGTTTCATTGTACTTGCTGACATAAGCCAGGTTTCTATTCAGTATCTCCAAGAATTTATGAGGATCCAGAAGGCTCCCAAATAACCCACATTTAACAAGATGATTCTGATACAAAGTGGCCACAGATAAAAAGGGCAAAAGGGCTCCTAATCCTGTCTGAGGGCCTGTCCTCTTCACTTGACCATGTGAGATGTAAATGATGTGTTTTCAGAGATGAGGAATTTCTGTTGAGTGAGAATTCTTTCATATGGGACTTCACTATTCTTAACCAGGTAAAAATAAAACAACCTATTGGGTAAATGGTTTTACTAATATAAATGTCCTAAGACTATAAAGGATTGTGTGTCTGAGAATGGTACTCTGTCTCCATGAATATCCATTGGTATATTTATAAAATATGAGTTTGTGTAGTTAAGTATTCTCTCTGATATTCCTCACAGAGACCCTGAACTATGCTGCATACTTAGACACCTTGAATAATAACATGAAATAAGAGAGAATTTCTAAAGAACAAAAGCCTTTTCTATAAAAGGTAGTTCCATTATGGGCTCCCAGAATTAGGCATCAACATCCCAAGGTGCCAAACTGCCAGATAACAAAAGCTGCTTACTTCTAGGAGCCAAATTCTAAAGAACTGGCAGGGCGTTCTAAGCAACTGCCCATGAGCAATCGTGCGGATAAATGTTAAGAATATGGCTTGAAAACTGCACCAAAAATTTTACATAGGATAAAAAAGAAGCCACCCTGACAGAAAAATTAAAGCATAAATACCACAATGCAATTGTCAAGTTTTACACATGCTCAAAGCTTGAACCCAGAAAACAGATTGTTCCCGTTCCATTGATGACAATCTGACAAATCGAGTGTGACTCCTTTTAAAATGTGCTCAACAGAGAAACTAATGCTGAGAAAAGGAGCCTCCCCAAGATGGCGGCACAAAGGCAACAAGAAGGAAGCCGGTGGAGCAACAAGAGAAATTGCTATTACCTATTCTATCCAGAGAATACTTCCGAGACTCAGTACTCTGCTAGGAACTGAGACAAATTTGGTTGAAAACCTCACTGTTCTCAAGGATCTGAGAACCATGAATAGACAATGGCTTTGTTATCAGTTACTTGTCACACATCGGACATTGTGTTCCAGTATGCTGGGGCAAAAAAAAAAAACCCCACAAACAAACAAACAAACAAACAAACAAAAACAGAGAAGGTTTTCAGAGGATATGGCTATTAAAATAGGAACAGAAGGTTGATCAAGTGTGCCCGCCACCAAAAAGCAAAAGCATCGTCCACCACAGAGAAATACATATGAACATACAGGTTGTGTTGTTTTATAACAGTGTTTTACTTTTTTGTCAAGAGCAGCCATGAATTGATGACTACCTTTAGCCAACAGATGCCATTTGAATACCTGGTTGCTCCATCTTTGCTTAGACATCACAGGGCTTTCTATACTTCCATTGTTTTTGCAGCCCATGAAACTACCATGTGAACAAGTCCAGGATAGTTTTTTTTTTTGGATCATGGGTAATCACAGAGAGCACAGCTAGCCAGTCTGCCAGACACTCTGCCAGCTGATTATAGCTACAGAACCAAATGCAGCCAAGATCAGCCTGACCTGAGCATGAGCAGAAATGTTTCTTCCAACCAGACACACAGTTTGTGAGCAATCACAACTGGTTGTTATCTTAAACCCTGCGTTTTGGAACAGTTTATCCTGCATCAATAGACGACTGCAGAAGCTCATTCCCTTTTGAATTTGTCCCAGGGAAGCTCTCCTGCCTTAAACCAGCTCTGCAAATGTGCTCAAACAAAACACTGCGGAGATAAAAAGGAAAACAATTCTCCTGTCAATGCTTATTTGTGAATGTCTCACTGTCATCACCTCCCTTGTGTCTTCCTGATCAAATACAGCAAGTGAAACGCAATTATCTTACAAGAATAACCTCGCAGAAGGACCTGCTGCAAGAAAAGAGAGTACATTTTTAGACAGCATTCCTTTTGCTCACCTAAACAACCCACAATAGAGCATGATGCTTATAAATAAGAACATAAAATGTGAGGCTGTGATCAGTCTATGCTCACTTCTTGTTTAGGTGCTGCTTTTTGGTTGTCTCATAAGCCTTCTCTCTTGATTCTGACTTTAGTGTACACAAGCCAAAAAAAAAAAAAAGGTCCTATGACTGCAAACCATCATTAAGACAATTTAACTGACTGAGAGGCCAACTGCTTGGGATTGTTTTAAAGAATTCAGGTACACTTCATGTTTCTTTATGTGTGCATCTTACTGGCTCATTAGTCCTTCATTCTTGTAGAAATCAGAAAACACAACGTTCCCCTTTAGGAAGAGAAAGTTAAGGTCCTTTTAATGCTCTAAGTCTATTTTTGACCGAGGTTGATTGAAATAACCCATGTCTCATGACTCCATGTGAATGAGGAACCTGGCAAAGACCAAATGTAGCATCATGAACCTAGTAAGCTTACTTATGCTGTCCAGTGTGGAAAATGGTTTTCTAATGTCTGACTCAAAAAACAATGGGAAGGATACAGTGCATTTAATTCAATGACCTGAAGAAGAACTTGTTGGTCAACAGTCTACCTCTAGGCAAGGTTGTGATGACTGTAAGATTTGACCAGGTTCAGTTCTTATTCAAAAAGTCAAGGAAGTTTTTCTTCTCTGTTCAGTCTTTTAACATTTAAATAGATATGTCACATGGCCATAACATCTGGTTTTGCTACTCCCAAATGCTACAATAGAGAGGCTCTTTAAAAAGAAAAGAAAAGAAAAGAAAAGAAAAGAAAAGAAAAGAAAAGCAAGCAAACGAACAAAAACCCCAAAGCATATACCAGGGTGGTAGGGTTGGTATCAGCAGGCCTAGGTATATCCACCTAGGATGGGTGGATTGGGATGCTTTTATTTCAGTTTGGCTCAAAACGTATCTGCTCATGCAATACCCATATAATATTTTCTCTAAAGTTTCATAGAAATGAGGACACACTAATGAGTGCATATAAAACTAATAAAAAAAAAACCCAAAGGAGTTGGGAATTTTATAAATGGCAATTTTCTGGTTCTGAGGTTGTACAATGACATGTAGGACATAATGATCCTGGTCGAAGATGAATGAGGTTTCTTTATATTATGAATTCCAACCTCATGGAACTCTCGAATTAAAAGAATAAGATTAGTTTAACAATCCAATTCAATAAATTCTTAAAAGAAAGGATAACATCCATAAAATTTGAAAGCATTCAAATAAACGATATAAAATAGTTTTGTAGACTCCAGAAGTCAAATTCAAAAATAGTGATAAGGACTGTCGGGAAGCAATCTCTTGAGCCACAGTACCATCAAAATATTGAGCAAGTGGTTTCTCTGAGCATAAAGGAGGAGCAAAGGCTACTGAAGAGGGACCCTGATAACAGCTTGGGTGTTCAGAGCTTCCCTGTACTTTGCCCTCATGACTCGGCTTCTCCCTCTTCAAACCCATTTCTAGGTACTGAATGAAGTTGCTGGGAAGCATGAAGCAAAGGACATCCATGGTGTCACCTAGAGCCCAAAATGAGGTCCCAACCCAAGCAGAAAAACTAAGTCAACAGGTTACTTGGTGTGAACCAAGATGGTCTGCTACATTTGTACCCTTCGAACTCTTAGATATTCAGCAGTCAATTCTGGGTGAACATCAGAAGAACCTGGGACAGTACAACTAACGTAGGATGAAGTGCATAGAAATATGTTGACATTAGGAATGTATCTATTAGGATCAGCCAAGAAACCAAAGGCTCACCATTGGACTTAGACCTTAAATCAATAAGGGATGAGCAGCAGCTAAGCACACAGAAATGGGCTTTTGGAAATGGTTTTTCTCAGACTCAGAACAGTGATGCCAAAGTGAAAAAAAAACCAAACATAGCTCTGAATTTCCTTACAAAAGGCTCTGGACAGGTCATCCTTCAACAAAGATCAAAAGTCTCATGCGCATGCTTCAAGCATCTAAGCAAAGTCCTAGTTCCCAAGTTTTAAATATATACAGACTTTCAAGGTCTTTTTCTTAAGCATCCAGAGAGAGCCATGAACATATAAAATAAATATAAAAATCACTGAAGTGGGCGTTATGTGAAGGTCATCAATGCTATACACAAAGCAGAAGGAAGAAATCAAGAGAAGAAATAAAGAATGTCTAGAGAACAGAAGGTCTCTCTTTGGAGCAAAGGGGACACTGGTTAGAAGAGGGAGAAGATACAGCAAAGAAAGAAAAAGAAATGTAAACAAAATAATTTAAGAACGTTTTTCATAACTGAAGACTTGAATTAGCAATTTTAAAGGATGCAGCCTTGGTGCAGCCCAGGGAAAGCACAGCACAGTGGGGACTCAGCCCACACCACATGACTGTCCTCAGCATGGATGTTCAGAGCAGGAGAAACAGAGGAGACTTTACAAGCTTCTGGGGATTTAAAAAAAAAACATCACCAACAGGCCAAATGCAATATTATAAATGCAAATACAAATATATCTGATATATATCAGAATTCCTTCATGTCTTTTTATGGCAGCCTTAGGAGATAGAATAATTACAGGAAAATGTCTTCAAATTCTGATGGTAAATAGTTTCCAAAATGTAAAGGGAAAATAAAGGTGTTTTCAGAATCACAAGGTTTAATACACTCATGTTTTAAGCAGCTTTTATAAGGCACTGGGTATTTTATTTTTATTAAAACGAGAACATAAACCAAGAAGGGGGAAAGGTGACTGAGAGAAAGAGACAACAGAGACAGAGAGGCAGACACAGAGACAACAGAGACAGAGAAATTTCAGTAAGCAGAGTATTGAGGTTCTCTCCCTGGGGTTGGGAAGGGAGACTTGAGTAAGGCAGCAGCCTCAGTGAGAGCAGCATTATACAGAACTTAAGAATGATCATCTTCTACCTTGCCTGTTCTCTCAGCAGAGTATTTTCCCAGAAATAAATAGAGAACAACAGACCAGAAAGCAAGGGGATCAAACTCAGAAGTCTCTGAGTACCCTGGCAGTCTCAGAATACCATCCATCTGTGTGAACATGAGAGCTATCAGCCCACTGGGGAATAACAGAGGCCATCATGCTTGTCTCCAAAGACAAAGATGGAATTGACAGATTCCTTGATGAATTTACTGAGATGCTATTGGAGGACATAGGAAGTATTTGCAATGAATGTCAAGAATACTCACTAAAATCGAAAAGGTAAGTTCGGGACAAAACAAGAGGGATGGACACGCATCCATGGTGCGCTATGTAGTTGATGTTGTTAACATAGGTCAATTTGTCACTGTGAACCTCTTTGCAGAGGACATTCATTAAAGCATCAGAAGGTCACGGGCTATGCTGCCTGCACAGTAGGCCAGAAGTTCTGAGGTACCCACACCCCTCTGAGTATTTAAAAAATGCCAGGAAGAAGCTGGTTTAGAAATATCCAGTCTCCTACAGCCACCATGGGCCATGACACTGAGTGCCCCATGCCATTCTCCAGGGTCCCTTACTTAAGCTGCAGTTACCCATCATGGTAACCAATTAATAACTTACCCTTTGATTTCCATTATCTTTTCCTTACTCTTCCATAGGTGTGGCTTGTTTCTCCCATATCAGCCATTCTAACAGAAACCTTGTTCTGGTTACTCCTCACTATTAGAATTTTCAGCTATGTGGAAAATATGCCTAAACAGTGTCAGCACTGAAAATTTGGAGTCTTATAATACAAGGGAAAAAAGGAGTGAAAGAGAGGGATGTGATCATATAAGAGTTCAACTCTTTATTTATTAGGGTAGTTGTAGCAGAAGTTTTGACTACCCACTTAGTGTTCTTGTCTAGTTGCACCTGCGCACGTGCCCAAGAGCTAACTTGAATCCAAGAATAGAAAACACACACACACACACACACACACACACACACACACACACACACCCCAGGCCCAGTCAGAGAAGTGGTCAGAGGTCACTTACCTGGAAATTCACATGGCTTGTTAGCTTTATTTCCTCCTGATACTGCGGCTCCTCCCAATTCTCTCTGTGCCCTACAGGCAATTCTCAGTGTCCCTGCCCATGCTCAGCCATTGGCTCCTCGAATATTTATTGATAGGTCAAAGCCCAATTAGGGGTAAGGACCTTCAGCACCAGTAAATACAGATTGCCAATTGAAGCATCAGAACCAACATCTACAGGTAGTGAATCTATGTGTCATTTAAAAGCAGAAATATAGACACTCCAGGAAAAGAAAAAGAAAGCTTAATGAATGGTGTTTGCCTCTAGAAAGGATAAGAAAGAAGAACCATGTGACACTTACTGAGTACCCTTACTTTTAATAGGCCAACTTGCTAGATTACTTCTAATAACATGCCCAAGAAAGATTCACAATCACCTAATAGCATACACAAGAAAGATCATAAGCACCGATGAAGAAAAGGGAGTGGGTGAAAAGAAATATTAACAATGAAGAATACCTAGGACGTTATCTCTGAGAAATAGCAAACGGTGCTATGATAGATACTGCTGTTCTTCAACTTGACTAGAACTCTATAACCCAATGCTGTGCTAAATGCCAAACTCGGAAATGTAGTTTAGTAAATCTTGGAGTTATGAAACATGTCTGATGTAGGACATGTTTCTAAACAATGAAATACATCCACAGTTACTCACTAAAGGTGTAAATGACTTCATTAGCATTTCTTATTTCCCCTTCTGCCTTAACATGATTTCTTTTCTCTGTAATTTTAAAACTATGCAAGTAACCCTGTACAAGAGGCTGTGCTTTCCCATCACCCCTTATGAAATCACTCTTCAGGAATTTTTCCCCAGTGCCCATATCTTCGAGGCTTTTCCCCACTTTCTCCTCTATAAGTTTCAGTGTCTCTGGTTTTATGTGGAGATCCTTCAACCACTTAGACTTGACCTTAGTACAAGGAGATAAGAATGGATCAATTCCCAGTCTTCTACATGATAGCTGCCAGTTGTGCCAGCACCATTTGTTGAAAATGCTGTCTTTTTTCAACTGGATAGTTTTAGCTCCTTGTCAAAGATCAGGTGACCATAGGTGTGTGGATTCATTTCTGGGTCTTCGATCCTATTCCATTGATCTACCTGTCTGTTGCTGTACCAGTACCATGCAGTTTTTATTATGATTGCTCTGTAGTACAGCTTGAGGTCAGGCATGGTGATTCCACCAGAGGTTCTTTTATTGTTGAGAAGAGTTTTCACTAGTCTAGGTTTTTGTTATTCCAG
The DNA here is from genome assembly GCA_902729485.2 of Mus minutoides. Classification (NCBI taxonomy): domain Eukaryota; kingdom Metazoa; phylum Chordata; class Mammalia; order Rodentia; family Muridae; genus Mus; species Mus minutoides. Next base: position 174,635 of record LR750159.1, on the reverse strand, counting down.
ATGAACTTGCTAATTGTCTTTTCTAGATCCTTGAAGAATTGAGTTGGAATTTTGATGGGGATTGCATTGAATCTGTAGATAGCTTTAGGCACAATAGTCATTTTTAAAGGCTTGTGCTGTAAGATCAAGAATTGACAAATGGGACCTCATAAAGTTGCAAAGCTTCTGTAAGACAAAAGATACTGTCAACAAGACAAAAGGACCACCAACAGATTGGGAAAGGATCTTTACCAATCCTAAATCAGATAGGGGGCTGATATCCAATATATATAAAGAACTCAAGAAGGTGGACACCAGAAAATCANGGGAAGAGAGGCCCCTTGGTCATGCAGACTTTATATGCCCCAGTACAGGGGAACGCCAGGGCCAAGATGTGGGAGTGGGTGGGTAGGGGAGCAGGGTGGGTGGGGGAGGGTATAGGGAACTTTCTGGATAACACTAGAAATGTAAATGATGAACATATCTAATAAAAGTTGGGAAAAAATAAAATAAAATAAAATAAAAACACTCTTGTCCCATTTCTGAATAGCTTTTGTTCCTATGGATTCAATGGACATAAAAAGATGAGCAAGGCAGACAGTGTGCCTTTGAGAACATATATCGGGAGGAGCTATTAACAATGAATGAATCAATCAATCAACATCAAAACCTCACCTACATTCACCCTCTCCCTATCCCTGCTTGTGATGATGTTCGAAGGAGCTGCTTGGCAGAATGTGACAGAGCATAATAAGTACCTAAGGACTCAGACAGGGAACACAGGAAACCCTTTCTGGAGTAACTTTCCAAATGCCCAGCACTGGGAGTCAAGGCCAGGAAGCATTCTTAACTCCATAGAAGGAACAGGCAGGGGACAAAAGGCAGTTTCTTAGGAAGAGGCACTGGAGGAGCTAAAGGCTAGCCTACTCTACAGCTTCCCTAAGGGTAGACTTTACTAGCTATCGGCTGATGTAAGAATACAGATACTACCTTTGAGTCTGTCTTTTTACCTTTATATTTTAAATTAAAGGCAACAAAGAAAAGATTAATATCACCACAGCAATTTTATTTTGTTCCTCCACCCCTTCTTCCTCCTCTTTTTCTTCCTCTTCTTAGCTAGGGTGTCTCTATGTAGTCTTGGATGTCTTGAAATGTATTCTGTCGACTAGGTTGGCCTTGACCTCAGAGATCTCCCTGTCTTTACCTCCAAAGTGCTAGGATTAAAGGTTCACCACGACTGCCTGGTAAATTCTAATTACACGCTGGAGAGATGGCTCAGCAGTTAAGAGCGCTGAGTGCTCTTCCAAAGGTCCTGAGTTCAATTTCCAACAACCACATGGTAGCTCACAACCATCTGTAATGGGATCTGATGCTCTCTTCTAGTGTATCTGAAGACAGCAACAGTGTACTCATGTACACTAAATGAATAAATACATCTTTAAAAAATTTCTTCTAATTACATAATTTATTACCTGCCTCAGATCCCTCAGGTATGTGAGGTGAAATCACACTTCTTTTCTGTAGACATTTTTTCACAGGAATAGTCTTGTTGCCTGGTAGCAGGCTTATAGCTTGAGCATTCATGCATAATTCCCTCGCTCAGCATACTGCTCATTTGTCACAATTTTAGATCACAGACAAGGATGTACCATGAACTGAATCAATGGCATAGATTATCACTTTTATCCTTTAGAAAAATTATTCATGTTTTTCCTAGCAGACTGCTGCAAACTGATGAGTAACCACAAACTTTGAGTCTAAGCAATAGAAGGGAAGGAAGCCAACTGCAGCAAGCATGTTATGAATCTTAAAGGTCCAAACTTTCATTTCACTACACCCTCATTCTAGATGGAGACCAAAGAAATTTTTTTTCTCCTGGGTTTTGCTATTTGTCATATGAGGTCTCAAGAAACACCTTGAAGATCCACTTGGGACCATAGAAAGTGATCCTCTCTATAAGCCCATAGCACGTTGGCCTGATGCTGTTTGTATTCTACTGCTAATACTGGCTCCTTAAGACCTGGTTGCCCCAGAGACAAGAGAGTCCACACTTAGACCCAGGTGATGCTATGAGACTTTGCCCCCAAGTTATTTCTGATTGATGAATAAAGATGCCAATAGCTAAAAGCTGGGCAGAAGAGACATAGTCAGGGTTTAGGGTTCCTAGGCTTGGGGATCAGAGAAGAACCATGAGGGAGAGAAGAAGGTGAAGGGAAGAGAAGCTTAGGATTAGGTGCGTCATGAAATGTGGTCCTGAGGGCCGCCCAATTGGAGTTAACATCAACCCAGATGAAACACAGTGAGTAATAACTTGGGGTTATTGATAGGAAAGTAGATTCTAATAACATAGAGGGTAGATATCTGCCTAACTCTTGTCCTGATTAAGGCTTATAGTAAATATAAAGGTTTTGTGTGTGTGTGTGTGTGTGTGTGTGTGTGTGTGTCTTACCTGGGAACTAAATGTTTAAAGGTGGGATAGAAACTCCAGTTTGGGATTAAACATTTCTACAACATAAGACCCCTGATTTCACCTTTGCCCATTCTAGGCCTCAGCTCATCTTATTATCACGTGGCTTCCATTTTTCCAAGACTCTCATTCATTCACTCAGTAATCACTGATTTTCTTATACTATAAATTATCCCCTCTCAGTCAGTTATTCTAGGAGATGAAGACACAATTGAAAGGCCCTCAGCCTTCAGACACTTGTGACAGAAATACAAGAACAAAAACCAGGAAATGTGAACAAGCTGTGCAAAATGTCATTTCAAAAGTAAAGAGACTGGGAATGATTGGAAAAGAAGATGAAGAACAGAGACTGTGAGTAGTCCGGGAGGGTCTGAGAATGTAATATCAGATCCCCAACATGAACGATGAGAAGAAAAAATTTTATAAACCAGGTGGGTGAGAACTCCATGCTGGGTTATTGGCTGCACATGTGTAAAGGCTCCAAGGGATAATGAAAATATGGACAGTGGAGCTGCATATGGTATGTTGCCAACTGATGCCACTGTTTTGACAAGTTATAAAACAGAAGTGTGTGTGTGTGTGTGTGTGTGTGTGTGTGTGATAAGCATGTAATGCTCTTCCCCTAATGTTAATATTTTCTAATTGGCAAAAATTCTAGTCTTTATTTACATTTTTATATAATTTCTGGTTGCTCTACTCTAAGCGTTTATAGCTTATGTGATTAAAAAAGTAAATATTCTGAAGGGTTCCATTTATCTAAGGATAGTAAAATATAAATTCATAGAGAAAAGTTCAGTTTCCTAGTTTGGTACTTTGAGTCAACCCCACTTAGCCTTTTACATTTGAAAAGAAAGTAGGACATTTCAGAGACAGCGATGGTAGCTTTACTGTTATCTATGAAAATAAATTATCTTATACGTATGCAAAGAAAGTGATTGATCCCATCACGAGCTAAAACAATCTTGTTTCCATGCTACCTGTTGTTCCTGGCTGTACGGAGCACAGTCTGCACCCTGCTGGGATATAAACTATTTCACCTCAGCTTTGGCCCGATCCTACTCCAGTCGTTGCAGTAGTTATAGAATTCTCAGGGTTCTGCTGTGCCTATTAAAATCCAATGTGTTGAAAACCACTAAGAAGCCAAGCACATCTATCACAAAAGTGTGAAGAGTATAATCTTGGAATAGGCATATAATTCTGGAAAATGAACATTTCTAGTTTCAGTGAAGATTGTGCCAGCATCCAGACACTATAGCTATGCTTTAAATTGTCAGTGCACCCCAAACCACATGTGTTGAAGGCTTGACTCTGCCTTACCAGCAGTGTTAAAGATGTGGGGCTTCAGGAAAAATTTGGACCATAGCTTCAAAACTTATACTGAGAGTGGTGGAAATATTGGAATTTTGGTGTTAATTGGGGGAAGTAGGTTATGAATGTGTGCCTGTAAAAGCTGGCCACATCTTCTCCCTGCTCTCCCTTGCATCCTGGCTGCTGAGGTGAAAGATTTGTGTCACCATATCCTCTTTGACACTCTTCTCACCACAGATACAGAAATAGTGGAGTCAAGTGGCCATGAACTAAAACCTCAGAACCTGTGTCCTATTCCTTTAAGGCTAATTCATCTCAAGTATGTTTCTGTAGAGCCAGAGTGCTGTTTAACATGATGCCAGAGAGACCACATCAGAGAACAGCCAGTGTTATGGTGTCTAATCAGGAGGAGATCGGAGGTGATAGTAAGAAAGGGATGAACTGAAGACCCAGCTCAGGAAGAAGAAGTTTTCAGTAAAGGCGGGTCTCAAGCTTGCTGCCATCGGTTAGAGGGGAGATTTTCTTTTCATTAACTTCACAGTTTTGTAGCCGTGCCATAGATTATAGAATCCTGCTTCTGAACCTGCCAGGTTCTAACGTCTATGCTGTTTCTGAAATGAGTTTTCTAGGCTCTCTTCCTAGAGACCATAAATGCACTTCTGTCTTGGAGCTTCAGAGACTGTGGTTTTTGCAGACAGGTGATAAAGTCACTTTGGGAAAGCCAAGAGGAGTGGGGCTGGCATGCTTGCATTGTCATGATACATCTCAGAAGCAGCACAGCCAAGTAGCTGAGGTGCTGCCAGCATAAAGAACTCAAGAGCCACTGCTGGCTCTTTTACTAAGCCATGGTTTTTTTTTTTTTTTTTTTTTTTTTTTTTTTTTTTTTTTTTTTTTTTTTTTTTTTTTTTTTTTTTTTTTTTTTTTTTTTTTTTTTAGCAGAAGGAGTTTTTAATCCAAAAGGATCTGGTGCAAGGGACACTTTCCATTCTTATCCTAATTGATCATGAGAATTAGAATTGCTATTGTTTCTGTTGTTATTACTTTAAATACAGGTCCCAGGCCCTACTCTGATTCAGTATGTCTGGATATATGGGATGAAATCATCAAACCTTTACTTCAGTCATTCCCAACCAAGAGTTTTAGAACTACTGGGTTTGAAGATTGCTAGACAACAGCCCTGAAACTAACACATGTCTGTCTGTCTTGCTTTGTCACTAAGTGAGGATGTCAGTAAGGGCCAAGGACTAATCTCAGCTTAGAGAGGGGTTCTGTGGAAGGGGTGTCTGGACTGGCAAAAAGAACAATTTGAAGTCAAATTGTGTGTTACAAGCTGATGACCAGTTTTGTGCTTGAGACAGCTTTCCAGATAGCTCTCTGCTTAAGATAGCTTTTTTCTTTTTTCAATTTTCTTTCAATTGTAAAAAATTTCTCTGGGTAGGTACTTCTTGCAGATCAAAAGGCCAGTCTTCTATTTACATATCAATTCAGTCATTATTCCAGGTTCCCTTTTGATCATCCCATGACCCCAAGCCCTAGATTCTTAGAAAAAGATAGAAAGCATTTTTTTTAACATTGCAAATGAATTCAGAGATCATCCTGCCTTTGAAAGCATAGACAATGAACTAGTTGAGTGGAATCCTGTACTGAGATTACCATCTCCACCACATCACAGCTCTGTCCCAGGCTGACCTTAAACTCAAGAATCTGCTAGCCTTTGTACCTTCCTGCCTTTGTATTTTTTTCTTTTTTTTTTTCAACTTTTATTAGATATTTTCTTCATTTACATTTCAAGTGTTATCCAGAAAGTTCCCTATATCCTCCCCCCTCCCGGCCCTGCTACCCTACCCACCCGCTCCCACCCCCTGGCCGCGGCGTTCCCCTGTATTGGGGCATATAAAGTCTGCATAACCAAGGGGCCTTTCTTCCCACTGATGGCCAACTAGGCCATCCTCTTCTATATATGCAGCTAGAGACACGAGCCCAGGGGGTACTAGTTAGTTCATGGTTATTCTTCCACCTATAGGGTTGAAGACCCCTTCAGCTCCTTGGGTACTTTCTCTAGCTCCTTNAGAGGAATGGATACAAAAAATTTGGTATATTTACACAATGGAGTACTACTCAGCTATTAAAAACAATAAATATATGAAATTCCTAGGCAAATGGATGGATCTGGAGGCCATCATCCTGAGTGAAGTAACCCATTCACAAAAGAACTCACATAACATGTACTCACTGATATGTGGATATTAGCCCAGAAACCTAGACTTTGTATTTTTTTCTGACAAGCTGGCTTATAGTACAATTGCCTCTGTTCTTTGAGGTCTGTGAAGATCCTTATTCAACTCATATTGCATCCTTATATTTTGCATAGTTGAGAAATTATATAGTTTTGAACTCATGTTTTCAGAGTTCTTTTCCACAGCCTTAAGAGCTGTGGAAAGTGTCAGCATTTATCATTTTGCTGAGACATCGCATATGTCCTTGCCCCTCTGGCCTCAGAACTTGTGCTATCTCTGATTATTGTGGAGTTATTAACCTTAGCAGAGAGAATGTTCCCCCAAGAACCTTGGCAGGGAGAATATTTCCTGATAACTTTGGCAGGGTGAATATCTCTCAAAGGAGAAAATGAGGACACACACACACACACACACACATACACACACACACCAAGCAACCATCAACTTTTGTGGGGGCCTACTCCCTGCTGGGTCTGTTCCAGGAACAGAAACCACTTCACACCATCCCTTACATGGCCAAGCAGTACTCAGCAAGTAAGCCCCCTGGTTCCAGTTGTTACCTGTTGAGACTTTAGTCTAGTCTGTAGAAGTAGGCAGCAATTTCTATTTGACCAGAAAGTTAAGTACCTATCTTTCAGAAGATTTAAGGTCTACGTTTTGGCAGACATAGACCCAGAACACCTAAATATTCCTTCTTGGTTTTCCTACCACCAAGATGATAGTGAGTGATCTGCACCTCTCATAAGCTTTCAGAGTAAAGAAAAGAGTTTAGGTTAATATTTCTTTAAGGTCCATCGTGATAAGCATGTGTTGTTTTGTTTTCACTGGGTCCAAGCAAACTCATCAAACTGCCTTAAATACACAAACCTTCAATCTCAGGGTTTAAGCTGCCCTGAGTAAAGCTGTCTTTCTGTGAAGCTGAATATGGATAGAATGGGAAGTGAAAAGCAATTCGTATAACTGCATGGTTAGGGGAACTTGTCAAGCATTGTGTAGTACCACAGGATGAAACACAGGAGGTGAACATTGACACCAGGATGTGAACAGAAGAGGCAGGGGTCACAAAACATGAAGTGGGAGGAAGAGCATCTGTGTAGACTTGGTGAACAAAACAAGGCTGCTGGGTGTTAATGCTTTTGATGTGTAGGCCAAGCAGTTGGTTTATAGAAGGTGAATGGTGGACACAAGCAGATGCTGTTGGTGTTTATAAACTCAGTTGCTGCACTTCCCTGTAGCAAAAGGGACTTCTTAGGCACTATTTTAAATGTTACAATCAAGGCCGATGTGTCAAAATAAAACACTTAGCCACAGAATGAGGTCTGTTACCTGCAGGCAGACACATGGCAATGTAAGCACACTGGTTTTCCTCCCTGCTTTGCTGGTGTTAAATAAATTTAAAAAAAGAAAAAGAAAGAACGAAAAGAAAAGAAAAGAAAAAAGGAAGCTGTTGTTTGGGGCTAAGATACTGTATACTAGACTCCAAAAGATCAGGCTAAAATCAAAATGAAGTCAGTCCAAGCTATAACTAAGCAGTTTATTTGGTGTCAGGAATCAGGATTAGAGAGACAAGTTTAACTAAGGTTATTTCCAACTGGTAAGATAAGGAGTCCTTCTGGCTTTATTCTGGGTCAGAGGGTGGTGGGGAGTAGGATTCTATACTAACCACTCAGTGAAAATCCTAATGTTCCTTCTTACTGTTTCTACCTTACAAGGAAAGAAGTCTTGAAGCTGAGTGTGATGGCCCACAGCTTTAATACCAGAACTCAGTAGAAAGAAGAAGCAGGGAAATTTCAAGTTTGAGGTCACTGAATTCCAAGACAGCTTTGGCGAGATAAAGAAGACCTATCCCCAAGAACCAAACACAAAGAAAGTAACTACATGGTGATCAATTTGCTTTTTGTTTTGTTTCTGCTTGTTTTTTTTTTCAATTCATTTGTTTAAAAAATCAGCCCCTATCTGCTCAGTAATTGGAATAATTTCACATTTTATGGAATGAGATTTGTGTTTAGAGTTGAAGATAAACTTGATAAATACTCTTGAGCTAAATTACTATAATTTTACCTTTGGCAAATATTAACAGGAAAAGCTGAAAAAAATAACAAATTCTTGGAGTTGTGATATTGGAGAATTAAAAAAAAAAAAAAAAAGATCATCCCATCTCACTGTCAGCTCAAAGTTTGGACCCTACCCTAGTTCCAGAGAACTTCCACTGCTTAGGCATAGGTCATACCAATCAGTGACACATCTGTCAGCTAAGATGCTCCACTCCCCAGATTCAGTCCTCAAAGACACACTCTACTACTGTACCTGTGCCCACATACACCTTACTACCCACCCTGCTGCCAGACCTCTGCCACCAACTCCTTCGTGAAGCCTTCAGTTGCTCAAGTACAGGTCACACCCATGAAAAGAACAGTGACTCCCTATTACACCAAAGGCTAGGCTAGTTGCCATAAGTCCAGCACCAATCTTGACAGACTCTCTCCTACTGGATCAGAGATCACGCCATCTCCCCAGGAATCTGGGCCACAAAGAACAGAAGACAAAAGACCAAACAGAAACCAACTGGAAAACAAAACAAAACATCCATTAACAAAGACAAACTCAGAAATCTGGACCTAGACCTGTAATCACCACAACCCTAGATGCCTCAATGCCAGTTTAAGGACACAGTTAATGCAGCAACGGCATTATGGAATAACCAGAACATAGCTATCTTATGATAGATCTTCTGAAGCACAAGAAAATGACCTTAAAACCAACTTATGAAGATGATAGTGGTCCTTAAAAGGGAAATGAAAAAGATCTCTTAAAGAAATGTAGGAAAAGACAAAAAAGAAAGAAAGAAAGAAAGAAAGAAAAAAGGAGAAAATCAATTAAATCCCTTAAAGAATGCCAAGAAAGCCAAGAAAAAAATAATCTGCTCAAGACCTGAAAATGGAAATAGAAGGAAAAAAGAAAACACAAAACTGAAGAAATCCTAGAAATGGAAAATCAATGTAAATGAACAGGAACTACAGATACAAGCATCACCAACAGAATCCAAAATTGAAAGAGAAAATTTAAGGCGTTGAATGTATGATAGAAGAAATAGTCATTAGTCAAAGAAAATGTTAAATCTAAAAAATTCTAAGACAAAATATTCAGGTAATCTGGGACACTATGAAAAGACCAAACCCAAGAATAATAAGAATGGAATACTAAGCAGAAAAAGCAAACTAAGACAAAGAAGAGGAGGAGAAGAAAGAGAAGAAGAAGGAGGAGAAGGAGGAGGAGGAGGAGGAGGAGGAGGAGGAGAAGAAGAAGAAGAAGAAGAAGAAGAAGAAGAAGAAGAAGAAGAAGAAGAAGAAGAAGAAGAATCATCCTAGCTTAAAGGCCCAGAAAATGTATTTAACAAAATCATAGAAGAAAATTATCCTACCCTTAAAAAGAACATGCCTATAAAGCAACAAGAGCTTACAAAACATCAAATAGATTGAACAAGGAAAGTCCCTTCCCCCACACATAGTAATCAAAATACTGAGCATACAGAACAAATAAATACTATTAAAAACTGCAAGGGAAAAAGGCCAACTAACATGTAAAGGCAGAACCTATTAGTACTATACCTGACTTGTCAATAGAAACTCTAAAAGCCAAAACATCTGAACAGATGTCTTGCAGATTCTAAGAGACCACACATGCCTGACCATACTACTATGCCCAACAAAACTTTCTATCACCATATGTGGAGAAAACAAGATAATTCATGAAAAAGTCAAATTTACACAATGCCTATCCATAAATCCAGCCCTACAGAAAGTACTAAAAGGATAACTCTAAACAAGGAGTAGTTAATTACAACCACGAAAATACTCAAAAGAGGGAAATACACACCACTACCAACAACAAAGTAACCAGAATTAACAATCATTTGTTGTTAATATCTCTCAATACCCATGGCCTCAATTCTCCAATTAAAAGACATGGGCTAACAATGGATATAAAAACAGGATCCATCTTTGTACTGCCTACAAGAAACATACCACAACATCAAAGATAGACATTATCTCAGAGTAAAGGACTAAAAAAAAGATTTCCCAAGCAAAAGCTAAGAAATCAGCTTGTGTAGCTATTCTAATATCTAACAATATAGGCTTTCAACCAAAATTAATCCAAAGAGATGGAGAAGGATATTTCATTCAAATTAAAGGAAAAACACACTAAGATGACATCTCATTTCTGAACATCTGGGCTTCAAATGCAAACGCATCCACATTTGTTTAAAAAAAATCTCTAAAGCTTAAATCATACATCAAACTCCAGACATTTTTAGTGGGAGACTTCAATGCCTACTCTCACCACAGGACGGGTCATCCAGACAAAAACTAAATAGAGAAATAATGGAGCTAACTAACTTTATGTACCAAATGGACTTAAGAAATATCTACAGAACATTTCATCCAAACACACACACACACACACACACACACACACACACACACACACCACACACACACACACACACACACACACACACACACACACACACACACACACTATACTTTCTTCTCAGCACCTCAAGGAACATTCTCCAAAGTTGACCACATACTCAATAACAAAGCAAGACTCAATGCATATAAGAAAATTGAAATAACCCTTGTATTTTATTAGTCCACCAAACATTTAAGCTAGAAATCAACAACAGAGACAACAGAAAGCCTACCTAAAAAGTCATTGTGGTAGTTTGTATTCACTTGGCCCAGGGAGTAGCGCTATTTGGAGGTGGGACCTTGTTGGAGTAAGTGTGTCACTGTGGGTGTGGGCTTTAAGACCTTACTCCTAGATGCTTAGAAGTTAGTGTTCTGCTAGCAGTCTTGAGATGAAAGATGTAGAACTCTCAGCATCTCCTGTATCATGTCTTCCTGGATGCCATATTCTCACCTTGATGATACTGGACTAAATCTCTGAACCTGTAAACCAGTCCCAATCAAATGTTGTCCTTTATAAGACTTGATATGGTCATGGCCTTTGTTCACAGCAGTAAAACCCTAAGAAACTAACAGAAACTGAACAACCCTCTACAGAAGGGTCAAAGCAGAAAAAAAGAAAGAAATTAAAGACTTCCTAGAATTCAATAAAAGTGAATGCCGAAAATATCCACACTTATGTGACACAATGAAAGTGGTACTAAGAGGAAAATTCAAAGCATCAGGTGCCTATATAAAGAAATTGGAGAGATCTCATACTAGCAACCTAATGGCATACATGAAAGCTCTATAACAAAGGGAAAACACACAAGAGGAGCAAATGGCATAAAATAATCAAATGAAGGGCTGAAATCATAAAATAGAAACAAAGAGAACAATAGAAAAATATCAATGGAACAAAGAGTTCGTTCTTTTAGAAAATCAACAAGATAGACAAACCTTTGTCCAAACTAACTAAAAGGCAGAGAAATAATATCCAAATTAACAAAATCAGAAATGAAAATGGAGATATAACAACAGACACTGAGGAAATCTAAAGAATCATTAGGTTATACTTCAAAAACCTATACTCCACAAAATTGGACAATCTAAAAGAAATGGACAATTTTCTAGATAGCTACCACTTACCAAAAGTATATAAATAACAGATAAACAATTTAAATACATTCATAATTCCTAAGCAAATAGAAGCAGTTATTAAGAATCTTCCAATCAAAGACAGCCCAGGCCCAGTTTTAGTGTAGAATCCAATCATACTTTCAAAGAAGAGCTAATACCAATACTCCTCTAATAACTTCACAAAATAGAAGTGGAAGGAACACTGCCAAACTCATTTTATGAGACCATGGTCAGACTGATAACCAAACAACACAAAAACTCAACAAAGAAAGAGAATTATAGACCAGTCTCCTTCATAAACACTGACGCTAATAATAATAATAATAATAATAAACTCAATAAACACTCACAAACTGAATACTTCAACACATCAAAAATATCATCCACCATAATCCAGTCTCCATCACAGATATGTAGTGTTGGCTCAACATATGAGAATCTGTCAATGTAATCAGTCATATAAACAAACTGAAAAAAAAAAGATCATCTCATTAGATGCTTAAAAGCTGTTGACAAACTCTAACACCTCTCCATGACAGAAGTCTTGGAGAAGTCAGGGATACAAGGGACATATCCAAACATAATAAAGGGAATTTACAGCAAGGCTATAGACTATGTATAATTAAATGGAGAAGCAATTCTACTAAAATCAGGAGGTAAGTCTGTCCACTCTCTCCAAAGCATTCAATATAGTATTTGAAGTTCTAGATAGAGCAATAAGATAAAGGAAATAAAGGAGACACAAGCTGGAATGGAATAAGTCAAAGTATGTCTATTTGCAGATGATATGATAGTATACATAAGCAAAATTATACCAAGGAACTTGTACAGCTGATGAATACCTTCAGTGAAGTAACTGAATAACAAATTGCAAAAAAAAATTAATAGCTCTTCTATATACAAATAATAGACTGAGAAAGAAATCAGTGAAAAAAACACCATTTGCAACAGCTATAAATAATATAAAATATCTTGGTGTAACTCTAATCCAGCAAGTGAAAGATCTGCATGACAAAAACTTCATAAAGAAGGAAATTGAAAAAGATGTCAGAAGATAGAAAGATCTCCCATGCTCAGGACCTGTAGGATTAACAGAGTAAATAGCCATCTTCTCAAAAGCAGCCTACAGATACAACACAATCCCCAATCAGAATTCCAACACAATTTTTTTTACAGAACTTGAAAGACCAATACTCAACTTTATATGGAAAACCAAAAAACCCAGAATAGCTAAAACGTTATATAATAAAAGAACTTCCAGAGGTATCATGATCTCTGATCTCAAGCTGCACTGCAGCTATAGTAATAAAAATAATAAGCTATTGGCATAAAAACAGACAGGTTGATCAATGGAGTCATATCAAAGAACCAGACACAAATACATATACTATGAACCCCTAATTTTTTATAAAGAAGCCAGAAACACACAATGGAAAAAAATAAAGCATCTTTAACAAATGGTGCTGGTCTAATTGGATGTCTGTATGTAAAAGAATTCAAATATATCCATATCTATCACCCAAGTTCATGTAGAGCTATCACCCAAGTTCAAGTAAAGCAAAAATAAAACCAAGTTCAAGTAAACCTAAAAATAAAACCAGATACACTGAACCAGATAGAAGAGAAAGTAGGGAATAGTTTTGAGCACATTGACACAGGAGACAACTTCCTGACAGAACCCCAATAGTGCAGGCATGAAGACTGACAATTAATAATGGGACCTCATGAAACAGAGGATTAATTTCACACACACACACACACACACACACACACACACACACACACACACACTAAATATCAACAAACCAAATAATATGATTAAAAAATGGACTATATATCTAAACAGAGAATTCTCAACAGAGGAATCTCAAAGGTCAAGAAAAAACTTAGAGACATGTTTAACATCTCCAACCTTCATTGCTGGATTTCTGAAGGTGGGAGGAGTCGGAATGTATATAGTCGCTATGGAAGTCAATATGGTGGTTTCTCAGAAAATTAAGAATTAATCTCTGTCAAGACCCAGCTATACCACTCCTGGGCATATATCCAAAGGAAGCTCCACTATACCATAAGGATACTTACTTAACTATGTTCATAGTCGTTTTATTCAAAATAGTCATAAACTGGAAACAACTTAGTTGTCTCTCAACAGAAGAATGGATATGGTATATTTATAACATGGACTATTAACTGGCTGTTAAAAACAATGGCATTATGAAATTTACAGTAAATGGTTAGAACTAGAAGAAAAAATTCAACCTGAGTGAGATAACTCAGACCCAGAAGGACAAACATGGTATGCACTCACTTATAAGTGGATATTAGCTATAAAGTAAAAGACAATCATGCTATGGTGCACAGATCCAGAAAGCTAAGTAATAAGGAGGGCTGAATGGTGGGGGGGGGGGGTATGCAAGAATCTCCTTTGGAAGGGGAAATAGAATAAACTTTGCAGGTGAGCTTGGGGATCCTGGAGTTGGGAACAGGAGAAATCAGGTGTAGAAGAAATGAATGGTATTGGGGGACATTTTGCGGGTGAGGTGGAAACGTAGTGCAATGGAATCTATGACAGTAATCCTAGCAAAGACTCCTAGGAATAGGGGACAGGGAGCCTGAAGCAGTCATCTTCTGTAACCATGCAAGGCCTCTAGTGCATAGTGTTATTGTAACTTGTTATAAAATATTTGGTTGATGTCCCTGGGAGGGCTACTCTTTTCTGAGGGGAGCTGCATGTGTGTGTGTGTGTGTGGGGCATGGTATGTTGGACCTGGGGTAGAGGAGATTGGGGGGGTAGAGAATAAGGGGAGGTGAGAGAGGGGAAACTGGTCAGGATGTATTATGTGAGCAAAAAAGAAAGGAAGGAAGGAAGGAAGGAAGGAAGGAAGGAAGGAAGGAAGGAAGGAAGGAAGGAAGGAAGGAAGGAAGGGAGCTCTGTGTAGAATCATTCTATTTCCTTCTACCTCCCACACACCCATCTTTCTTCTTCAAACTTCAAACCTGCTCCCCCACCCCCAGTCACTTCATCTAGATAAACCCTTGTGCTTATAGTTAGCTGTGACTCCACTAATGTTCAGTATTCCTCTAAGGAAATTGCCCCAGTAGTTTTCATCACTTCGCCTGTTGAGGAAATTCCTCCCGACTACAGGGTCTTTCCCATGGGTACCACACTCATTTCCCTGATCTAATCATATTCTGTCCATCAAGCATGTTTCTCAGCTGCCCTCCAGGATATCTGATTTGCTTTCTATTTCCTCGTCTGTTCTTTCCACTCTCCTTTGCTGGTATTCACTCCGTGGAACCCCAGTCTCATGCTTGGAGCATTTCTCCTCTTCTACATTCATCCAGTCTCAGAACGGTGGTATCAGTATGAACTGACATGACCCTAGCTTCCATCCATGGTCTAAGTTTCTTCCTCAAATGCACAGTCATACCCAATGGCTGGCCTGGGGTCATCAAGTAATGGAAGGAAGGGAGTTGGGGTGGGTCCCATTCTCATGTAAGGGAGAGAAGCAGTTTCCCATGATGTCAGTTTTTCATTGAAATAGAAATCGGTTGAATGCTGAGCATGGGATGGGCTAGGGGTCATCTTGGCATATATACTTGGATGGCTAGTGGCTAATTCTGATTTTACAAGTCCAATCTGAAATACTACTCTGCCTCCCAACTCTGCTTTTCCACAATCTTTCAGTGACCTCTTGTTTGAATGTGTGGAGATTTCTTCCTCCCCTTTTCTACTCTGTTAACAAGTGGTCTTTTCATTCATATATTTGTATTCTATCCCAGGAACAAAGTCCACTCTGTAAATAGGCATTGTGGTCACAGCCTTACAGACTTCAGAGATACGGTCTCTATGTCTTCAGAACAGAACCTTAAATATACAATTTATTGCAAGCAAATAGATCTATTGAACCATCCAACAATAAAATCTGTCTGGTGTATTAAGTGATTTGATGGGTTGAACTTTGAATAGTAAAAGTTCACTAAGGTTGACAAAATAGTAAGACAAATACACGAGGAAAACAGTTTTCATTGTGTGTGCAGTAAGTTGTATGCTGCAGTTTTTGTTTGCAAGACATTGTTGTATAAAAGTATATCTGTCAAATAACTCAGCTCACAAAATATGGAATTAATACCAACTTACCTACTTAGAATATCAAAAGAATAAAGCAATTATGATTAATTTTTTCACAAGAGGTTATTTGTTGTGTTAAACAAGCAAATTTTTCTCTTAAGCAAATAAAAGAAGTAAAGTGAAATTAAATAATATGGAAAACAATGAAAGAAAGCATCAATGGACCCAAAGATTCATAAGGATGCTTTCCACCCTCAGGAAAATGTCCTTGGATTCTGCGGCTTCTTTGATCAGCTGTCATTATAAAACCTTTTGCTTTTTTAATATCCTGCATTAACCAGGGAAGGAAGGACAGTAAAAAGGAAAATTACTCAGTGCAGTGTTTGGCAGCATGCCAACACCACACTGGAGGCTTTTAGCCGACCACCTAAGCCTCTATAAAGTAGCAACATAAAAGGAAAGAGCTGGGAAATAAAACAGTATCCAAATTTGTTTTCCAATTCTACACTAGCCTTTGGAATCCAGGTCTACACAGTCCCTGGACTTCCGTGAAATGATTAAATGATTGAAATGTTTGAAAGTTTTCTAAAACGGCTTTTTCCTGTTGGCTTTGTGCATCTTATAAGTAACACCATCATGCACCCATTTACTCCGGGAAGAAAAGACTATTCCTCTTCTCACGCCTCACATCCAAACCATCTGCAATCCCATTCTTGTAATTTCACAACTTTCTTGCTTCCTGTGTCTGGTACCCTACCCCCATCCTATTTTCTCTGGTAGTGGCCCTACCACATTATCACTTTCCTTCCATCCATTCCTACAAAGCCGAGAAAGGATCATTTTAAAACATAAGGCACCTATGGGGCTGGAGAAATGAATCAGTAGATAAGAAAACTCTTTCATGGAATCCAGGGTTGATTCTCAGCACCTGCAGGGCAGCTCAGAACCATCTGTAAGTGCACTTTTCAGGCATATCAGATGCCCTCTTTTGACCTCTGCAGGCATTGTATATAGGCAATATATTAATAAACAAAATAAAAACAAAGTAAATTTCAAAATAAAATGAAACATGAGGCATTTCATGCCCATACCTAGCAGGTGATATGCAGAGTGCTGGCTGATTGGACACACATCTTCAATTCCATTCCCTCCTAAAGTCTCACCAAATCCCAAGCAAATAAATTGTAAATTAAGACAGAAACCCACAAAGTTTCCTTTGTACTGGGAAAAGTACAAAGGGAGGAAAAATCATTAAATCCTGGAGGCTCAGAAGCAGAAAAATGTGACAACTGGCTAGTCCTAAGATGCCTACAGGAGAGCCAAGAGAAAGACTGATTTATGCTATTAGACTAAAAAACTAATAGATGCTGGTGGGAGGTACCAAGGAGAAGGTATAAACCCCACAGGTATAAACCCCATAAGGCCCTATAGGTGTCTTATGTTTTAAAATGATCCTTTATCAGCTTTGTGGGAACAGGGTATAAAGTGAGGGCATAGTCCAAACTGGTGAAGAGGTCCCTCTCCTGCACCTTGCCACCAACATAAAAAATAAGTGCTAAGATTAGATGCTCTACAGTGAGGAGAGAGAACTTGTAGAGTCCACCTCCAATAGAAAGACAGGGCATCACGTGGAGGGATGGGGTTACCATTCTACAGTCAAAAACTCTGAGCCAGTATTGCACCTGTCTAAAAGAACTGCAGGGACAAAAATGGAGAAGAGCCCAAGAGAAAGGAGGACCAGAGGCAGGCCCAAATTGGGATCTAGCTCAAGGGGAAACTCCAAGGCCTGACACTATTACTGATGCTATGATGTACTTACAGAGAGTAGCCTAGCATAGCTCCCCTCCAAGAGGCCCAACAAGCATCTGAAAGAGTCAGATGAAGATACTTACACCCAACCAATGGACAGAAGCCTGGGACCCCTGTTGTTGAATTAGGGAAAAGCTGGAAGAAGCTGAGAAGGAGAGTGACCCTATGGGAAGACCAGCAGGCTCAACTAACCTGAACCCTAAAGATCTCTCAGACACTGAGCCACCAACCAGGCAGCATACACCAGCTGTTGTGAGGCTCCAACATATATACATATGCATCTGGCCTCAGTGAGAGAAGATGAACCTAACTTTTGAGAGACTTGTGGCCCCAGGGAGTGGGAAGGTCCAGTGGTGTGGGGTGGGGGACATCCTCTTGGAGACGGGGCAGGGGGAAAGGTATGGAATGAGGAACACTCAGAGGGTGAACCAGGAGGGGGATGACCAAACTGTAAAAAATAAAAGATATAATAATAATAATAATAATAATAATAATAATAATAATAATAATTATTATTATTATTATTATATATATTATAATAATAATAATAATAATAATAATAATAATAATAATAATAATAATTATTATTATTATTATTATTATAAAGTAGCATGGCACTTCAGTTATGAGATTTCTAAAATGAAGAGTAAACACAGCTGAAGAGACAGGGCAAGCTGGAGTAACTCAGGGAAACATGCAGGAAAGAAGAGGCCCCAGCACAAGCGATAAAAAAAAAGAGCAACACTGCAGTACATACACTACAGGGCTTCAGTTTACTAGAGCCAAGGAGGAAACTCTTTTTTTTTAATTGTTGACAGCTTCATGTATTTACATCATGCATTCTCATCACTCTTCCTTCCCGTTTTCTTCTCACCCTCCTCTTCTCCAGGAACCTTCTCACTATGTCCCCCTCCTGCTGTCACATGCTGTTTTTGTGTGGCCTGCTGAGTAGAATTAGTTTCTTGGCTATAAAAGAAAAGGAGTCAGAGGCCCTTTACTGGAGCGAGGGTGACTTATCGGAGATTGTATCATTATAAAGAATAATTCCCTGCCCCAGCAACCTTTCACTGCCTGTAGTCTCTTGAGAAGGGGTTGGGCCTCATGTCTCCTCACCCTTGATGAAACATTGAGCTGTTACAGGTTGGTATGGGCCTTGTGCAGATAGTTGCAGCGAGTTCATTAGTGCAAAGCCTTTGTCAAATCCAGGTCTATCTTTTGCTGTACCTCTCCCTGTCCTGTGGCTCTTGTATACTTAATGTTTCCTTTTTTGGGGATGATCTTAAAGAGCTTCCAGAGGGGAAAAAAATCAAAGTCAAATTTCATACACAGGACAAAGACTTTGAAACATCTCTAGATAGGTCAACACCAACACAGAAAGGGAGAAACAGCTTCAAAAATCCTAGAGGCAAATTATTTCCGGCCTAGACACCCACAGAAGCAAACTCCATCTCAAATCCAGAGAGAAAGTAGAGAGACATCTAGAGATAAAATTTCTAAAAGTTTACTTTCTCAGCCTCCCATCCCCACCTTTTTTGAGGAAACTGCTGGAAGATATAACACAGAGAAAGAGAAATTAAGCAAACCAAGGGGAAGATAATAGAGAAGAAATTAACCACAAAGTGGTGAGAACAGCATTTGATATGAGATACAGGGAGAGGCTACTCACCCAGACTAGAGTGGGTCAGCAGACTCCAGGGAGGCCTTCTCTAAGGATAAGTAACTGGTGGCATGCCTGATCTCAATGACTACTTTTAGGGAATATTTAGACAACTAAGGGCTCTTTGAAATGAGTAAAAGACAATACATTCACTTTTAAGCAAAGCATTTATTAATTCTAGGAAAACAAAATGTTTACAGGAAAGAAGAAAAAAAAACATATATAATTATAAGTAATTCCAGATCTGCTGTGGTCATTTCCCCAATCAAACATGTGTAATCAGACACATGGAAAGCTATACCTGTGAGCTAGGGCAGGTGGAAAGAAAGATGGACTACCCCAAGCCAGAGCCCAAGGAAGCAGCTGAAACTTTCCAGAGTTTTGGAAAATGGTTGGAGACTATTTCCTCCAACAGAGCCTGGGGATATAAATTTGCTGACTGAATTATGGATGAATGTAGATTTCAGCTTGTTTGTTTGTTTGTTTGTTTGTGACAGGGTATTGTGTGCTAACATAGGCTGTCCTTGAATTAATGATCCTCCTGCCTCTGCTTCTCAAGTGCTAGGATTGTAGGTGCCTATGGCCTCTGACAATATTGGCTTCTACATTCTATTTTAACCCTCCTTGTTTGATATGCTACAATAGATTATTTAATAGCTGGTCCTATACACAGAGAAGGTTGCACAGCATCTGCCATGCTCCTAAACCAACACTCTCAAAACCTACTTTCCTTTTCTGAGGACCCTTCTCCACAGTGTCAATGTCTATTTCATTCTCCCTCTGACTTCCCTGATGACGTAAAGGTGTACGCATGTGCTCTTTGTCTGTTCACCTGCCTGCTGTCTAGCTCCTCCTCCTAAGTGTGGTTTTCACAAGTCGTCCATTTCTACAAGTTGCTGCACACACAGTGCCACTGTGTTTTGTGAGCTCTGCGTTCATATTGTTATTGAGCTAATGGCACATTAAGTGAGCACATAGCTTAAATTTGATAAAAACAGAAAATTAAGTCCTGGAGCTAGACATAACTTTATTTCCCTAGAATTTAACTTTAAGTTCGGTGGTTGAGGAAACTCAGAGTGAGAAGGATGAAGATCGTCCATGATTCAGCCAAGACTTGTCTGGAGATGGATGAACTGAATAAAGAGCAGGACTAAGCTCCCGATGGGCCAGCACTTACTTATGCTAGAGGGCTGCCTCAAGGTGCCTTCTCTCAGACAGTCTGCCTTGTTTATTATGCATTCTGTACTGTCCTGGTTATGAGAACTTCTGGTACTCTGAGAGAAGTTGCAGGGCGCTCCTGTGCAACTTCACAATTGATAGGCAAGCATACGCTACAGTTCACAAAGACTGAAGAACTCATTTTGAAAGTTTTACCACAAAGGAATGGTAAATGTTTGAGTAGATAAGTATATCTTTCTTGACTTAAATATTATACAGTATGTTCATATCAAAACATGACACATTTCATGCCTATGTTTATATACACGAGTTGAAAAGTAGATTTAATTTAAAGCAGAAACCTCCCTTCCCCATAGAAGGATCTCTGTGGCCATGGGTACTAGTATAAGATTTTTTTTTAATCCAATGTTATTGTGCATACCAGTGCTTTCCAGGAACTGTCTTTGTAGTTTGGTGATGTCACGTTCATGTCACACACACACAAAAAAAATAGGCCTATAAACTTATCCTTTCTGGCTGAGCATCCAACATGATCTCTTAAACATGATTAATTCATCCCTTAACATGTGGTAAATATTGACTAAAACGTTTTCTCAGATTACACCAATGATCACAGTTTTGAATGCAAGAATCTTCCTACATTATAAACTGTTTTGTGTTAAAAGACAAAACAAAACAAGCAACAAGCAATATTTTTAACTTATAAATTGCAGGGTAGAAAATCCTATTACTCTAACAAAGTTCTCTAATACAGCTTGTCTTTACTGACAATCAACCTGGTAAAATTAAAGCCAAGAATTATTATAGCCCAAATCAGAAGGTCTTTGACACATTTCTGTTTTGATCAATTGTTTCTTCTCTTTATCCCTCAAGCTCTCTCTATTTCACCTCAAAATGCCCTCCTGTGCTTTTCAGCTCAAGTCCTGTCACATTAAGGAACAATCTCACACCAGTTATTCCAAGACGAAAACAATGTCATTATGTCCATAAATGTATAAAATAATCCGGACTTGTTCTTTGATATTTTTTTTCTTAGTCTCTTTAACAGAGGTCAAGCCACTCTCTCAGACTAACCAGGCCTGAAACCTCTTAAAATTTACCCCAAATTGTTGGGAGAACCTGCTATTAAGGTTGCAGTCTACCATGTCTGGATAGCTCTTGAGGCTTGGTACAAAGTGGTGGACTTCATTTCTCAGCATGGCTTACCTTTTTCTGTCTGACCTTGTTTGGGGAATCTCTCTGAGCACAGATGCCTGACCTTATCTGGAGGGCATCCCTTCACAGAGCTTCCCACAAGGGCTGCATGACTTAAGTCCTGCTCTTTCCTCAGCCCATATGATACTGAGTACCATAGGTACTGAGTTATGGTTGATCACCACCACCACCACCACCTAATCCCAAGAGCCCTGGAACAATAGAGTGAGCTGTCTCTCTCAAGTTGACTCCAGGAAGCTTTTTCAAACATATTCACGGCCATCTGAACCCTTATAACTGCTTCTGTTCCCTTCACCACTTGGGCCAGTGGCCAATGGCCCATGAGGAAAAGAGAGACCCACACTAAATCCCAGAAGAAAGGAACTTGAGGTATTTCCAGTAGAAAATCTCTAGACTCCATGACGTCGGAGTAGATTTCCTCTGGCTAGACCCTGGTTTCTGCTAGAATTCACTCACATATACTGTCGGCTTCTAAGGAGAGGCGGCGTGAATGGATGAACATTCATCAGAGGGAAATGTGGATAGACACTAGTCTTAGCAGAAGAAATGTAGTGATCAGTAGTGGCTTGCCATGAGGTTTCCCTCAGATACATTCATTGTTAATCTCATCCCAGGTCAAAGAAATTGGTCCTGGAACACAGGCTGAATGAATTGTTTCACTAAACTCATGTGAGCTATTACAGCCACAGGGAAAAGGATAGATGAACTTTCTTGATTCTTCCATCTGTCTTTAGCACATCATTAGTAGAATAAGGCAGAAGACGTAAGAAGCAAGCCAGGGAGCAGAAAGTCAGCAGATGCTATGAGAAGGGTCACTCAGGTAATTTATGACTGTATAGGACACATAGTCTAGAGACATCTAGAAATGCTGGAGCAAACATTACAGGGGATGAACTTATAGTAGTCATATAACGGGAAAGCTATCAAATGTCATATATGTTCACAGCACATGTTGGGCCAAGAGATGTGTGTGAGTTATAGCACTCAGGATTGTGGGTGCACCTTTCTCATCACCTGAACTTATTTTTTTTCCTTCTATCCTTCTCTTGAGGACCGATTACTACCAGAGGCAAGGATCCTGTGCTGGGCACCCAGCACCATTTCTGTGTAGGCCAGGTGCTCAGTAAAGATGTATGCAACAGGTCTATGAATAAACTGAGGAATAGAGTCAAATCATTCTAGTCAAAGAGTGTTATGTATCCATAAAAAAGAAGACACTTCTAGTGTTTACTTTCAACTTCTATAACAAGAAAGTAAGTTCTTGGCTTCTGTCCTCTCCACAGTGTTCCAAGAATTCTACTGCTGAATGTTCTGATATTTCTTGTGTCAGCTGATGAGTTAGTGTCTCCTTCAGACTTTGCATCATTGCTATGATAGGAGGATCAAGTGCTTAAAAGCCAAGAAAAGCAGACGAACTGGGTCTAAAAACCCTTTTGAATCATGGCTTGCCAGATAAGCTCTGAATAGGACTGGTACTCTGGAAGGATGTTACTGAGCAGGGATAAAAATTGACCACCGGGTTAATGAGGACCCTGTGTCTATGTTAGAGAGACAAGATTTATTTGCAGTCACAATGGCCCAGGTTAATGCTCCAGTACTTCTGTTTACTAACTGCATGGCCCCAAGAACATTGCCCAACTTCTTTAGGTCTTATTGTCTTTTCATAGAATTGATCAAAGGAACCATTTACCTTTATTCTTCCCCTTTCAAAGAATGCTATGCTATTACCTATAAGACCAACTATAACAAATATATGCATATGAATGTATGTATATGTGAGATATAATATGTACATATGTGTTTTATGTATATATTCCCATATAAGGTCAAAGGCATTTGAGAAAATGGAATTTTCATTGAAATAAAAAATAAGATCTTTCCTGGCATCTCAGGGCTGTCACTTTGCTGTAACCCTTATATTGATATTTTCTAAGTATCGCTTTTTCTTTCTCAGTCAGACTTTTAGAACTTATTAAATGCCTCTCAGAATAATATCCCTTGCCGTGTTTTTTGAGGTTAGATATACTCTTACAAATGACCAGTCTTTCAGCACTAAGCCAAAACAGCGACATGCAAAAAACAAAATAAGCTATGTTTTCTTCTAATTAATTACTTATCCTTAGAGCAATGGCCTATACTTGTTCCCATGAAGACCTAGTGAATAATTATTTTAAGTAACAGTGCCACAAAGCAGTATTCAGAATCTAGAAACCATTATTATTGAATAGAAAAGCTCAAAGGTACTTTGTAAGCCCCAAAGCTTTCTATTTGTGTTTGATTCAGTTTTTATGTGCTTTTAGTTCTCTGCAGTCTCTAGCAGCTCCACTCTCTACAGTTTGTTTTTTAATAAATAAATGTTCATTCCTTATGTGACTACTGTATTGTCCTCCACGATTTGATTTGCCCCAAAGTCAAAATGCTGGAGATCATTGTGGCCAGAACTAATCAAAACTGGCAGGGATATAATGGAGCTTACTCAATACAGAGGAACAAGGCAGGGCAGGTGGGGCTTGGCTATGGGTGGGGCTTAGCTATGGGTGGGGCTTGGCTATGGGATGGGGTTTGGCTATGGGGCATTTTCTGAATTTAGAGTAAAAGGAATATTTTTAAACATGGATGATTGCTTACAAGCTTTGGGATTAAATTTTATTGTGTCTGGCGTCCCTGCATGTAACTGCAGGTTCACAACATTTCGAAGATTCAAATGCATTCCAATAGAATATTGTGACTAGACTGTTAACAGGAACTCCACCCTGGAAGGAGCAGGCAGGTTAAATGGTAAGCTCCCTTTGATAGCATTGAAAACCACTCAGGCAGTGTGGTGCTGGTGCATTTCCAAGCTGAAGACAGTTCACTGATCTGCATAAGTCTGATACTCAATCAGAAAAAAAGGCTGCTGAGCTTGGGTTCATAGCAAGCTGTGGCGACAATTCAGTGATTTAAAGGAGAACAGAAAACCTTCCAGAATGGATGCCCATATCCGGACAGTCTTTTTGCTTAGGTTTCCAGAAAATCATTTTTGAAAGAGGAAATGAGAATGTGTGTGAATGTGTCACTTGAGTGTCCTGATCATATGCACCCAAACCTGTTGTGACACAGAGGTTTAAACCATATGAACACTGATTTGGTTGTTTGTTGCTGAGATATGTGGGATAGACAGGGCATTTGATGATAAGCATGTAACCAAATTAATGATACAGTGACTAGAAGCAAATACACACTGTCTTTGCAGGCCCTGTTGATGCCTCCTTTCTCTAACCATCCTCCTCATGGTTGTTGGACTTGCTAGAATACAGACAGCAGCATCGTCACCTTGGGTTTGAAAAGCTGCTTTCATGCCTCAGCAAATGTCAGTTCCCTGGCTTTAACACTAATTCTATCTCTAAGGCTTGTATCATTGTCAACAAATGGTTATGAGTATCCTGTTTTGTTTCCATCTGGGTTGAAAGAAAAATAACCTCCCAACCCTTGGACAATAAGCATTTGAGTCACAGGCTTTTTATGTAAAACAGAAAACCACTGTGTGTTGGAGATGCTGATGGGAGGAGCTCAGGCGTGGAGTCTGGCCCCACACTGTGCCACCATCTTCCTTCTGGCTAACAGCAGCGATTTGCTGCTCAGTGTCTGTGACATCCAAGTGTCTCATTTATTTGGCAGAGATTAGACACTGCCTAATTTGTATAATAGTTGAAATTCTATAGGAAAATAAGAAGCAAAAACTCAGGCTGCCCCCAATTATTTACTACCAAATACTACTGCTTTCCCTAATGACTCTGTTTTGTTCTTGTACAGTATTAATACTAAATGATACTTCTAAACAAATTTATCTTTTATGCATTGACTTTTCACGGAAAACCTACGATCCCTGTATACAAGTATATCTGTCTTATTTCCAAACATTACCTGAGTGCCTAGAAATGCTCATGAAATATTTAGACTCTCAGAAAATATTTGATGAATAAAGATATGTGAATAAACTCCAGGCTACGGAGGATGCTGGGAATCACAGCATGTCTGTCCTGCAAGCTCTCAATAGCAGACTCTGATAGCCAGTAGTCCTTCTTATCAAGGACTTCCTGTAATTTTCATTCTTTATCTACTCTCCTTCCTATAGACATTAGAAAGTCCAGTGCCTTATCTACTGCCATGCAAAGCCTTAAGTCACCATGAAGTGGCCAAGTTGGCAATTCTGAGCAAATTCAGTTTCAGACTAAATAAAAAAAAATGTACATTTTATTTCAGGGACTTGACTAAATTAAGAACTTCAAAATAATTAGAAGCATTTTTCAAGTTCTCCAAGGCCAAGGAGGTTTCAAATGTGTAGCCAATGGTCAGGAGGAAAATCTTAAAATACATTTAGTTTTACCATATAGAATTGTCATTAGTATAAATCCAAATGATTATGTGTCAGCAATTCCATTTATTTCAATTTATTGTGTCATTGAACAACTGCTAAGGAATCCAAACCCTTTGCTCTTCCAAAGAGAAATGCAATCAATATAGTTGCTTCTACTGGACCAATCTCCCTTGACCACTCATTCTGTTTGACCCTGAGACCAGCATTGCAGACCATTTTCACTCTCAGTCAACCCTACCCTCTTGTCTAATTCCCACTTCCTTCTTCCATCTTAGCCCCTTATTATCTGTATTAGTCACTGTTTTATTGCTGAGAAGAGACACCAGTTCCATGGTAACTCTATTAAAGAAAGCATTCGATTGGGACTTGCTTACAGTTTTGGAGGGTTAGTCCATTATGAACATGGCATGTGGAGAGTGTTGTGGCAGGTAAGCATGGTGCTAAAGAAGTAGCTGAGAGCTTTACATCCTGATCCATAGGCAGCAACTGTGGAAACCTCACAGCAGGCTTTTGAAACCTTCAAGCCCACTCTCAGTGACACAACTCCTTCAAAAAGGTCACACCTCCAAATCCTTTCTAAACAGTTCACCATCCGGGAACTAAGCATGCAAATATGGGTCCCATTTTCATTCAGACCACCACATTAACAGAGTCTAGTAGATTTTCCCTTAATAAGCCATTTCCTCACTTTCCGTCCTTTAATTAATCTGCTGTGTCTACATGAAATTCTCTTTTTATCTTCATTGCTTGACAAATGTCTGCTTGTTTTTCAATATCAAACATCAAGGGAACATTTCTCCTAAACCTCACCCTCCTTTCCTCTATGCCCAACCCTTTATCAGGAATCATCTTAGCCATCTCAGAGCTCTTCTAACCTCTGCATCAACTACACTTTAGCATTCAACATGATGCATTTGTTATATATACTATGTGGCATAAAATAAGTATTCTCATTCCTATGGTTGTTCCAGATACATGGTAGTTGGCCATTGGATCACTTCATTCCTCATTAATGTGATGAAATACCTGACCAAAAAACAAAAAACAAAAGCAACAAAAACAAACAAACAAAACTTAAGGGAGGAAGGGCGAGATTTGCTTTACAATTTAAGAGGGATACAGTCCATAATGATGGAGCAAGCAAGGTGGCAGGCATGAGGTGGTTGGTCACTTTGTTCCCACAGTCAGGAATTAGAGATGGGACCAAGAGTAGAACCAGATTGTTGATGAACCTCAAGATTCACCATTAAAGGCTGTCACTTCTTCCAGAAGTCTCTGCCTCCTAGTGGTTCTACAAGCCTACAAAATAGTGTCGCCAGATGGAGATCAGTTATTCACATATATTAGCCTATAGGGCGTATTTCACATTCAGACCACATTCCATGCTTGACCACCCTTAAACTCAAGCCATTTAATTATGCAAACTATATTTATTCCAATTTCTTTTTTTTCCATTTTTTATTAGATATTTTCTTAATTCACATTTCAAATGCTATTCTGAAAGTCCCCTCCCCCCTCCCCCCTCCCTGCTCCCCTGTCCACCCACTCCTACTTCTTGGCCCTGGCGTTCCCCTGTATTGGGGCATATAAAGATTGCAGTACCAAGGAGCCTCTCTTCCCAGTGATGGCCGACTAGGCCATCTTCTGCTACATATGGAGCTAGAGACACGAATTCTGGGGGTTCTGGTTAGTTCATATTGTTGATCCTCTTCTAGGGTTGCAGACCCCTTCAGCTCCTGTGGTTCTATCTCTAGCTTCTCCATTGTGGGCCCTGTGTTCCCTCTTATAGATGATTATGAGCATCCACTTCTGTACGAGACAGCTATATCAGGGTCCCTTAAGTAGGCACTAGCTGTCCTAATCCATAGTGTCTGAGTTTAATGACTGATTATGGGATGGATCTCCCCTGGTGGGGTAGTCTCTGTATGGTCCATCCTTTCATCTTAGCTCTAAACTTTGTCTCTGTAACTCCTTTCATGGGTATTTTGTTTCCTCTTCAGAGGAGGAATGAAGTATCCACGCGCTGGTCTTCCTTCTTGATTTTCTTGTGTTTTGCAAATTGTATCTTGGATATTCTGAGTGTATATCCAATGACTTCTTTTGTGATTTATTCATTCCAATTTCAAGAGTCCATATAGAATCTTTAATATTCCCAACACCACTCAAAATTCCAGTCTTCCAAAATTCAAGGCAATCCCTTAAGTGTGAGTTGTGGGGAGGCAAAATAAATAAACAACAACAAGAAAATCGTGTTGAAGGCCTTCAACATACAGTGGCCCAATGTCAATCAAATCCCAGCAACCACATGGTGGCTCACAACCATCCGTAACAAGATCTGGCTCCCTCTTCTGGAGTGTCTGAAGACAGCTACAGTGTACTTACATATAATAAATAAAATAAATCTTTAATATTCTCATTTCAAAAGAGAGGAACTGGGGCAAAGCAAAAAAAACCAAGACCAAAACCAAGGTCACACAACACATACATTCAACTCAATGTCCAGCGTTTGGGACTCTAGATGGTATTATCTCAATCCCACCTGTTTTGGACACAAGATTAGTAAATGTTAATTGAATTTAGTCTTGATCATGGCCTGTAGATGGCTTTCCAGAATGTAAACATTTTTTAGTATAAAGGTTAAAAGGATGGGCTTTTAAAAATCCCACCTTGGCCATTTGCATGTCTGATCCACATCCCCTAGTTAACCAAATTCTATATCCTTTTTTTTTTTCCCCAGTTAAGAAAAGTTACTACTTCTAAGAGCTGTAAAGATTAAAGGCATGTGAAGCTGCATTTCATAGAGAGGGAGAGAAAGAACAATTATATTAGTACATATAAAATCATTATTTTCCCCTGTCAAATATCTAACTGATAAGTAACAAGTCTAAAGAAAGTGAAAAGCCAGAGGCATACAGAAGTCTATATACGCTCAAATAAATTCTACTCTGTGGGAGACTGAGAAATTCTGCTTACCATGAGGAATGTTTGATGCTGATATACCCATCCCAAGTTCTCCATGTGAGAAGCGTACATCTTCAGCCTTTATTGCTGATACCCACTGGAAAATGTGACTGGATTTGACCTTTTGAGAAGTTAGAGCTTGGTTTTGATTTATCTGTGAGAGCTTCATGCATCATTTTAATACTTTGCCACTTAAGAATATGGCACAGTGAGCTCTATGTCTAGCCAGATGCAACTGGATTCACAGTCCTTTAGACACTGTCTTGCCCTGAAGTCATGGCAGGCAGGTAACCTCCTGCTTTGAGATGAAAAATCTTTGCATCTCTCTAAAATGGGAACAATGACAGGAATCCAAGGAAATCTGATTTTTGTTGTTGTTGTTTGTTTTTGTTTTTGATTTTTTTTAAAACAGAGTTGTACTATGCAGTCCCAGATGACCTGGGGGACTTTTATTCCTAAGGAGGTTTTCATTTGTTTTTGTTTTGTTCATTCTTGTTTTTGAGTTTTTGGATTGGTAAAATAAAACACCTGGTTTTCTATGTTCAATGTTTTGGACACCAGATATGTAGGTTTTCTGTACCAAGAGATTCTCAACTCTTTGAGGATGACAGTGAAGTCCTAGTGTTAATAAGAGCTTAGGGTTCAATTCTACAAGATCACTCTGAATCCAGATACCAATAGAAATATGGTTTCCTCTGGTTATCTCTGCTTCTGGCTTCCCACAGACTTGGGATTTTCATCATTCCATTCTTATGGTCAGTACTTTGCTAAAACAAATCATAAAAACCTAGGAAACGTCTATCTTATAATGTATACATGTGAGGAATCTGATAAAGACATTCCTGAGGCAAAGACAGGAGAGTGTCTAAGTCCAGGAGCTTCTGACCCTATGGAGTTGGAATGCACCATCCTCTGGGTATATGGACATGTTTACCAACAAACTCTCTGAACTTTATTATTCAAAGCATTTTATGGGGGTCTTCACTATGGAGACTTCTCCATGAAGGCATGGTTGATTTTTACAGCTTCAAGATTCCTTTCCGTCCCTGGAGAATGAAAGGTGGGAGTAAACGTTTTCTACCTTAATCATAGCCTGGTTAGATGATCAGCTCTGTATTGAAGCTATCCAAGAACTCCAAAGAACAGCCTCACTTAAACCAAAGCTGCTACTACTGTTCAGGAAAATCCAAGACATTTAATGAGCTATGTGCTAATGACTGCAATCAGGAACCAAAGATATATATATATATATTTTTTTCTCTATGTCAGAAGAGGAGTGGACAAGGAGTACTGCTTATTATGTATTACCCAAGTCAGAAGATGGTGAATGGCAGGAGTGGTAAAGTTTTCCCAATATTTCCCACTCTTAGTTGGAAGCAGAACAGAACCTTCTTTGCCTTGCTCTTCAAGCCCTAACCCGATTATTGCTTCTTAAAAGATCCCTCTTCACATCTGCCTAGTGGTAGATGCAATGTTACATCCGTCTCACTGTAGCCTGTTATATCCCCAGGTGTAGATAGTAAGTCTTGTCTGCTTCTGTTCCTTTGCAGTCATCTCTAATACTGGCTTAGGGCTCATGGGGCTTTATAATCAACTGTTGATTGTGGGATGACTAAATATGAAACCTCATCTCCCATGTGCCTGGGCCCAGCACTGAGACTTTTTTCCCCTGGAGAGGTGAAAGAGTTTCAGGTCTTCTGGAGAGGTCAGTGAATTGAAACTATCCCTGAGCAAGGGGTTGTATGCTTACCCTTGAGTGTGAAGAATGTATCAGCTAGTCCATGGAACCCCAACAGTCTCTGGTTTTATGTCTCCGTCTCTCCTATATCTACATCCTAGGGACTAATTACCACCATCATGTGGAACCAGCAAGATTCTTGCATCTCTGGCTAGAGGATATAATGTTTCCTTTCAAGAGCTCCTCCCATCTCAGTAGAGGGCCCCATCAGCATGACTGGATACCTGAAATAAGGCAGATAAAGCTTCCCATGTAGTCATGGAAACCACTGACTCTCTGACCTGTTTTTTTTTTTTTTTTTCATTCTTTTTTGATCTGAAAACCGAAACTCTTCCTGGTTTCAAGCCCAGATCCTCCTTAGAGCATCTTCCTGTGAACAGCTCTTGCTAGACCTGCTACATCTCAGGTGAGAGACGGATGAGAACTGTACACCTACCATATGTTCCTATGTAAAACATCTCCAAGTTTCCTGGAGACATTCATTTCCTTTGAGCAATTACTGCACAATTCTGAGAAGTATAGAAGTAAGCGAGTCTCTGGACCCTGATAGGGAAAACTAACACTTTTCTACCAGCACATCTTCTAGCTTGATCTTCATGGGGCATGATGATCAAACAAAGGGAAAAAATGCTACTTGAATTGCCTTTAGCCTGTGGCACTTAATTGATCATCCTATATGTGGACACTGTCACAGCATTGGAGATTACTAAGCTGTCAGGGGGATGATTTCAGAATTGAGTCAATTATTTTAGAGCTGAAAGACATCAATACCGTCTGTCAAGATCCGTGAGAGACAACAGTTGATTTCCCATTACACTATGTGTCTAAAATAAATGAAGGTCTCTATATTATAAATATTACTCATTGTGGATGATTATTACAAAATGGTTTGAAAAGAAAGAGCTCAAAGAAGTGATTTAGTGGAACACATCAGGCACGGAACAAACCATGAAGATGGTTTCTAATCAGCAATTCATCTGCTGACTCTTAGCTTGCGCTCATTTTAGATTTGTTGTCCTCAGAATAAGATGTTAAGAAATACAAATTGGGAGCTGGTAAAAATCTTAGACTGTAAATGTACTTACCACACAAGCTTGACAACCTGAGTTTGATCTCCAGAGTCCACAGGACCTGGCACCCACACATGAACCCGAGTCCTCTGACAGAGCGACTAGTGCTCTTATCTGCTGAGGCACCTCTCCAGAGACAAACAATTACCTTTTCTGTTTGTTTTTGTGAGACAAGTTTTCCCTGCAGAGCAGCCCTGGCTGTCCTGGAAGGTCTAAAATGGAAACAGTGCAACATGAGTCCAAAAGAAACTAAAGAGCAGACACAGGCTGCCTGAGGTCCCAGGCTATGCATAGGTGACCTGAAGATATTACAATTATGTATAATGTGTCATGATAGAAGAAATAACTTCTATTCTCTGATCTACTACTCAGTCCTGTCATTTAAGACAATCTCTGGGCTTGCTTTGGTGATGGGTGACATGCCAATTGAGTGAAGAAGAATTGCAGTTAGAGCATGACTCCTGGCATACAGTATGTCTCAGGATTGGCTCTTTTAGATTCTAGGGATCAAATGGAGGACCTTGCTCAGGCTAAGCAAGTGCTCCACCACGGAGTTATAACTCCAGCTAATAATTGTCTTTTACAATGCATATGTTCTATAAGTGTTTGGCTTTATAGCTGCCTATAGAAACCAAAATTTCCTTTCTAGCTGTGTACCATCTAAGAATGCAAACAGAATACCAGAGAATTATCTACATTTTTCCATACCAAGAATACAGTCCAAGAGTATAACCCAAGGCAGTGGGAAAAATAAGGCTAAGACACAAAGTGAAGTGGAGGAAAAAGTGACTTTACAGAGTAGAAACAAAATTTAAAATAATGCAAGGGAGAGCCAAAGTATTCCTGGCCAACAAACCATGCACACAGTCAGTTTATCAGAAGTTCAGACTAGAACTTGGTCCATTTCAACTCAAAACCTCAATGCACCTTGATGGTTGCCTACCAACCAGTCACAGTACATACAGAAAACCAAATCATCAATGGAATAACTGTGAGTCTCTTTAAGATATTCAAGAGTTTTTCTCTCACATGGAATAACAGAGTACACTTGTAAAGACTTAGTTCTTGATTTCCACCAGTGCACTAATCACTTACCTTCTTGACATTCCTGAATGGATGTTTCAGCAATGGATGTCATGAACAAGATGAGGAAGATGTTTTACCTGGATAAAAGTAACCTTTGAGATGTATTGAGAAGGCTCAGAGACACACTGCTGTTGTGTTGAAGATATTGGCTAGCATCCACAAATGTTTCCATCTGCTAAATCTCCAGACATTTTGTGTTTAGTTTACACTTGTGATGCAGTATAGGTTGTTTGCATATCCACATTACAGAAAGAACCAAAATGCATGTGGTTTACACTTTGTATGAAGCATCAAATCATAATGAATGCCCCTGATGTTAGGACATATTTGGGCAGCTTTTTCTCCTCTGAAGGTTCTGCTTTTATAATGAGGTTTATTGGCATAGATGGAGACTTATTAATTAGTATACATATTTTACATAAAAAGAGCCATTTAAATATCATTTCTCCATTTTGTATGATTTTGTTTGCCTCCAATGATATTTTTAATATACAGCATTTGTTAATTCACTGAGATTTTTCACGCATGCGTATAAAATGTTTTGATCATATCCACCCTTACTCATTCCCTAAATTCTCCCAAATTTACTCTTAACAGCTTTCATCCATCCCAAACTATGTCCTCTACTTTTTAAATAACTCACTGAGTCAAATTTGTGCCACTCAGGTACCAATAGGAGTGGTTCAATCTACTAGAGCAAGGACAACTGACCAGGGACCACACTTTTGAAGAAAACTGACTCTATGCCAACAGGCATCATTATAGCTTCTCATCTGGGGGAGGGAATGCTTGACTTCCTATCCACCATGCTGGAAAGTTGGCTAGCTTGACCCTTATATGGATCTTCCTTAGTCAATCATAGATGTTGTGAGTTTACTGGTTTATGATATTCAAGAGTTTTTATTTACTGGTTTATGATATTTGTGGTTTACTGCCATGTCCAGAGGACACTGATCCTCTCCAACCTCTAGAGTGTTATCTTCCATGATTGTTCCTGAGTCATGGTCATAAAGGGAATCTGATATAAGTGTTCCATCTATATAAGGCTGATCAATACCCAGATGTGTATTATCTGCACTTAGACAATTTGTTTCTGCATTAACTGCAGCCCAAAGAAATTGCTCTAATGATGTCTGAGAGCTTTGAGCCTATAGATGTAGAGATACAAATTTGGAGGGCACTTTAATGCCCATTTATCAAAAGAATAGTAGAAAGTTCACTCCTGGAGTTTATAAGCTCCCCAGGCATGGATTTGTGGCTAGATTTATAGTAACAGGCATGTATATATCTCCTCTTAAGGAAAGGACCTTAAATATAATCAGGAAGCAGTTAATTGCTCCCATAATATTGGGGCCACTGTTGTAGCCCTGAGTATACCTTGCATAGCTGCTCATTATAGCTCACAGCTGAGTAAGACTACTGATGACTTTTCTCCCCCGAAGCCAGCAGAGCACTTTCATTCCCGTGAAATATGGCTAACAAGGAGGAATCTTCCCAGTCAGTACTAACTTCATTTCTCCATGTGTGATTTCTTCATCAATAGTGTCTTACCATCAATTCTGGGAGGGCAACCAAGAGCAATAGCAATATGCTGGATGATTTGAGGGATCTCTGGGACAATTGTGATCAACAACTTGAGAGGAAGCATTACATTCCTGGCATTTAGCTTTTTATTTCTGATATAATATTTTCCCATATGTTATTGCTCTGTCTGGAATGTCCACTCCATCCAAACACTAATTTAACTCCACTATTCCTTCCAAACGTATTCCCTGGCACTCCTCATCTTCCCACCAAAGCAGAGACAGTGTCTTCTCTGCACATGCTATATACTGATTATGACATACTTCACGATTTCTTTAATTATTTTTAAGTTTAAAATCATAGTCTTATTCTTCTCTTAGCATTGAACAAATGAATAACAGTGGGCTATGCACAGTAAAGCAAAGGTAGAAGGGTAGAAGAAAGAAGGGTTTCGCAGTTTCTACTACATTATACACCGAAAATGAACATCCCAAAACTGATATTTCTCAATAACTCCACTTCTAATGTTTCTCCCTTCTAATTGGAACCCATGAGCTTATGGAAACTGTGGTATGTCCTATGTAAATAGTGAGTATTTACAAGGTGAGAGTCCTGGCTAATTAGTGACCATTGTGTTACCCAGGTGGGTGGTCAGAACAAGGGCTTCTTTCTCAACAGGCTTGCATGGGCATTACCACCTTGTTCTGGTTGCTCACAGCATGACATTCAACTCATTATCAGCATGGAAAAGCATTTTTTTCCATCTGTATTCACATATAACCTTATATACAGCCAAAGTACAACACAGGAACACCCCACCTTCCTGTTCCAAGCTACCAGAGATTTTCTTAGCCAAGGCTGTTAATGACTCAGACAGGGCATTCAGAAATTTAAAAGCTCATAATGAACATGCTTTCTGCTTTCCACTCCCACCCTTCCTCCTAGTCTCACAAGGCGTTGTTATTTTTAACTCCACATTGCTTCAGCTGCGCTTCAGAGAAAGCCAAGCTGAGACAGAGGTGCAGTTCTGTTAACAGGGAGGGAGGCATGGCAGAAAGAAGGAAAGGTTGTGACAAAAAAGGGGAGACATTGGAAGAGGGTTTAGAAGCATTTTTTAGAACAATAGGACTAGATTCACCCTCAGCAATAAGGGATTGTGGTGAGCAATACATTTTCCAAACCTAGGGTGTGGTGGTTTGAATGTGAATGGTCTCCACAGGTTTATAGATTTGAATACTTGCTCACAGAGAGTGACAATATTTGAAAAGATTAGAAGGTGTGGCCTTGTTGGAGGCATCGCTAGGGATGGGTCCTGAGGTTTCAAAACTAGGCATAGACTCTGAGGTTTCAAAATGCCCATTCCAAGCCTAGATTCTCTCTCTCTCTCTCTCTCTCTCTCTCTCTCTCTCTCTCTCTCTCTCTCTCTCTTCCTGCTGCCTGCAGATCCTGATATAAAACTCTCAGCTTCTTCTCAAGCCCTGTGTTTGCTTTCATGATGCCATGCTTCCCGCCATGATTGTAATAAACTTCTGAAACTGTAAGCCAGCTCCAATTAAATGCTTTCTTTTATAAGAGTTGCCATGGTCAAATTGTCTCCTCATAGCAATAGAACACTTAGTAAGACATGGAATGGGGGTCAGGGGAAGGAACAGGGATGGGCATGATGATACTACTACAAAAATTGACAATGATGTGGTAGAACCAGTATAAGGATATAATATTTTACCAGTTGAAAATTGAAATTGCTCTTTCTTTGAGTCCAATGTGTGTTTTGATCTAAACAAAACCTCCAAGGATTTATCCTAATTTTCTATCCTTACTTTGATGAACAACTGTTAGTCTATATTATTTTAGGACATTTGTACTAAAAGAGAAAATGCATGACCCAAAGTAACTAAGTTGATTAAGTTTCTTTTTGTTGTTGTTGTTGTTGTTGTTGCTGCTGGGGGTGGGAGGGCTCTTCTTATTAATAAGTTTCAGCTTCTTGTCACGCAGGTAAGTTTACCAGATTTGCTCTCATTCTTTTCCTGCCTAGCAGAGATGATTCCAGAACTCAAGTGTGACTAAAGTAAAACTGAATTATACTGCAAATGTCACCCTGGAGCAATGAGAGCAATGAAGCCTAGAAATTCATCTAGTCATTTCCTTCCTTGGTTTTGTTGTGTAGTTATTTCCTGTAGTCATAGCTAACAGTAGATCATATTTCAGAATCAAGTTACACTATATTAAGTTATTTGCATTTAATTATATTTCTTGTGTATGGTGTGATATATATATATATATATATATATATATATATCCAACAACATATATATATATATATAGATAGATAGATAGATAGATAGATAGAGAGAGAGAGGGGGGGAGAGAGAGAGAAAGAGAGAGAGAGAACAAGAGATATAAAGTGGGTTCTCAACAGAAAACAGATGATACACACATGTTAAGCAGTTTAAACAGTTTTTATTTGCAAAGGTATAGAGACGTTATTAGGCTCTAAGTTGCAGCATCCTAGGGTAAGTAGCAATAGTATATATAGTGGTCATCAGAACCAGGTAAGAAGACAGCTCTAGTGAAAAGAATGGCAGGAGTCCATTGTCAATTGACAATTCCATTTGGTAAGGAGAGTGTTTTCGTCTGATTTGGTTTCCTGAAAGGATAGATCACAACACCCCAACCTCATCTGCATAGCCTCCTGCTAGGGTCTCTACTGACCAAAGTAAGCTGCAGGTCAGCTTCCTAAGGCCAAACAGCAGGATAGAGATGTCCAAACTATGGAAACAAACATAACTGGCATAAAATAGGTTTGTTTTTTTCCCAAAATTTTAACACTTCACTTCACCTAAATGAAAATAAGTTTGATTTGGCTTTACAATTGCTTGTACTTTCCAAAACCAGACAGCTCAGGTTCTGTAAATTCCTTCCATCTTAGTTAAGTTCTTTCCATTTGTAAACACATTTTTTTATATTTTTCCCAATAAATAAAATACAAAAATATTGAAATCTTAAGTTGTCAGAGTACAGCATTGTTATTCACACACACACACACACACACACACACACACACACACACACAGAGTAATTTAGTAGACTTTACAGTTACATTTTCTTTCCATCTATTCACATTTACTGAATGGCTATTATCCAGTAATACATCTGAAATAAACAGATGGAAATGTAATGTATTTTCCAGTGATACATCTGAAATACACAAAGATGCAAATATGAGCACAAACAAACAAATCTTTCCTATGTTAGCTTCACCAAACAATGGCACTTAATTAATTTTTGTTTAGTTCAGAAAGATGTCCATACAGGTCATAGAAGTATCTGTAGTCTTGTCTGATAGGAGGGTCACAAATATTTCTAGGCTCTTTCTTTCCATAGTTTGGCTCTTTGTGAAGGTTTCCTTTGTGGCAGATGATAACTGGTAGAATTCAAGCTTCATCGTAGTATACTACTTCACTCACAGGAGAAATTATCTCCATGTGCCATGACCACAGTTAAGTTCTGAGTTCACTCTAATTGAACAGGCTTAAATCACTCTAGACTCATGAGCTGGTGCTAGAAAAATGAAATATACATGACTTGAGTCAAGGAGAGCTTATCCTATGGGTTAACCATGAGGCCAATTTTACTCTAATAGTATGGCCGTGGAGAATGGAAAAATCCTCAAGGACAATCTGGGGATCATTAATAAAGAAAGTGGGGAGGAAATCATTTTAAAATATATTTATATGTAGATTACTTAGAAATAAAAAAGACAGAGTAACAAAGTCTGCAAATAGGCTGGGTCATGTTCTAGATGATTTTCTAAAAAAGTAACACCAGGAGATACATGGTCTTGGGTGACTCAGAAAAGAACACACAGATCCCTGGAGGAATCAGAGCTTATCCTATGGGTTAAGCTCTGATTCTGATTTTTTACACATCAGAATGTTCAGTATGAATACTGGAGTCCCAGATCCAGACTGCAAGGATAGAAGGAACCACTTTATGTTATGGTAAAGATTCTATACCTTATCCTTTAAGTTATTAAAGAATTTAGCCAGTAATGACAAGGTAGAATCCATTTATAAATTATAAATCCATTTTCTAAGCATAGATGTAAAGGGCTAGGAGTTAGACAGATTCCCCGATAGGCAGTCAAATAGGGAGTGGATTCATGGCTAGGCTACAAAGGTG
The DNA here is from genome assembly GCA_902729485.2 of Mus minutoides. Lineage (NCBI taxonomy): Eukaryota > Metazoa > Chordata > Mammalia > Rodentia > Muridae > Mus > Mus minutoides. Next base: position 136,206 of record LR750159.1, on the reverse strand, counting down.
GTGAATGTTCAAGGTGGCCAGAATCTTCCCTGCTCTCATGACCTGATACAAAAGCCTGAAGCTTAAAAACAAAACACCCATGAAAGGAGTTACAGAGACAAAGAATGGAGCTAAGTCGAAAGGATGTACCATCCAGAGATTACCCCACCCGGGGATCCATCCCATAATCAGCCACCAAATCCAGACACTATTGCATATGCCAGCAAGATTTTGCTGAAAGGACCCTGATATAACTATCTTGAGTGAGGCTATGCCAGTGCCTAGCAAACACAGACGGGGATGCTCACATTCATCTATACGATTAAACACAGAGCCCACAATGGAGGAGCTAGAGAAATTACCCAAGGAGTTGAAGGGGTCTACAACCCTTTAGGTAGAACAACAATATGAACTAAACAGTACTCCCAGAGCTCGTGTCTCTAGACGCATATGTAGCAGAAGATGGCCTAGTCGGCCATCACTGGGAAGAGAGGCCCCTTGGTCTTACAAACTTCATATGCCCCAGTACAGGGGAATGCCAAGGCCAGGAAGTGGGAGTGGGCGGGTGGGGGATCAGGGCAGTGGGGAGGGTATAGGAAACTTTCAGGATAGCATTTGAAATGTAAATAAAGAGAATATCTAATTAAAGAAAGAAAGAAAGAAAGAAAGAAAGAAAGAAAGAAAGAAAGAAAGAAAGAAAGAAAGAAAGAAAGAAAGAAAACAAAGGCTTTATGGGCTTTTTCTTCTGCCGGTAGCCCTCTGCTAACAGACTGTATCAAAATGTTCAGGGTAAGGTGGCTTCAGGACATTTGTACATGACAGCTGTAGGACCCTGTGTTACTCAAACTGACAAACCCTAAATTAGGGGAGCAAGACCCTTTGGAGACTTTCAAAACCTCAGCCCCTGAGAAGAGACTGGACTTGCAGCTTCCAGAGTGCTCCCTCTGATTTGTGGAGGGTCTTTCTCTCTGTGTCTGCTGCATGTGTATGCTTCCTCACACCCAATAAAAGAAGTTGAATGCTGATTCTATGTGCTTCTGTTGACTGTGTTCCACATTTCTCCACTGCTACCTGTCAAGATTGGAACTTTTCCTGCCATTTGATTCTTTAACTGGCAGAGGAAACGAACCAGATCAAGACCCCTAGATAGTAACAGAAGGATAATCTAAGTAGAACAGGCAATGTAGGGAAGAGGGCTTAAAGGAGGACTGCATATAGAAGCTAATGGATATCCTCAGAGGCTGCTGGATTCAGAGGTAAGAGAGAGTGTCTTAAGAGGAAAAGAGAGCATGTAATCAGAGAGAAAAGCTAGGTACTGGAATCACTTGGGCTTGACTGCAAATGTCTATCCAGGAGACAAGAGTCAAGACTGACTCCAAGTTGCTAAAAAGGCTGTTCTATCCATTCCAGGTGTTTCTATTATCAATGTGCATATTTTATATTCACCTTTAGATTTAAGTTTTTATTATATAACTAAATATCTATTATAATTGAAGCTTCTACTGGCTTAATTTATACATGCAAAGAAAAGTAGAATAACTATTGTTAAAATATTTTGGCTTGCAAGAAAATAATTTAAAAATTCATGTACAGGTAGATTTTAAAATATTTTTTATTATCTTAGTGATAAATATAGGCATAAAATAAGTCAACCAAAAAAGTAAGCTTAAGCAAGAAGCTTGAAATTTTGTCTTCTCTTTGTACACAGTCCTATGTTTACCATGAGTTGACAAATGAAAGAAGAATCTATTATAAAACAGTACTTAGACATATGATTACTAATTGTCTATTCCCTTAAGAGCTGTTTAGTTTTGGTGTTGTACACATTGTCTATTTCATAGAAATGACTTCTCTTTTGATTTGAAAGCAAGAAAATCAGTTGGCACAGTTTCAATAAGCTCACTCTAGCCACCCACTCAGCTTCCTCTTTTTTGATGCTTAAATGGACAAGGGGAAGGAATTAATGTCATCTCTAGAGAAAAGTGTGACATTTTCTGCATCAACTATGAAACTGTATGAAATATACACATTTTAAAAGGAGAACCGACTAAACTGTGAGTAATGGCCAATGAAAATAGATTGTCTACCCAGAAAATAAGTAGATATTGCCCTGAAAGAAAGGACTACAAAGGGTGGCGATGAGCAGGAAGAAGGGAGGTCATACTATAATCAGGGTGAGGACAAATCTCAGTCTTACACTATCAAGAAGGAGTTAGTACCTGGCATAATACGGAAAATAGGATGTTTGGGAAGCATCAACATTTATGAAACAGTACCCACAGGAAAAGATGTTACCAGGGTTGATGCAATGGTTTCAGTCTTACTGCTTAACAAAACAAGTACTCTCTTCCTACTCTAGAGGACACTTTGTTTTTACTATAAACCCCTCTTTTCACCCTTTGTTCATATCTTAAATATTGGAGAAAGACTCAATTGAAGTACAAGCAGGATCTACCTGAAATTTCAGTTATGAAAAAAATAAAGTCTCTCTGTAGCCAGCTATAGCACTCAGGAGAGTGGGCACCACACCTCACTTGGGCAGCACTGTAAAGCTGGCCTTAGTGGCATGGTGTGGGAGAGCTGGCACACCCCTCACCAGAGAAAAACTGGAGAGCTGGTCCCTGTGGCTGCTGGCACTGGCACAGGAGAGCTGGCGATTTGACCAACTCAGCTTCTGCCAAAGCCCAGATCCAGAACTGGCCTTGTCATTCACAATTTGTAGTTGAAGAAGATAGATCACAAGAAGGCTGAGCATTCTGACAGCTTAGTTTTATACCCAATGCTACTTTACTCTAGATCTTAGTTTAGAAGGAAATTATTTTGGTCAAAAGAAATGGATGACATTTGTCTTCTTTTCTTTTCTTTTCTTTTCTTTTCTTTTCTTTTCTTTTCTTTTCTTTTCTTTTCTTTTCTTTCCCTTTCTCTCCTCCCCCATACTCTCCTGAGATAAGATTTCTTTGAGTAACACTGGTTGTCCTGGAACTAGCTCTTTAGACCTGTCTGGACTCGAACTCACAGAGAACTTCCTGACCCTGCCTCCCAAGTGCCGAGATTAAAGGTATGTACTATGCCTGGCCCTATGGATGTCATTTCCATGCTGTATAAATTATTATTCTAGAGCAGAGACAGTAGATGTTCTTATTCAAATTCAGAGAGTAAGTGTTTTCAGGCTCTGTCAAAACTTTTCAACTCTGTCACTGCAGAAAAAAAAATAGGCATAGATAGTATAGTACAGTCATGTATGGCCATGAATTACAACTACCTGGGATGTCAGATTTGCCTCATCAGACATAATTTGTTATCTTAGATTAAAGAAAGCATAAAAATAAAAAGATGGCCATTTTGTCTATATGGTTGTCACTGCACCAATACCAAAATGTATGAAGGATATTAAAATTTCAACATATCTCATATAAATACAGATAAAAACTAAAAATAAAATGTTTACAACTTTCAATTAGTATAAAGGGAAATCATTCACTGATCAAGTAGAGTATATTCCAGAAATTTAAACCATAATTATTAAAAATCTACTACTGTAATAATATAACCAGAACAACTAAAACATATACTAGTAGAAGTTCAGAAGTTTTATCAATTTAACATTCATTCCAGCTTCTACAAAAACATACTCTCTTTGTCCCTTGAAAGTAATCTTCCTTTTAAAACATTTAAAATACTTGTATTAATTCTTGGAGACTTTCATGTAATGTATTTTGAACATATTCACTCCTATTGACTCCCTCTTTCTACCCTCTCAACCACCCCATCACTTCCCACCCAACTTTGAGATTTTTCCCTTCTTATTTTTCCTTCTTCCTTCCCCATTAAGTTCAGTTTGAATTGTCCAGCTAGTCCTGGGCCTGAGCCTGGTCTGACTCTCCCTCTCTTTGCCAACATCAAATACTAACTGCTCCTCCGCCAGTGGTAAGATTACTTGTCCACATTCTCCCCTATATGCTGGGATTTTTTTCTAGCTGGAGTTTATACAGGACTTATGCATGTTGTCATCGTAACATATGTGCATCAGCCCTGTTGTGTCTGAAAGATACTGTTTCCTTGGTTTCATCCACCCTCTCTGGTTCTTACAATCTATCTGTCCCCTCTTCCACAAAGACTCCTGAGCCTTGTGTGGAGGGATGTGATACACATATCCAATTTAGCGCTTAGCACTCCACAGTTATTTTTTGACTGTACATTGGCCAGTTGGGGGTCTTTGTGTTAATTGCCATCTACCAAAATTAGAAGGTTCTCTGATGAAGGTTGGATGATTCTCTGAACAACGGATATAGCAATAAATCATTAGGAATCATTTTAGTAATATGTCTAGTTAGCAAAATAATAGTATTAGGTTCTTTGTTAGTGCCTATGACATATACAACAGGTTCTTGGCTCCCTTATAGTGTTGAAGCTCTGAGTGGTATATGTTTCCATACTTTTTTTCAATAATAGAGTGTTATAAATACACATTGAGTGAGCCCTAATATAAACTTGTTCTTTGACAAATATGACATGTCAGGGTAGATGCTTTGACTAGAGCAAATTTATCACTTCCACTCAGAATATAGCCAGTGGAGACCATTATTGTGTAAGGTAGGGGGATGCTGAATAAATGTGGATGTTTTTATATTTTTTTTCAATTTTGGCTGTAATTCTAAAATTTCTTTAAATGTAGTTTCTTGATAAAAATTAATAAAGTATAAATTAACCTTTGGATACATTTATGGACCTTAGTATCTGTGTAAATATAGAGAGATATGTAAATATAAAGAGAAGGGGATATAGGAAGGAAGATATTTGTATAAATAATCAAATGACTGGAAGATTTACAAACTAGTGAAAACTACAAACTCACACAATCAGGAAAACCAATAAACTCTAAACCCAAGGAATGTAATTAAGGTGTGCCAAGGTATATGTAATCAAATGGGTTACAATCTGTAATAAGGAGACTAATTACAATCTGTAATAAGACAGCAGGAGCAAGGAAACACAATACAATCAAAAGAACAAACATAAAAACAAGCACACAGAAGAAAAGGGTGTTCAGCGTGGGGAAGGCATCAGCAGAGGTTCTGATAAGTGCACTCTCCATTAGTGCAGCCATTTTTATTGCAGTATTCAATAAAATGTTCAAAATAAACAGTAAAACACCAAATATTCCACTTATTTTTATATAAAAGAAAAAAATCAACAATGAAACAAGGAAACCTAACTCATATACAACAGGAAATAAAATCACTTTAGATTTTTAGTAGCATACATAATTCATAATAACTAGATCTGTACCAGCAGATTGTGAAGGAACGTTCATCAACAGAAGGCACACATGGAACCCTGGTTCTGAACAAAGGAGTGACAAGTATCAGGAATGGTGACTATAGGCAAAAGGAGGGTAGAGTCTTCCCATTTACATATACCTAAAAGACAACTGACATGTTAAAATGACAGCAATTACCATGCACTCTGGGCTTTATAGTATAAATAGAAGTGGAATAACCTCATATTGATCCCGAGACCTTTCTCCATTTACAATGATTCTATTTTGTGTTTTAAAATTCGATTTATTTATTTATTTTTATAGATTTATTTATTTATTTTATGTATATAAAATACATAAATGACTCCTAGTAATTGGCGACACGAAGTCTGAACCAGGCATTCTCTGTAACCAGGCTAGGACTCAAATGGAGGTACTGGATTCAATTAAATACATTGTAGCTATCTTCAGACACACCAGAAGAGGGTTGCAGGTCTCATTACAAATGGTTGTAAACCACCATGTGGTTGCTGGGATTTGAACTCAGGTCCTTTGGAAGAGCAGTCAGTGCTCTTAACTGCTCAGCCATCTCTCCAGCCCTAAAATTTGATTTACTAAAAGACTGGAATAGCATTAGCAATCACATTTTTACACTTGACACTTGTAGGGAATTATTTAATATCAGTGAACACTTTTTTTTTTTGCAGAAAATATCTTTTTTCATGATGGATCATATTCTAGCATAAAATCTCAAAAATCTCTAAAAATTCAAGACACATAAAATATGTCCTCAAATCACAGTAGAATTACATTGCTAATGGGAAGTGCTCTGACACTTGAATAACTTGTATAAGATTGTTAATGGCAATTTGAGACTAGCAATACTTGTCAGAAAGTGACTACATAAAGAAGTTGCTATATTCGACTGTGGGACTCTACCTGCTCCCTTCAATTGCTGGATTAAGTCTCTCTGGTCTCTTTAATGATGGTTATGCTAGGCTCTAACCACAGCACCTTCTGCAGGCATGGCGAGCTGAATGTTGGGAGGTTTTGTGCCTGGGGTGGTGTTACAGTCCCTTCATTTGAGTCCTTGCCTGGTTACAGAGGATGACTGGTTCAGACTCCGTGTCCCCAATCACTAGGAGTCATCTCTAATGTCACCCTTGTAGATTCCATAGAGTTTCCATTGCACTAGATTTCTACCTCATTCTCAAAATGCATGCCCCTCCCAACACACCCACCCACACCAGTTATGTTTCCCAATATTCTCTCCCCCAACCCCCCACTACCTGAGCCCTTATCCCATCACCACCCACCCCACCCCAATCCACCCTTGAAATCTACTCTATTTTGCCTTCTCAGGTTATCCTTTGTCCCTACTTAAGCCCGCCTTGTTACTTAGCCTCTCCGAGTCTGTAGATTGGAGCATGATTATATTGTATTTCACAGCTAATAGCCACTAGTAAGTGAGTATATAACATGTTTGTCTGTCTGAGTCTGGGTTACCTAAGCCAGGATGATATTTTCTAGTTTTTCATCCATTTGCCAGCAAATTTCAAAGATGCAGAGTCCTATAGCCAAATATTAGGCAGATCTTGAGGAGTCCTCAAGGGGAGAGGGGAAGGAAAGATGGGAAGAGTTAGAGGGATCAAGGACACCATAAGACGATGACCCACAGAATAACTGGGACTCAAGTGTGCTCACGAAAATCAGGGAGCCTGTATGGGTCTGACCTAGGTCCTCTGCACATATGTTATGGCTGTAAGGCTGTGGTTGTGGGATTCCTAACTGTGGGAGTAGTGGCTGTCTCTGACTCATTTACCTGCCTTTGGGACCCTTTTCCTCCTGCTGGGTTGCCTAATTCAGCCTTGTTATGAGAACATGTGCCTGATCTCACTGTAGCATGTTATGCTATATCTGGTTGATGGATGTCTTGGACGTCTGCTCTTTTTTTTCTGAGGGGAGATAAAGTGGGTGTGGATCTTGGGAAAAGGGGAGATGTGAGGACTCGGGGGAAGGGTAGGGAGGGAAAATTGCAGCCAAGATGTAATATATGAGAAAGAGAAAAAAAATGAAATTTTTGTCAAAGAAGGAGAAGAAAGAGGAGGGGGAGGAGGAGGGAGAAGAGGATGATGATGATGATGATGATGATGATGATGATGATGATACTAAGTTCCTATAGGCCCTAGGATGAACTCATACTAAATGCAGCATCCTGAATGAGCCTCAAAGTCATTAATCTGAGTCAAAGCTGTCAGAATCTTCCCCCATAGAAGATACACTGTGTAATCACAGTTACATATAAAGTTTTAGGTAATGCATCATCATTTACAGTGACTGAAAGCTTCTGGTGGTTAACTGGAGATGTAGGAGTGGGCTTGATAAAGCTATTCCAGAGGGATGAATCTTTAATGATAAAGCTTTCAGTTTTAGTCAGCCAGAGGAGAGACATTTGGAGAGTCAGTGTTCTGCATTGCATCCCATTTACTTCAAGGTCTTGAGGCTTACCTCAGATGGTACCTGCGAGTGTACCTGTGTTTTTTTTTTTTTTCCATAGAAAGAACATTAAATGAGCAAGAGATGAAATGTAAATTAGGAGAAACACAAATGCAGCAAAAGCAAATGTTATTAACAGCTGGCAACTCTTGAAATGGCATTTTAAAATTTCATTACCTTTATCCCTCACCAGGTATAAGGACCTAGGTACATAAGTCAACCTCTGACTGATTCTGAGACCTTTCTTTACTTACAATGATTCCATTTTGTGTTTTTAAAATTTGACTCATTAAAAACATAAAATCCATGTTTATGGATTTTACTCAAAGGAGCAGCCAGTGTGAAAAAGAGCCAGGGCTATTGTTTTGAAGAGCAAATTGGCCCTGGGATGAAAGATTATTTTCATTGCCAGATTGGAAAGATAGTGTACCTGGTGACCGATCCTGCTGACCCCTGCTGTAGTGCTGACATTGAAAGCCACGAATGCTTGTAAGGCTGCTGGGGGTCTCGGCAGCACTTGCTTGACCAGCAGATGCCCTGAGGCCTTTGCTTCATGCTCCTGATCTCATGCTTAAAGGCTCCTCATTTGTGATCTAAAAAAAAAAGTGATTCCATCTCTTCAAATCCCTACAAAGGCAGAAATCCTCAATTCAGGATCCCTCTCCTATGTTATGAAGGATTTACATGTTTATATTACCTCAGTACTATACGTTTTTATTATCAAAATGTTCCTTGAAAGTCATTCTTATCTCCCAGATATTACCTTAGTAGGCCTTCATGCTAATCCTAGAAAGTCAGTGGGTTCATCAGTACTATTGTTCCCATTTTGCCAATTAAAAAAACCTGCTCACAGGTTTAGTAGCCCAGTCACCTGGCAGACATGTAGTTACTCCAGGAATATTGGTTATTTAATTTCTTTAATTCCTACTTGTAGTTTATAACTAACCAGTTATATTTAGAAATGGCCTAAATTGATTCTTTTTGTATTTCTAAAGTCTCTTGTGCTTTTTGAACTGTCGTGAGGACACATTGATTTCTATAAAAGAAGGATAAGTTATATTTGGACCTGAGTATTTTTATGCTTAATACAGAACAAGGAAAAATTCAGTCCTCTGGTCTTACTGATAGAAAAGGGGGAGGATGGAAAACTGGGGACCTGGGTGTTGTGGGGAAGAGCATGGGTGGAAGAAAAGGACTCTTGACATAGTCAAGTGTCAACTGACGATGGAACACCCAAGAAAGGCATCGATAGGTGACTTGCTAACCAAGTCTCATTGTGTGTACTTACATAAACTAAGACAGCTATGACATCACTATGCAGAATAATACATGGCACCACCAGAGTGCAGATATCAAGTCTATCATTATTTTTGTCCTAATTGTACTTTGAGAAATTGCCGGAGAAATCCAGCACAACATTTGTGTCACCAAGGTGATGGGAATTTCATGGCATGATCTTACTGACGCTTTTGATTAATGACTCTCACAACTTATGTGCCAATTTCAATCATTCTCTGGTACACTTGTACTTACAGTTTACAATTTATTGTTTTAAGGTGGCTTTGGCCTAACATTTGGTCAAATGCTACACCTTTCCAAAGGGCTCCTTTACTTCAGCATTAGTATGCAAACATGATAAAAAGAAAAGGACATGACTAACCCTCTCCCTTCATTCTGTTAACCTAAATGTCTTGGTACATAGTCAATACATACATTGAGTCCCATATTGTTTATACAATTTAATAACAGGTATTTTCTATCCTGTCCTTGAAAGATGTATATTACATACCATAGTAAAATTTTAATCAACAAGTACTAGAAAGCTTGTCTTTCCCTGAATTTCATGAGTGTATGCATTTAAACACATTTTTATATTATGAGTATAGTGTTTAATGTACTGGACACTTTATTTGATTGATTGCAACAGGAGACTAATAAAGCACATGTCTGTGTGGCAATGAGTGCTTCTAGAGCAAAGTAGGTCATCGGGAGTTTGACCAAATTAATCCTGGAATTCACTGATGGACAGTAGTAGGGCCTCATTGGAACTATTAGTCTGCTAGTGTCCTACCTTTGGCCCCACCCTTCCTCTGTCTTTCTCTCTGCTTCCTAACTACAATGAGATGAGCACCTTGGCTGTTCTGTGTTCTTTTTGCCCTAATGTACTCATCCCATAGCCCAGGAACAACTGACCTGCTGACCATCAACTGAAATCCTTGAAATCAGAAGACAAAGTGAGTCTTTTTCTCTTTAACCTATTTCTCTCCAATGTTTATCACAGCAATGAGGCAATAGGGCAACCAGATATCTAGGGTCAGTGGAGAAGGGGAGAAAAGCAATTAGAAGGAGAAGAAGCAATTCATGATCTAGGAAATCATGAGAGCTTTCCCTTCCAACATTCACTTAAGTAAATATTGTTTGGTTCTGTGACCTAGCACACACCAAGGGCAGGAACAGTGTCCTTGATTGAGGTCTGTTGTGTCTGGAGATGGTTGTTTACTTGTGCACATTCTCTGTGATATGAAATAGGATGATGTAAGGCTTAAGTGTCTCCTGTGGTTGCCTAGACCAACTAGATAGCTCTCTACATGAAACAGGTTTTACAAACTACATAAGACTTCACATAGCTCTTGACTCTTCAGCCCCATGATCTCTCTAGCTGAATACCAATAATTTCACTCTTGACCAAAATTAAGGTTTAGATATTTATAAGTCGTATTCGGAAACTCAAGCTGAGAATGTGACACATAAACTTGGCCATGAGATCATAGATCTGCACTGAGAAGGACCTCACTGCAGGTAATGTCACAGTGGGGGGATCCTGTGTAAGAGGAGGCAATCATGTCATAAGACAAAGAACTATAAATACTAGCGTTCCATACATGCTATGTTAATCCCTCCAAAAATGATGTTCCATGTGACCCAAAGAACAACCATGAGGCTGTGTCTTTTAAAGATCCCATAGCTGCCATACTAGGGTGCACATTTGTATCACATGAATCTATTGGAAATAAACCACAGGCAAGACATAGCAGTCATACCTTCCTCGGAATGCAAGGAGCTCTCTGCAGAGGTCACAATCTATCTGATGTTCCATAACTTCTTTAAAAATAGAAAATTAAGTCTATCTGAAGTCAAATAGCTTGTCTCAGGCATCAGGATCATAGAAGAGTAAAACAAAAATTATAACTGAGACTCCATTGAAGTTTATTTTTTTCAACTAAACAGTGTTAAATATTTTTAAATGAAAACATCATGAGCTGAAGAATATGGCTCAGAGGTTACAGACACTGGCTGTATTTCCATAGGTCCTAGGTTCGGTTTTCAGCACCCACATGATTGCTCACCACCACTTGTAACTGCATTTCCACAACCTCCATGGGCACTTCCACACATGGTGTATAAATGTACTTTAGGCAGAGCACTAATACACATAGAATATTAAAGTAGAGAAAACTTCAGAGAAGTGTGAAGCACATTGCCCAGTGTGTTAAATGCATATTTAAATTTAGCTGTCAAGGCACATGGGAAAACTCTAAAGGATCATACCACAACCCAACAATGAAGACATGGTTAGAGGAAATTTCCTGGACTAAATTGTACATTTTTGCCTGAATTTCTATACATGATTTAAAATCAGAAGATGTGGCTAAATCTCTTGCATAAAATGTCAACTGGACAGAGTGCCTGAAACCTGTAATCCCAATGCTCAGAACTCTGAGACAGGTGGATCATCTTGGATTCCAGACTAGACAGGTGAGGTTCAGGACAGCCTAGGTTACAGCGTGAGATGATGATTTAAAAACAAAATCAAAGAGGGAGGAGAAGAAGGAAAAAATAAGCAAAGAAAAAGCAAGCCTTTGTAGAATATTCAGTATCATGAAGTTTTTTTCTTAAAGTAGATTATAGAACAATATATACAGTATGATATAAATTTCTAAATATATTTAGATATTTATAGTAAGTGCACTAAACGGATATTCACTAGTGTGTGAAGAATTTCAAGGTGAATGAATTTATAGATCATTTAAATTTTTTACTTTTCCATCTTCCTCCAAACTTTCTCTGAGCGTGTCCATGTTCATGCATACACACACACACACACACACACACACACACACACACACACACACACGTCAAGTAATATAATGTTGATTAATTAATGCTCTGAACATACATCTGACTTGGGGAACTGGGGAAAGATTTATCCAAGTAGGTTATTAACCTTGAGATGACTAAAGTATTAATGGAAATTCACTAAAAAAAAAAAAAATGGGTGAATTCTCCCAGTGAACAGATGCAGAAGGGCATGGATCAAGACAGAATGAATTGTGTGTCCAAAAAACTGTCAGGTAGGGCAACATGAGCTGTGGTCTGCAAAGCAATGGAGCAAGACAGAATTAATGGCATGCCAAAAAAATGCCAGGTAGGGTGGCATGAGCAGTAGCATGCCAAACCAGGAGTACCAGAATATCAGACAAGGGACCAAAGGAAAGGAATGCATGCTATACTGAAGAATGTAAGTTTTCCATAGCTGCAAGTGAGGGAAATTGTGATAGATTTTTAAGGCAGTAACATGTTTTGGGGGATATCAGCAATCAATTGTGACTTAGGGTTTCTATTGTTGCAATAAAATATTGTGACTAAAAGCAACACAGGGAAAAAAAGAGTTTGTTTCATCTTACAGCTTGTAGTCTGTCATCCAGGGACATCAAGTCAGGGACTCAAAGCAGGATTCTGGAAGCAAGAGCTAACGTGAAGGCCATGGAAGAGTCCTGCTCACTAGCTTGCTCTCCATGGCTTGCTCATTCTGATTTCTTATTGATATAAGAAATGGAAGGTGGAGCCCTTCCACATCAATCAATAAAAAGAAAGAAGGAGAGAGAGAGAGAGAGAGAGGAGAGAGAGAGAGAGAGAGAGAGAGAGAGAGAGAGAGAGAGAGAGAGAGAGGGCTTACAGACTTGCTTACAGGCTAAGTCTTATGCTATGGTGGTATTTTCTCAATACGGATTATCTATTCTCAGATACGTATCAAGTTGACAAAGAAATAAAAGCAAGTAGCCTCTCTATGCAGATGATTGAGAAAAAAAAGAGGCAAGATTCAAGCAAGTGGGATCAGGCTTTGCCATGGTTAAGGTAAAAAGTAATGAGTACAACTTTAGAGCAAACCCAACAATCGCAGCATTAGGCAGGAAGCAGGGTCAGCAGTATATTCAGGTTTCTGATGGGAACGATATTTTATCACATGGTGTCCTTTACAAGGTAATAAGCTCCAAGAAGCAGATTCATGGTGGGAGAGAAACAAATGTTAGTATCTTTTAGATATACCAGGTTTATGTGACTGGGTCATCAAGGTAGAAGTATTCTGTTAACTAGTAATGAAGTTAACTAGAATTAACTAGTCTGATGGGCCCAGTCACTGGAAAAGACAACCGAACAGCCAACAAGGACATGGAGAAGACAACTTGTGAGAAAATTCTGAAAGAATAGGAACGCCAGAGAGGTGGGACACTGAAGGGTTGTAGAGTCATGGATGTAAGGAACCCATTCTGACCAAATCCCAAGCTAAAGTCAAAGCTACTATGACGAGTTGGGAAGATAATATCATGAAAGTCCAAAGAGATAGCAGGAAGTCTGTAGCCTGGCTTGTAGGTGTTAGAAAGAACATGCATCACATTGTCCCCCCCAGAGAAATTGCAAACCAGAGTCCTTGGAAGACATTCATCCCTGAGGACTGATTAGGTCACATCAGCCATCAACAGTATGACAAAAATGGGTGAGGGTTCACTAAAGGAAGACAAAGATAGTTAATTGATAAAGTGGGAAAGAGAAGAAAGCCTGGACCCATCTCCAGGAGATCTGGCCCTTAATTTTATCCACGTGGCTTACTGTCTAGGTGACCTTCAACTTTATATCTATACTGCCTGGAATTTTGTTTCTTCCTATGGGAACAATATAGAGGCAGTGTGAATATTAATATGCATGAGAGCTCTTCCCAAGTGATCAGCTTTCAGAAATATTGATTGGAGTTGGAGCCTGAGGTATGAGATGTGAGCCCAGATGAGCACTGTGTCCACGGATGGGAGAGTAATGTCCATAACTAGGATGGGCCACAGGGCAAGAGGGAAATGGCACACTTCATTAGAGTTCCTAGTTTTGGTTAGAGTTGACCTTATTTGCCTTCAGGTGGGTGGAAGTAAAGAGAATATATTTGGTCATGCTAGGCTGCAAAGGTGGACAGCTTTATTTCCCATGATTTATGAAGACAGCTTTTTAAAATCTAGCCAAATTTTTTTCTTAAAGACCTGTGTTTTTGAACCCCTGCTCCTGCTTGCTCTGAGCATTCTCTCCATCACTTATTCCTTCTAGCCAGCATTCTCCATCCCTCCATCTCTGCTGTCAATTTCCCTTTGGCCTTTGAACACTCTGTTGTGTTTGCTGCCTTAAAAAGAACGCCCTCCCGGCTTCCCCAGCCTGCTATCCCTCACCAAGAGGACCATTTCCAGCCTGTTATCCTGCATCAAGAATGGTGGGTTTTTTTTGTTGTTGTTGTTGTTGTTGTTTTGTTTTTTGGTTTTTTTTTTTTTTTTTTTTTTACTTCTTTCCAATCATACCGAGGTCCAAAACAGGCTAGACACAAAGTTAAATCCTCTCTTGGGGTTGAGGGTGGGGAAGCTGCATCTGTAAGAACCTGACCAGGCTAAGCCTGGCAAAGTCAGAACTAAGCTGGCAGCAACTGACATCAGAACAAAGGCAGCTTCAAGAGAGGCAGAGTTGAGTAAATGGATGAAAAGAGCCCCATTTCTCAACTTCTGACTTAATCATCTCTCTGTATTACTTAAACAATTGAAAGACATGAAACTTTTAGAGACAATGTATAAGTAAATTCCCTATCACTCACATGGTAATGGCAGTTAAAAAAAGGACAGTAGCCTTTTATATATAGCATTTGCTAAATACTGCATCTTGTATGATCTTCATATATATGGTCTTATTTACAGCTCACACTGTCTTATAGAATTGGAACATTATTATTCACCCCCCCCTTTTTTTTTTTACAGATTAAGGAACTGTGCATCTCCAAATTATGTAATTAGTTCAAGGCCACGTGTTCAAAAAGGAACAGAAGTCTTGGCCAAGTGTAGGCAATGAAGTCAATACGATGTAATGATTTTTCTCTGTCAGCCTCATCACAGCCCTATGAGGTGAGGAAGCAGGAAGAATTAGGCTCATTACCATGTAATACTTAAGGAAAGTGAATAGAGGAGATGAAATGATAGTCTGAGGTTTCACAGTCAGGAAAGAGTGGAGCCAGGAGTAGACAGGAGAAGCTGACATTCGAGACTGGAATAGACAAGAACAGCAACCTTAGAAGGATGCAAAGCTATACTGGTCATTTAGCATTGTCCACAGATAACTGAACACATGCTCATCCACGATGAGTTCAAGGCTAAGGGTCCTCAGGCAGCACACACCTGCGCCATATCATCACTGTTTTAAATGTTGTGATTAGAGCTTTTGAGAGCCCTGTTCTGGAACACAGAGGTGAGTCCTTCAGTGAGTGTGACACTATCAACAGGGTGCTGGACTGGGTTCTGATGGCACCACTCTCCTCAATTCCTGTGGGAACAGTGGGAACAGTGACTTTGTCTCTCTCTTCACAGTCCCAAGTTCTCTCTGTTGAGACCTAACTCAGCTGCTTCTTCAAGCTCTTACCTCTTCACAGCCCTGGTTCCCTTATCTCCTTCCCTAGGTTCTCTGTCCCCACACTACTCCTCATTATAATATTCCTCAAGGACTCTTCCAATTCACATTTTGTACTCTTCTGACGACATTGCCTTGACCAAGACTATTTAGGTATTTAAAAGTCATCTTTGTATCCATTATTGTAGAATAATCAAAACAGCAATAGTTTGGACCTAAATTTTTCCATGCTAAAATTGTCTTAATTTAAAAAGATACCTTAATAGGCCACTAATTGGGAAAAGGTAAGACCTATGGAAATAGAAAAGGAGTTATTACATATAGATGAATTAAGTTGATTTTTTTAAAAAAAGATAGGAATTTGAGCCATGAGGGAGGGAGATAATCCTTCCCCACAGGACAAATGAACAGGAGGGCCTGAAATTAGGCTGAGTCATCAGAAATGGCTGGGATTCTTTAAAGAGAGATCAACCTAGCTTGGTGTCAACTTATTTGTACATGTGGCATCACAGGCCCTCCATCTCTCCTAAGTCTCCATACATGTTGATACTAGCAAAAGACATCTGTTAGTCTATTTTGTAAATCCATTACAAAATAAAATACTCATTAGGATCTGATAAATGGAATGCATGACTGAGGTTTATCTGTGAGATTTAAGACAATCTATAAACTAAGATCATTTCATTGGAAAGTGCTAAATTTCTAACTATTTTGTGGGAAGCATTAGTCTTGAAATGGGTGATGGAATGGTAGAACCCATCTTACCTGGGCCCTTTAGCACCATCTCACATTTGCATGGGTTTGATGATGATACTTGTGGTAAATATTTTAATAGTACCAAAAAAAGTAAAAATAAGGAATACAAATTAAACGTGTTTCTATGCACATTTTAATGGACAGTTCTCTCGTTTCATTCTTTGTAAAACGTTTCACCTTACTTACCGTTCTCTCACATACTCCAGTGCCTACTCCTTTTCTACTGATGTACATTGAACAGCAGACTCAGTAAACTCTAAATTAAGTTCAATATTTTCACTCCTAAGGAGTCACAAGCCTGCTTATGACTCATCAAGTCTTGGAGGCATCTTTGAATCTCTCTTTCATGTTGTTCTTCTACTGCTAAGTGTGGGACCTTAATGGCCAGGGGTTGCTGGAGGAAGGGTTGAGCAAACTTCAACCCCAGATACTTCAAACATGGGTAGTGCAGGATTTGCTACTGTCCCCCTCCCAACCTGGTGTCATAAAGCCAATTTCCTCACCATCAACCCTAGTAATTATTTATTACCCTGAAAGTTATCAAGCTTCACTCCTTATTTGGCCTCATAAGATCCCCACCCCACCCCAACACATACACACACTGGACCCTACAGCCCCTAAGTATGTAGATGAAGAATTTTCCAACATCCCTGCCTTGGCCAATAGTACATGGTTTTGCAAACTTTTCACCAGAGACCCTGCCCACCTGCCCAGGGGCATATATACTACCTCCCTTCACTATTAATAAACCAAACCAGTACTCCAAAGCTGTTCCCAGATATGTTTATGGCTTGTGCACTCATGGCTGATTGAGATTCTGCACTATCCTCACCCACATCCAGCTAAGTTTCCCTCCCTCCAGTCTAGCTTAGTGCCCAACAGGCCTGACTACCAGAATGTGATGGGACCTAAGTAGTAATAAAGTTTAAGAAGTCAACCTCTGCATATGTGAGATTTAGATTTTTCTTATGTCCCTATCTCTAACAGCTCCTTCATTCATACCTTATTTCTCTACAACAATTTCTGGGTAAGCTTCTTAGGGTGTCTTTGCCCTTGATCTGTGTGTTTTCTTACCAACCTAATATTCTTACATAATTAAAAGTCCCATGAGGGCAGCTTTATTGGAGAGAATTTCAAATGACTCCATTGCCCACAAATGTAAACAAGGACCTTCCCTGCTATTCAAGATCCCACTAAATATGTTATTTTCTCCTCATATTTGGCTTTCTTAACTTTTCAAACACATTTGTCACTTCTCTCTAAAGCTTGTTTCCTCTACTTAGAATTCCTGTCCTGAGCTTACCCATCTGTTACAGGTTGAACTGTTTTATGTCCTAATTGAAATGGTGAAGACAAAATATCCCTTGTACCTCAAAGGTGTAATTGTCTTTGCATACATGGCCTTTTTAAAGAGGCAATTAAGTTAAAATGAGGTCACTCAGCTAAGACCTTAACCAAGATTACTGACATCCTAATAAGAAATTATAATGCCACAAACACAGTGAGGGACATTCTTGTGTAGACACAGCAAAAAGGTCACTATCTATAAGCTAAACTGACAGGCCTCAGAAGTAACCTAAACTATTGCTACCTAAATCTTGGAATGACAGCATACAAGACTGAAAATGAATTTCTATTGGGCAAACCACAATGTCTCTGTTACGTGTGTGTGTGTGTGTGTGTGTGTGTATTGGCCTTAGAAGACTTCTGTGTCATCTTCAAAGTCATCTCTGTTTCTATTTGACATCTTTTGATCAGTCTCCGCAGGACTCACATCACACTCTTGCTGCTTATTTTCTTAGTTGGTCTCTTATATGATAGCTGGGCTTCTGCCTTGACCCCGTGTTAGACTATATTTTAGTAATCCCCATAGTCATCCCTGTGCAGTGACTTGCAAATGTTAGATATTCAAAGCCCCACTCCTTATCTTTTACTCCTTCCCAATAATGCCATCATATGATGAATCCATCAAGGGATTTTCCCATTTAATATGTCAGAGCCTTCATGTTCCAGTCATCTCGAGAATTGTGATCAGAGGTAAACACAGAAATGGGCTTTACTGCCTCCCTGTTCATCTCCTAATGCTCAGAAGCTGATAGTCTAAACTAAGCATCATACTAGGCAAATCAAAACAATGCCTGCTCTTTTAAAAGTTTAGATAAGCAAGTACCTTCCTTATCATAACCTTGAAGTGCTGAAGTCCAAGTGGCTTGTCTCAGACTCACCTGGACCTACATCTGGCTTGGTTGTTTGCTATATAAGTCCATTATTATGGTATTCACCTCTCTGTTTTGATTTCCTTCTCTGTAAACTGATAATGTCCATGATTACATTTGAAGACTTCTGTGAGGACTGACTTGGAAACAAGGTTCAAGAGCCTGGGTTAGGAGCTGAGTTTCCCACCATTTACCAACTACACTGGGCTGGGCTCTGATAGCCACTTAATCCCTCTAAGCTTCAGTTTGCTCATCTGTTAAAGGATGGTGACAGGGACAGTTCCGATGCCTGACATGGTAAATATTCAACATACATAAATCACTATTAAAGTGCCTAATTCAGAATTTACAATGTGGAACATATCCAATAAATAGAGCTTATATTGACATCATGGTTATTACATGCATCAGGAAGATATACATCAAAAACACGGCTATTACCGTGAATAGAAAGAAACCTTTTTCTTGTCTCCAATGATAAACTTTCCAGGAGGATTCTGGCATTTGGAGCAATTTAATCCTCTCCTGAATGAAGAGAGTTTTGAGCTGGCCTGCTCACAGCGCGTGTCTTTCTCATGACCTTGTAGCTTTGTTGTCTGGGATTACTGCTTTAGCCAAGAGGCCACCAGACCATAATACAGCTACTTTTTGTGGACGTGGGATGAGAGACTAAGCTGCCAGCCTTTTGTCACCTATAAGACATGGGACTTCTATCTGAGCCACAGGCAGTTTGTTCCCTTGGCCCAAAACACACAGGTCCTTCCTCATGAAGGAACAAAAGAAATTAGGAAGAAAACCTCCAGCAATGAGAACTAAACCAAGGGGCAGCAAAAATATTTTGATACAACTTGACTTTTATTTTATAAGGGCTTATGCCCCCACTTTCTGAAATGGAAAACCAAAGTGGAGTGTAATTTTACCATTAGTAATATTTATGTTTATTTTATGATTTTAGCACATATTGGACTATACACACTGCTCTTAAATATCTACTACCATGTAATACAGACAATAATGGCCTAGTAAATACTCCCTGAATTTCAATGGCTTCAGTAAGCTAAAACCTTAGATAACGTTGAGGATTCTCATCTGATCTGGGAAAGCAGTAGGGCATCATAATATTTACTTAAAATAATAGTAAAAGATACAAAGCTTTTGGTTGGTTTCTTTTGTTTGTGCTAGGGTCTTGCTATGTATACTAAGATGGGCTCAAAATTGAATATTTCAACCTCCTTCCTGTGTATTCATGAGAGTGCTCGAATTTCAGATGTGTACCATCATGTACAGCTGTAAGATGTAAATTTATTTAGTAAAAAAAAAATCATTCTGTGCCTACTATATGATAATCTACATAGGCACTCAAAAAAACTAACTTAATTAGATAGTCTTTAATAATGAATAGACAAATCGTCTTCAAAGTAGAGAGAGGGGGTCTAAGGGTTCTGCTTCTTTCCTGTGGTGGTTGTATAAGATGACTCCCCATAAGTCTGGGGACATTTGACTACTGGGGACATTTGACTACATCTTAGGGAGGGTTAGCATGTGTGGCCTTGCTGGGGGAACTGTGTTACTGGGATAGAACTTTGATATTTTAAAACCTATGGCTATTCCCAGCTCAGTCTCTGCTTCCTGCTTGTGGTTTGAGAGGTGAGATCTGAGCCGTTTCTTTCAGCATGCTTGGTACTTGTTGCAACATTAACCAGTCATGGTAGTGATGGACGTTTACCTTTCTGAAATTATAAGCCCAAAATAAACCCAGTCTTTTAGAAGTTGCCTTTTTCATGGTGTTTTATCATAGTAATGTAAAAGTAACTAAGATCTTTTTATTACCTTTTCCTATTAAACAATGGAATTGTGTGGTAGAAAGGAGAGAGCTAAGCTGCATTTCCCTAGTACTTTACAGAATATTCCTTTAGTTCTGTGGTACCAAATTTTTGGAATAAGATCACAAAGTCAAGGAAAACTGGAACAAATGGTTACTTTAGACATTCAACCCTTATAGGACACATCTGCTTGCCTGGGAAGAATCTTCAGAGCCACACTCTCCCGTTTCCATGACTGATTATGCTTTAGATTAGTATTGAGAACAATATGAGCCTTCTCTTCTATCCCTAGTTGAGACCCACTGGTAGAGTTCCCTGGTACCCCTTGTATAAGCATATAATCTCCAAAGACTCTCTTCTTTCCTTAGAGAGAGTCCTGGAGGTTAAAAAGGAAGCCTACCTCCAGCACTTCCCTTGCAGTGCTCATCCACTCCTGTATTTAGGAGACAGTTAAGTATCTGTAATGAGCAGACCATTAAGAAGAATATGGCAGGTGTGCAGGCTATTGATTTCTTCTTGATACTTTTAGTATACATGGGACTGTTTAGAATACCAAGCAAGGGCCCATTTTACTCACTGACAGGTAATGAAGTTGGCCACTCTCTATTCAGACCGCTTTCTTTTGTCCGGTTTCATAAATCCTGCTAACTAGTTACCTTCTGAGCACTCTTCACACAGCTGAAGAGTTCCTCCTGCTGAATTCACACTGAGAATCTGGCTGCTGAAAGTCATTCCTCCTCATAACCCCCACATGAAGTCACTGCCATCTATATAAATCCTACCCAGGAACAATCCTCTAAAAAAATCAGTTATTACTTGAAAGGAACAAAGAGAGAATACATAGAGCTTGACTCCTAAAATTATGCTCTGTAAAATTGGAGAAAAGGAGACTACACTTGAACGGTGTCTCTGAGTTCAAGGCTATCCTGGTCTACCAATTGAGTTCCAGAACAGCCAGGGCTACAGAGAAAACCCTTGTCTTGAAAAACCAAAACCAAAACCAAAACCAAAAAATAAAAAAAAAAAAAGAAAGAAAAAGAGGATGTACTAGAATTAAGTAATAGAACTATGATGAATAATGCTTCTGACATTCTCCACGAGAGGAAATTTGAGTGTTTGTCATAATATGTATAGCTTCTGATGAATTCAGATTCCAGGAAATTCACTAGGCTGAATATGAATATACTGGATCATGGATCTTTCTTATATCATAGATCTTTCTTTCCTTAGCTTTCTTTGTTGTTGTTGTTGTTGGTGGTGGTGGTGGTGGTATTGGTGTTGTTGTTGTTGTTGTTGTTGTTGTTGGTGGTGGTGGTATTGGTGTTGTTGTTGGTGGTGGTGGTGGTGGTGGTGGCAGTGCTGGTGTATAAAACTATGTTGTAATGAGCATTGCCAAGAAATAGAACATCTAGCTCACTATATCCAAGTTAAATATGTTTGGAAAGTGAGAAAATGACTTACAAAAGCTCTCCTTGCCAAAAATATACATTTTCAGATGCATTCTCCATCACAGAAATTCCATGTAATATTGAGGATTTATAGAGATCTTGGTCTATGGTTTACAAGTTAGAATCTATTATTATGTTGGGCATTTGGTCATCAATTTAAAAACACATTTTCATCTTTCTGTGGGTATAGGGAAAACGGAGAGCCCTTGAAATAGACTCTCAGAGCACAAGAACAGATGCACACTCAATTCTCCTTTGTTGGTTTATTAGTGGCAAATGTTATGCAGACATGAAGAACTGTCTTTAGGGGGGATGTATTTCACATTCTTGCCCTTTATTAGTCCTAGCAATGCAAATTTTTTTCTTAAAATAAAATTGCTGCTAAATGAAAAATACAAATCTTTTTCTTTCTCACTAGACCAATTTTCCTCAAGGAAATTCTTTCAAAAATTCTACTTTAATTCTATGATAACTCATCCATGGCCAAAGAACCACTGGGGAGAGCCTTACATTGAAAATTGAGTTATGTGCTTTAGGATTCTTGGAAATGTTATTATTCAATGGTATTTATAAAAAGAGTAAATAGTGGGAGAGACTAGTCTTGTAAGAGTTACCTAGAAAGGGTGTGTCATAGGTCTAAATGATAGAAATGGAAACCAATGTGTAGGGGTGTGTGTACTCACGTGTATAGTTCCTGATTATGATCTAATGCTTACATTTGATAGAAGTGGTTATAGGCACTTATAGTTTGATCAACTATAAATTTTTACCCTTCTATAGCTCACAAGGTAAACACAACCTAAATCATAAAAACACTGAAAGCCTAGAGTAATCTTTGAGGCTTGACTGGAAGTATCTTAGAAGCCTAGGCTTTCTTCAGCTCACCCAGAGACAACAGGGTATCACCCAGTTTGGAGAGTCACTTAGCTGATCAGAAAACACATTTTGCTTGAACCTAATAGTAGCAATAAAGGAGAAACCAGAGAGAAGATGTCAGGATGAACAGTCTGAGGCAATTGGAGAGAGGATCAAGCTTAAAAGAAACTTGGGACAGAGGCTGAGAAGACCTCAACAACTCTTCTCTTACACACATTGACTTCCGGGCTTCCTGCCAACTCCTTAAAGAGGGAAATACATCATTATTTGTAGCATGTTAGATGATATCATTAGCTATTGTTATAAATGGCCTTTATTATATAAAGTAAGTTGAAGCATTGCAATTAGTTGTTTTGTCAGGAAGGAAGTTATTGGGAGTTAGATGTGATTCCTGTTATCTTTCCCATTCTCTACTTCCTGACCTCATCATGGAACCACTTCTATAGGTATGATGCAATTCCTCAGAAAGGCCTAGAAGTATAAAGTCAAAGGGATATGGACTGACCCCTCTAAAACTGTAAGGCTAAATAAACATGTCCTTCCTTAGGTGATTTATTTCAGGTATTTTGTTAAGGCAGCCCTGATGTGGGATATAGTCTTTCATTTAATCAGTGTGAAATGAGATCTTAAGTGGTCAGATCCCAAACAATTCAGATTTTCCACAGAAATGTTAGAACTAGACCACAGTGTCCCTATCTATTGCCTAACTTGCCTGACTATTCCTCATGCATCCCTTTATAGCATAACATTCTATAACCTAAAATGTCTATAATTAACATCATTTTCTACCAACTTTTTTCTTATAAGGCCATTATCAGGGTATTCACCTCTCTGCTTTGGTTTGCTTATGTTATAAACTGGTTATTTTAAGCAAACACCCCACTTTAGGAATGATACCTTTGTTTTATTGATGTCATTGCACAAAACAGTATTGTTATTTGGAAAGTAAGTAAGATTCATTTTCTGTTTTGCTAAGCTAAGAGATAATTTAATAAATAGAAATCTCAAATAAAAGTTTGGTGATATTAAATGTGTAAAAAAATTTTTTTACTAGAAATAGCCTTTAAATTTTCTTTAAAATTTATTTATTTTATTCTGTGTATGAATGTTTGACTGCATGCATCTATGTGCTCCATGTATGTGCCTGGTGCTTGTGGAAATTAGAAGAGGGTATCAGGTCCCCGGAAAATAAAGTTGGGGATGGTTATGAGCCACCATGTAGGTGCTATGCTGCCAACTGAAACTTGGACCCTTCTGCAAAAGCAATAAGTCCTCTTAATAGCTTACCCAACACTTCGGTACCCCTACACTAGAAAAATATCCTTTTAAAAACACTGGGTCTTTGATCTACCACTGGGCACTATATGATTAAGGGCATACTTTAGAACGTGAAAGTGCCTCCAATCCAGTATATTCATAAAACAAACTGACAAAAACTTTTTAAAAGACCATGCCAACATCTCTCTTGATTTGGCTATAAAAACTACTCAACACACCAAAGATTTGTGTGAGAATTCATATTGTCAACTTGACAGAATCTAGGCTCACTTAGGAGACAAACTGTTGGGTTGTTAATTGAAGTGGGAAACCCCCTCTAAATGAGACATGACTGGACTCTGGGACTGAGTTTAAAAAGAAACAGCAAGGCGAGCCCTGGCTTTATTACTCTGTTTTCTGTGTGGGACAGAGTTCAGCCAGCCACCTCATGCTCCTATTGCCATGAACTTTCTATACTGATTGACTGTACTCCCAATTGTGCACCAAAGTAAATCCTCGCTTAACTTACTTTTGTCACAGCGATGAGATGAGTAACCAATAGACTCAATATAAAGCTTTCCTCTGTGAATGAACATCAGAGCTCCTCTATAGATCTTGTTTGTGTTACATTTATTTTTCTTCTCTGGGGACAGTTCATATCCCAGGGCTGGTGCTATTTGCTAGAAAAACAAAATGCAGAAGAGTAAGGTACCTTTCCTCTGGGAATCTTCAAGATGAGTAAAAGAGATAGTCATGCACACAATTTCAAACAGAGGCACATGGGGAGGACAGAGTCAGTGGGTCATTGGGACAGAGGATCAATTCCTCTCAAGAGGAGAATTGATTCTCAGCCTTATCTGTTGCCTTGGATCCTTCCCTACTTATACATAAAAGGATTGATGGGGTTACTGTAAGCAATGCTCTTGTGACTTTCACAACATTCATCTCTGTTGTCCTGCTTCCTTTGTCCAGTTACATCTGAATTGTCAGGCAATTAAACAAACTATCCAGAGGTGGCAAGCCCCTCTTCGTACTTCCCAAATTAAGTCACTGTATTGGGATAATTGACTCTGAAAGGCAATGCCTCCTGTAGCCAAAGGTTGGGAATCAGTTAAGGCTAAGAAGAATAATGTGCAAGACTTTGCAAGCTGAGTGCCTAGCATTGACGTTGTATATTAGCATTCATCAACATCAGTGCCTCCTTTGGAAGACAGGGTAACAAGCAACGAATCACCTTGTAGATCATCAAGGTTGCATACACACTAAGTGGATCTTCATGCTGTGGTGTTCGTACAACATTTGGCCTTGATTGATAATTCTGTACAAATCTTGCCATCGCTGCAAAGGGTAATGAATTAGCAAGATCAACGCTGAATTAAAAGTGCTTCTTTCCCTAAGAATCTATACCCAATCTGAAGTTATGGCTGGAAATGAGCCAGTGCAAATAAAAGCGGGAGCCATGTATCTCTTCCCTTAATCACAAAATTAAGCTGGTGTCAGGAAGGTGCTTATTGTGGGGAAATAAATCAAAACGATGCTTCTTGATGACTTGAATAATAGCTGGATATGCAGGATAATATAAATCAAAATGTTTTTTGCTGAATACATCCTGACATCTTTCTCAAAAGCCTGATTTACAAGTTACTAAATCAACTCCATTGCTAGGCAATAATCGGATACTTTGAGATCATAGCTCCTACACCTCTACCACAAGGCTCACATTGGTTGACACCTAAATGTCCCACTCCTGACTAAGATAAATGACTGTGTGGATTTTTTTGTTTTTTGTTGTTTTTTTTAAAAGTGACATTGTTTACATGGAAACTTGCAAAAAACCTAGACCACTTTAAGGATTTTGAGCCTGAGTTGCTTACCGGTGTCTTATAGAGCAGGTTTCTGTTGGTTGTGAAGATGTTCTACATGCTTCTTGCCATCACACAGCCACTGGCCTCACGTGGACACTTGAAGTTTGACTGATGCCAGCAAGGAAGCTACCACTTTAAGTTAATTTCAGGGTAATTAACCTGAAAAGCCACAGCTTCTGAGTTTATACCTTACAGCCCAGTGTGAATTGTATTTTTAAAATACTATTGCATAAAATAAACATCAACTTGCATATTAAAAGCAGTATTTCTGAACTACCTAGTTATTGATTTTTTTGAATTGCAATTAGTTATTGATTTTATTAGTTCTGTGAATTCTGTAACTAATTTTATAGGATAGATATCCTTGGTTTTCTGATTTCTGTCTGTTAAACAAATGAGTTGACTAAATAACTGATAGGCCTAAAATTGGCAGAAACATGATTTATACCATTCCCAGACATAGGCAACTCTGATAGAAGTGATACCTTTTTCTCTGTCTTCATTGCTAAAATAAATCCACTATAAGGACATGTTAAATAGTCTTTCCATTCAACTTGGCCCTGGGCAATGTTTAGAAAGTCACTGAGTGATCTCAAGTCGAAAGACCCAGAATGTGAGGACTCCATCACGTTCTGACTCAGGAGAGGGGACACCCCAAATCACTCAGGAGAAACTGTCTTGATGCAAAGAGCAAGAGGATTTTTATTTCAAGAGCTCTTGGGCCCAAAGTCAAGCACCCTGTCACCCCACAGTGATAGAGGACCTTGGTGCCCTGAGTAGCTGGGAGAGGGAGTATTTAAGGGAAGAAACTGCAAAGAAGGGGGTGACTGAGTCATTAGAATGGAGATGACAAATTACAGCTCTTCTCTGGCAGAGCTGTCTTTGGTAAACATTTCACAGGGGATGGAGGCGCTTGTAAACGATTTATAGCTTGTCTCTGGCGGGGTCATAGGCTATCCTTGGCAAACATTTCACAAGAAATGGGGAAGCTGAGCAAACATCTTAAGAGGATGCTGAGTTTCAGTTTATCTTTAACGTAAGAGTTACAAGCGATCTTTAGCAAACAATCCTGGTCCCTTACACAATGAGTCAGGCACCTTGGCGGGTCACCCAGTAGTCTTCTGCTTCTCAGGCTGCCAGGTAGGAGAGACTGGTCTGGGAAACACTGAATTGGGGTCTTACAAAGTGATGAAAGCTCTTCAAGTATAAGCTTTTCAAAGCTTAGTGGCTAACACGCTCCATCAGGCACACAAAGCAATATCCTGTGGTGAACTCTTAAGATGTTTCCATATCTAGACTAAACAATTCAAAACTGCTCATAGGAATAACTTCTTAAATATAGTTAAAGCTTAAGTTATTTTTATAGACAAAGTTAAGATACAGTGGCAGTAAGTAATTCTTCACTCACTGTCATTCGGCTGAGGTGCACATCTTGCAGCTGATTAAGTCAACAACCTTAGGAAAACCGTCAGTATTACCACTTTGCCTATGTGGGCCCACTTTAGAGGCTGTGCAGAACTGGTATGTGGCTAGAATGAAGACATGCTCAAAGTGTATATACAGCCTCTTAGATCAAAAAGAAAATACAAACAAAATTGAATTGCTCTTAGACCTGAACTTAGCATGGCACGGAGTTACAGGAGCAAGGAAGAGCTCTGGTGACTGGAGCTGACCTCAAGTGTATGAAGAGGCCAGAGCCTAGGTAACAACTTTCTTTCCCGAGAGCAGTCTTCTGGGGTTGGCCTGGGTGGGAGATATGGGGTCTGAGTATGCATAAACAAATTATTTCGTCTTTCAAATGAAAGAGGTTTTAGGGCTCAAATGAAAGCAAAACAAATAGATCCCAAGGGTTTTTGAAGGAAAGTTGAGAGTGAGGAGTAGAAAGGTAAGGAATGATGCTGATGAAGAAAATGTAGCCGATTCACAGATCTCAGGACACATTCCAGTGGTACATGACTGTACTCACTCACTCAATCCTTCAATGCCTGAGGAAGCATAGCCTTGAGCCATCTCAAAGGAGGCCTTAGCTACCTATGGAAATGCATCAGAAGTTACTGAGTTACCAAACTGTGATCACGAGATAATTGCCTCAGGACTATAGTCATTTAAGGAACTGCTTTAAAGTCAGAAAAGGAAGAAGACTTGATGGTTCCAGGGCTCATCCTCTTCCTCCATCTGATATTTCCTTTCAACTGAGTGAGAGTGAGTATGATTTAAGAGCCTCTGTGGAAGTAGTTTAGAGGAAGTAAGAGCCAGAGAGATTGCGACTGCTGTGCAGCTCCGCCTTTCTGTCTGCCTCGGGATGCTGCCAGGGCAAACCTCCATGCCTAATTAGATCCATGTGTATTTCCCATTGAGACAGTTTATTGATGTGCATGTGGAAATGAAAGCCAGAGGTCAGTGACCAAAGTTAGACCAGGAAGCATCCTGCTCATCATTTGGCTTCCTGCATCAGCCTGTGCTTTTTTCCTAATGCCATGCTACTGCCTTTGGTCACATCTTCTCACCCACATTGCGAAGATAATTTTCCTAGGTGCATTCCCCATGTAGAATCCTCTTGGACATCTCTTGTTAGGAAGTCAGTTTGATCTCCTTACTTCTTGCCTAAAACTCTCTTAACAGTTCTTTGTGATCAGCTTCTGAAACCTCCAGTAAACTTGCCTTCTTGTTAGCCTCCTACGCCATTAATTCCCTCACAAGGAAATCTCTGTAGGGTGTGCCTGAGAAAGCCCAACCACAGAGCAGCCTTAAAGTTGAGCGAGAGAGTAAGAAGGAAGAGAGTTGGGGCTGGAGACTGGGGCCTGAGCTAAGGATGAAGGAAAGCTGTAGCTCCTTGCTTCTGAGTTCCCCTAGGGGACTGCTTTTCAAGTGTCCTTAGAGAAGCCCCATCAAGGCCTTCACTGAGAGCTCAGCTGTCCAGGCACAGCTGGTGCTCAGAACAACTTTGTTTATTTGAACAACTTTATTATATCAAGAACAAAGCACTGATCAAAAGGCTGTATTTAAACTCTTATCTGGATTTAGCAAGTCATCCAGCTGTCTAGCCTCTTCAAAGGCCTCAGAAAACTCATTTGTAAACTCGAGGGTGGATGTTTCTCCAATTAGGTGGAAGTGTCTCCATTTGTCTCACATCCTTTCAAATTCTAGAGTCAGTTCCCCTAGTCTTTGCTCAGAGAGAATGCACATAAAGGGAGCCCAACCTTGACCAGACACGGGAGAAAATGACATTGTATTAACTTCCTTTACCGAGTCGGTGACAGGCTTAACTGTATTTATTGGAGATCGGGGCTAACCACCTTATAAATAAACCACTTTATGAGTTTTTAATGTGTTCTATATTAAAAATGCATTGCTTTCCATGGTAAATTAAATATCTTTTAAAGTCAGTATTTTCCTTTTTACTTTTGATTAAATGAGATAAGATTTCTGCATATTTCAGTAGTGTGATTAGGTGGCAAAACAAACAAACAAAAAAAAAAACACTTGGGAAATTACCTAATAAAATATCCCCTTGCACATAAAAAGTTGGAGAATGTTGGCACAAAAAGGAATCGGACCCAAAGCTCAATGGTGTGAACTTTGGAAAGTTCATGATACTTGAGGGTCCAACAGTATCATTAAGTAGTTCCAGGTGACAGGCTATCAACTAGAATCTCTTATAGCTGTGAGTTCAGGACTATTCCAGCTCACTCCACACCTGCCTCTCCAGGCTTGATCATGAGGAAATGTGGTTGGCAAATATAGTCTGCTTCACCATAACCTCTTCCTCTCTCCTCCAAATGAGAACATTTTGATTTTTCTGTGTCAGCAATGTGGGAATCTCGAGCCGCAGCTGCGATAACTCAGTCGTGGCTCTCAGCCCCTGGTAATGACATGTACTCATTCATGACTACCGGGACTCCAGGGAACGGCAAGTGGTCGGTGGTTCAGAAGGAATAGGATGCTCTGTCACATCAAAGGAATGAATAGAAAGGTAGTAGTTTTGGGGAAAGCATTTTGTTTTTCTCCTGAATGCAAATAAAAGGAGATTGTCACAAATGGCTGTCTGGAGAATCATTCTTGTGCTCTGTCCAGATAGAAATCACAGCTAGGCAAAGGGGGCCTCTTTTAACACCATGGGCCATAAGCTTAAAAGGTTCACAGATTAGGCTTCCAAATTGAGAAGCTTATAGATCTAAGCCTTGATTCAGAGGTCTAGGGCTCCAAGCTTTTAAAGCCTGGAGGCTTATTGATTCAGGAGCTCCAGGCACAGGCTGATTGCTGTGGGCATTGACATCCAGGACCCGGTTAGAGCTCCGGAGCCTGAGTATTTGGAAGGTAGCTCTTTAGTTCTTAGCAGATCTCTTGAACTCTTCCTGTACCTGGGATTTGCTCTGCTTAAAGTCTTGGCTCCTTCCTTCAGTTCCTAAGAGCCTCTTATTTATCACAGTTGTTGCTTCTCTACTTCATGCTTTCTCCATAAGTCTTCCATCTTTTGTGGCCTTGGCATCTTGCAGATTCAGCCATTGATATTTTTTTTTTCTAGAACACTATAGTTGCCTTCTGGTGTAACAACGCTTTGAGTATTGTGGCCCTTAGCCTTTGAGGACTTTCTGGAACTCTGCCTCCTCTGGGTGTAAGAGTACTGAGCTTTGGGTTTCAGAACCCTTGACTCCTGTTGAATCTCTGGAACTCTTCATCTGATTTTTTTTATGCTACAGTCACTGCTATGGCTGGAGAGTCCAGGATTTCCCCCTTCTATTGTAAAACGATCTCAGTCCTTCTCTCCATTAGAAAGACTACCAACTGCAAAAGACCCTTGAGAAGACTTGGGGAATGGGGTTTAATGTTGTGACATCTCGGATGATACACAAGAGAAGCCTCCTAGACTAACATGACAAGGCTGAGATAGCTTTCTTATATAACTCAAAAGGGAACATGCACGCTGAAACTTAGAGTACAACTCTCTCTCTAGAGTACAATTGGCCCATGCACAGGCATTGATTCCAGTTCTGCCTATCACAAGTTTTACATAGGTGCCAATTACAAACATCACTTATGTGCCAACTTTTGCTTTTTGCTGAGTTATTAGGGAGGTCCTCCATTCTGTTCTGAAAGAAAACAGATGCAGGGTATGTAGACTCATTTAAAGTCTTTCTGGAAGCAAGAGTGGAGTCTTTCAAAGCTGGTGCAAGCTGCCTGGATCAGTTGTGGTTGAAGCAAGGCCTCATGAAGCAGAAAGAGAAGTAGGTCCTACCTACATGGTTTGTAACTCAAACCTAAATGTAGGTGCACATGGCACTGGGTTTTTGGTTAGGCCAGCCAGTTAGGTTTTCTTCACAATGTGGGACAGTTCATGCCTGATAGAGATGGCCTTTGCTACTTAAGGTCTCCCACCATAAACTGTCTATCCCATTTCTGTCTTGTTATAGTCACTGTATGTTCTTTCTCTTCTCAAGCACTTCTTTTGGGAAGCTGCCAACATTAAAACTTGTGTGCCTTGCCCACCTCAAACTCTTGTAAGATACTCTTAAGCTTCCTTTTGAATTGTCTTTTAAGTTCTTTTATTAATGAGATGAAGAACTACAAAATGTGGTAGCACATGGCATCCAACATAGTGCTCCCAAAATTTGCATAATATCTAAATATCCATATATCCATATATCCATTTATCTCTTCACTTCTTAAAATTTAATGGCATTATGTTAAACTTATTTATTTTAATTTTATTATTATCATCCTTAACATGAAAGTAATACACATGTATTTGGTAACTAGGAATAAAAAGGGGTCAAATACAATTTTTTACAATGCCAAAAAAACAACTAATATTTGCTTATCTTTCATTTTTCTTTTTTATGTGGTAAAATTTAAGTGTACCCATTCATAAGCATAATTTCTTTTTTTTCAATTTTTTTATTAGATATTTTCTTAACTTACATTTCAAATGCTATCCCGAAAGTTCCCTCCCGCCTCCCACCGCCCTGTTCCCCTGCCCACCCACCCCCACTTCCTGGCCCTGGCGTTTCCCTGTATTGGGGCATATAAAGATTGCAATACCAAGGGGCCTCTCCTCCCAATGATGGCCGACTAGGCCATCTTCTGCTACATACGGAGCTAGAGACACGAGTTTCGGGGGTTCTGGTTAGTTCATATTGTTGTTCCTCTTCTAGGGTTGCAGACCCCTTCAGCTCCTGGGGTCCTATCTCTAGCTTCTCCAATGTGGGCCCCGTGCTCCATCTTATAGATGACTGTGAGCATCCACTTCTATACGAGACAGCTATATCAGGGTCCCTTCAGTAAACACTTGCTGTCCTATGCAATAGTGTCTGAGTTTAATGACTGATTATGGGATGGATCCCCCGGTGGGGTAGTCTCTGTATGGTCCATCCTTTCATCTTAGCTCTAAACTTTGTCTCTGTAACTCATTTCATGGGTATTTTGTTTCCTATTCACAGGAGGAATGAAGTATCCACACGCTGGTCTTCCTTCTTTGTTTTCTTGTGTTTTGCAAATTGTATCTTGGGTATTCAAAGTTTCTGGGCTAATATCCACTTATCAGTGAGTGCATACCAAGTGACTTCTTTTGTGATTGGGTTACCTCACTCAGGATGATATCCTCCAGATACATCCATTTGCCCAAGAATTTCATAAATTCATTTTTTAAATAGCAGAATAGTACTCCATTGTGTAAATGTACCACATTTTCTGTATCCATTCCTCTGTTGAGAGACATCTGGGCTCTTTCCAGCTTCTGGCTATTATAAATAAGGCTGCTATGAACATAGTGGAGCATGTGTCCTTTTTACCAGTTGGGACATCTTCTGGGTATATGCCCAGGAGAGGTATTGCTGGATCCTCCAGTAGTACTATGTCCAATTTTCTGAGAAAATGGGAGACTGACTTCCAGAGTGGTTGTACAAACTTGCAATCCCACCAGCAATGGAGGAGTGTTCCTCTTTCTTTACATCCTCGCCAGCATCTGCTGTCACCTGAATTTTTGATCTTAGCCATTCTGACTGGTATGAGGTGGAATCTCAGTGTTGTTTTGATTTGCATTTCCCTGATGATTAAGGATGTTGAACATTTTTTCAGATGTTTCTCAGCCATTCAGAATTCCTCAGTTGAGAATTCTTTGTTTAGCTCTCTACCCCATTTTTTAATGGGGTTATTTGTTTTTCTGGAGTCCAGCTTCTTTAGCTCTTTGTAGATGTTGGATATTAGTCCCCTATCAGA
This sequence comes from Mus minutoides, assembly GCA_902729485.2. Taxonomy (NCBI): domain Eukaryota; kingdom Metazoa; phylum Chordata; class Mammalia; order Rodentia; family Muridae; genus Mus; species Mus minutoides. The sequence continues at coordinate 103,311 of LR750159.1, read as the reverse complement.
TTTAGGATTGGTAAAAATCCTTTCCCAATCTATTGGTGGCCTTTTTGTCTTGCTGACTGTGTCTTTTGCCTTACAGAATCTTTGCAATTTTATAAGGTCCCATTTGTCAATTCTTGATCTTACCGCACAGGCCATTGCTGTTCTGTTTAGGAATTTTTTCCCTGTGCCCATATCTTCGAGGGTTTTCCCCACTTTCTCCTCAATAAATTTCAGTGTCTCTGGTTTTATGTGGAGGTCTTTGATCCACTTAGACTTAAGCTTTGTACAAGGAGATAAGAATGGATCAATTT
>LR750159.1:90762-102921 GCA_902729485.2 Mus minutoides | reverse complement strand
ATAACCGCCAGTTGTGCCAGCACCATTTGTTGAAAATGCTGTCCTTTTTCCACTGGATGGTTTTAGCTCCCTTGTCAAAGATCAAGTGACCATAGGTGTGTGGATTCATTTCTGGGTCTTCAATTCTATTCCATTGATCTATCTGTCTGTTGCTGTACCAGTACCATGCAGTTTTTATCACAATTGCTCTGTAGTACAGATAAGCATAATTTCTATGTATCTTAATTTCAAAAGAAATATATGGGCCAATACTAGAGATTTGATTGATACTGAACACTTCATACATACATATACATTCTAAAAAACCTGACTGTGCTAAATAAAATATAACAAACCAATGTAAATTAGAGTTCAGAACTTAGGAAGGGAAATCCATAGTAAAGATTAGTGACCAGATGCCAGAGCAAAGGAAGCACTACTGCCCTAATGGCACAAAGCAAGGTTATATGAAAGGCCTTCCTTCACTTCAGAGAGAAGCAGAGAACATTTGTTTCTTCAGGCAGAATACTCCTATGTTATAAAAATTATATGAAATATAAGCAAACCGTTTTCCTTAATTATGGTCAGGGGCAGTGCTGATTTAAGCTTCCAGGTAAAATGTTTTTTCTGCATGTTCTCAGATATAAGGATGTTGACGATGCTGCCGAATGGCCAGTTGTCAGAAGACTCCTGTACTCATTGCTTTCCTTCACTCCTCAAACTCCTTGGTCTATCAGAGGTCAAGGACAGAGTAGACACCTCTCCCCTCCATTGTTTGGAGAGTGTCTGAACCATAGACCCTGGTTTCCTCTTTCCTTTCCTGCTTACTCATCCAGATGCCCAGGCTGCTTCTGTCTTACCCTCCTTATCTTGTAACACTGGAGGACTTTCCCTCTTCTTTCTATGCCTCTTTGCTTATCCCATGGCTTTACATCCTCACAATAGAACGGTGACTTCAAGATTTATATCTTAATAACTTGGATATAAATCTCTCGCCCATGAATTTCCAACTCGTTTCTGTTTGACATTTCCCTGAGCTGGTGAGCAGGCTCTTTATCTGAACATGTCTAAAAACAGCTCCTACAATTCCTCCCTCCAGACCTGTGTCTTTCAGCTTTATATGCCCGATTTAAGACACTTACTTGACTCTCCCAATTGTCCATCCAAAAAAACTTGAAGTCATTCAATTATTTGCAAATCCTCCTGACAACTCTTACAATAGAATCGAATGCAACTGCTTATTCCCTGTTTACACTCTGTTTAAGTTGTTATTGTTTTGTGTTGTGGATTCAATTTAAAAAGTGTTCCCTTTAGGCTCATGTATTTGAGCACTTGGTCCCCAGTTAGTGGGTCGGTTTGGAAGATTGAAGAACCTTTAGAAAGTGGACCTTGTTGGAAGAAGTGTAACACTGTGGAGCTTTCAAAGCCTCAGCCTGGTCTCTGTTTCGCTTTGTGTGTGTTTCCTGGAGACATTGAATAAGAGTCTTTCAGATCCATGCTTTGGGGGCCTTGTCCCGTGCCTTCCCATCATTATGGACTTGAACCCTCAGGAATTGTAAGATAAAAACCCCAAGTCATTTTCCTTAACTTGCTTTTGGTTATAGTATTTTACTGCAACAACAGGAAAGTAACAATATACCCAGACAACTTTTCAGCTTCCTCTATTTCTTAACATTTTGGTAAATCTATTAAAAAACAGCCCAAGTCATGACCAGCACTTACAGACATTCCCATTGCACTCAGAATAGAAGCAAATGTCTTTAAAATAACCTATAAAACCCTTCAGTCTGACTCATCCAATAAGTGATTAATAGCCCAAAGAAAGATCTGGCCCCTTGCCCTCAACTCCTGCGAGTTAAATCTCTAAGCCTTAGAATGTCTTACTCTACTAAGGTGCTGCTATTTACTTTTAGCTTTATGCTATGTTGTGCTATCTATAATCTGTGTTTAGTTATGATGGGTACCTTGAACTACCTGCTGTCAGCTCTACCTTCACAAAGGCTAGAAACTAAAGTCAGACACACAGGTAGTTATATATTCAAGGAAAAACTCCCATAAAAATCTCTGAATGCAACAATTAAATAAGTTTTATTGGTTGGGAGTACTCCATGAATATGGAATGCAATGTTGCAGGAAGCAATAAACAATTTCCAGAGGGCTAGTGAGAAAGAGAAGGTGAGGCACCATGCCTGTGTACCTTTACTCCAACTAACTTTAATCTTCTATTATTATGGTAAAGCATACCCAAGAATATAATGGCTTCAATGTGTTCTATGAGTCCTGGAGAATAATCTGAGCCCACATGCTCCCCGTTAACTTCTTAATGTCATATGCTGATATTCTATCATTCATTCATTCATTCATTCATTCAATTTTCATATTTTTGGCAGCTTTGATGTTTCTTCCTTAATGATTTTTTCTTATAGCTACAGGACTTTACCTCCAAAGCTCTAGAATCAGTTTTCACTTGCTTTGGGAATTGTTCAAATTCTATCTTTTCAGTAAGGTCTTCTCTGGATGTACTGTTAAAAATTATAGCTGGTCATTGAGCATGTGCTTATCTTCCTGTGCTTTGTATTTCTTCAGATTATTCTACTTGAATTATATGTATTTTGCTAATCATTTTGTTACCCAACCTGCCCTCATTAGGATGCAAACTCAAGAATTTGGATAATGAAGCCTGTATGTTTACTGCTATTTCCCCAAACACAAGGTGAGTACTCATGAATGTCTATTGAATGGAAAAAAAATGAACTTGTGGTCTTTTATGGAAAAGAATATTTAGATGGTGCAGAAAAAAAGGTACTGTACCACAATTACAGATAAAGCAAAACAACCTCATAAAAAGAATTTCACTAATGCACATTATACAATACATATTCAAATTATATGACCATATTATTCAATCTCCTAGGTTATTTGATAAATCAAACAAAATTATCATTAGATAAAGCAGAGGAAGTATCTGATTCATAGCAACCTAGAACCAAGAAATGATAAAATAGGCTTGGGAGTGGAAGGCCTTGGAGAGGAGCTGCTTATGTAGAAGGCTGAGCAGAAGATAACTGAGCTCTTTCCATGCCCACTGAGGCTCCTTTAGTGTCCTTTGGGTGAAGTATTGAGCATGGAAAGGTATGATCTTTCCACTTGCCCAGTCCTGGTAGCAATGAGAACATCGGCACAGGTAAATGGAGCAGAGTCTTGCAGTCTTGCCAGGCTAATTGAGTGGTGCTAGACTCAGTTGAGAAAATCCATGGGTATGATGATACCACTGAAGCTCACTCTGCGGTTGCTAATCACCAAATAAACTCCTCAGTTGTAGAACAGAGTTTTAGTGGAAAAGTCTAGTACATCCTGAGAATAGTAAGATTAACCTAGAACTCATAGTCATCAGCTATTACACTAGAGAAAACCCCTAGTATAGTTATCTGTGAACTCAACTGATGAATCAATCAGGAATCCCAAACAAGAGTCATTCCTTTTTGTTGTTGTTGTTGTTTATTTTTTGTTTTGTTTTGTTTTTTGAGACAGGGTTTCTCTGTGTATAGCCCTGGCTGTACTGGAACTCACTCTGTAGACCAGGCTAGCCTCAAACTCAGAAATCTACCTGCCTCTGCCTCCCAAGTGCTGGGATTATGTTCACAGCTTTTTTTTTTTTTTTTTTTTTTTTTTTTTTTTTTTTTTTTTTTTTTTTTTTTTTTTTTTTTTTTTTTTTTTTTTTTTTTTTTTTTTTTTTTTTTTTTTTTTTTTTTTTTTTTTTTGGAGATGATACTACTTGTTAAATTGAGATGATGACTCTATTTATAGTAACATGGGAATGGAAAAAATATGAAGAAAGAAGCAAACTTACAAATGGATATTCAATGGGACTGATGGGGAAGGGACTGGAGGAAGGATGATAAAGGGTGATAGAGGAACGGCTCCGGGCTCCAGCGTGAGTGTTTTACAGACATCAGGTGGTCATCAGATGAACCTCATTCAGCAAGAGTAGGAAGAATATATGGAGTGAAAGTCCTGAACACCCAGCTCTAGACTAGGTAGCCTAGGACCCTACAGTGGATGAAGAGAACTTTCTTCTCTATAGTGAGAACTTTGTATTGGTTGGGTTTATCCAGAGAAACACTGCCAACAAAAGATCTATAGATGGATATACAGACTGATGATGAGAAATTTATTCTCAGGGTTACAGAAGAAAAGGCTTGAAGGAGAGTCAATGGAATTCCTTAGGAGTGCCAAGTCCAAATACCCAAGAACCAAAAGAGCTATTGTTGTAGATGTTCAAGTCTAGCAACAGTCAGGCAGGAGTAGTTGTGTTCTATGTGTGGGAAGATTTGCCTTTTTGTTCTATTTAGGTCTTCCATTTACTGGATGATGATCAACACATTAGAAAGAGCAACCTTCCTTTCAAATGTTAATATCATCCTCAAAGTTACCTTCTTAGGCATACACAAAATAATGCGCAAACAAAATCTGCATGAGTACTGATTCCCTATAAGAGCGATGCCAGAATTTAGACCCCAGATGTTTTTACTAAAGAAAGGACAGAAATAGCAAGGAGACTGTGGATGGGTAGTGTGGTCAAATAATTTCTGCACCTGAGAATATGGTATATTTGTCTTCCAGTAAACAACAGAATCTTATTTGTTATTTTCCTGATTAACTACTCATTTATTCAACCAATATTTATTGGTTTTTATACTTGATGTCAGTTTCTGAAGAGTGCAGCAATCAGCCCTACAGATGAAATTACACTCTAGTGGGAGAGGCAGACAACCCAGCAATAAACAAAACAGACTGCTAAAAGGGAGGAAAGAAGGTGCTGATTTAATGACTCTTATAAACAAGTTGTGATGGCAGGTACTGCTGTTATACAATGGTCACTTCAGGAGCCATCTTAGTTACTTCCAAGCCATTACAAGCCTCCAAAAGCATGCTGAGTTTTAGAGTACTGTGCAGTTCCAAAAACTGTGTGTCTCACTGACAGGTTGGAGCCCTTTGAAGTCTAAAGAACACAGTCAACAGGCAGCACACTTCATGCCCACACTACACAGCTGTGCAAGTTTCCACCACACTCCAATTGAGAGAAACATCACAGAGGGGGAAAATGTTGAACAATAATTAGGCTAGAATCAGTTGCCTAAAAGCATCCCAGAATCTGTGTCTCCTCTGTTCCTATTTCTCCTTTAGGAGTGAGTACTCTGGTACTTCCAGCTAGAATCTACTCTTTTCCACTCTGGACCTCTATCTTCGTCTTCTGCTCTATCTTTAGGGTTGTTTCCTGGCTCCATTCATTTGTGGTCCCATTCACAAAGCCTGCATAATCTTGGGGTAACTGCAATTGGCGGCCCTTACCTTACTATCCTCTCATGGCCCACTAATGTTCTCCCTGCCCTGTTTCATGAGCTATCTGGTCCCTCCTCTCCATACACAGACCACCAGCACCACCTCTCTGAGGAGGACGTACTGCAAGTAGATGAACACAGATGATGACTGAGTTCATTTGACTCAGCATTGTCTTGAAAGACACTTCAGTTTTACTTTTTAAGTTCCCGATGTAAACATGACAGATCTCCTCTGGCTACTGTGGAAGACAGCAGTCTCCACCACATGACAGTAGCCTAACAAGGAGGGCTGCAAATACACAGTGATTTGTAGCACCATAGGGTCATCTCCAAATCTGCACTGGCCTCAGTATTTACAACTCTATTGTATTCTCTCTGTGCAATAGTTAATGCTGACTGAACTGCAGTGGACCGAAAACAGACCCAATAGAGAGGACAACACAGTAAAGTGTGTAATCTAATACCAGACCCTTTCAACTAGAATGTAAAGGTGCCACCAAAAGCATTCCCATGTTGATTGACAGAATTGGAATGCAGATGGTAGGATAAAATAGGCCATTAATGTACATTTTATTGGAGTTCGTAACTGTCAATTTGATACAAATTTTGTCATACCTGAGAAGAAAGAGTCTCAATTGAGGAGTGGCCTCCATAGATTGGCTTATGGGAATGTCTGAGAAACATGTTCTTGATTGGTGATTGATGTGGTGGGCCCAGCCCACTAGCAGTGCCATGCCTGGGTAGGTGGGCATCCGCTGTTAAAGGTAACTGGGTAATCCAAGAGAGTGAGCGAGTAAGCAGTGTATCTGTCCGAGACAGAGACCTCTGCTTTAGATCCCGCCTCGAGCTTCCTCTGCCTTAGCTTCCTTCCATGACGGACAGTAACCTGCAAGCCAAATAAATCCTTTTCTTCCCAAGTTACTTTTGATCAGTGTTTTATAATAAAAGTTACATAAAGAAAACTATGATAGAATTTGTTCAGGGATATCTTCAGAAATACCGACTTTGTAAGAACTATTGAAGGACAGAGGGCCATGAAACTTACTCTCACAAGTTTGGGAAAACAAATAAGGCAGAGGATGTGGGGGAAGGAGCTTGCCAGATCATGGGTAGTGTTTAAAACAAATAGAGCAAAAACATTTGTGCTAAGAGCAAAGGGCTATAAGTACTCCTCTGTTATTCTTGCCTGTTTTCTGTAGTTTGAAGTTCCTTTCAAATAAAAATAGGCTAAAGCAAACAAAACCAAAATGACCTGGGATGGACACACACAGAATATTCTCCAAAGGAAGGCCAGTATCATGGTTTATCTTTATTGTTAACTTGGTTTGACTTATAATCACCTAAGAGANACACCTTTGGGTGCATCGGAGTAAATTTTCACAGAGGGTTAACTGAGGAAGTCATAGTATGATTGTGAATGGCATCATTCCATGAACAGAAAGAAGAAAAGGTGTAGGCTAAATCTTTGTGCCTCCCTGCTTCCTGATACTGGACACAACGTGACCAACTGCTTTATGTTGTTCTCTGTGCCATGGTAGATCATACTCATATTCTGTCAGCCAAAAGAAACCCTTCCTCTCTTAAGATTCTTCTGTCAGATATTTTTGTTATGCCAGTAAAAATAAAGTAACAAATATAGCCTGGAGTGAAAGGTCTGCTTTTTTTGCCCCTCAGTCAGCCATGCTTAGGAGTTGGTACCATAGACTATTTGCTCTGTAAAACATGCAATTGATGATTTTTGCAAAATAACAATAGCAGATCTATTGTAGTGGCTATTAACTCCTTAACTGCAGGCTTTTTTTTGGACAAGGACTTCAGTGCCAATGATGAAATCTCCTTCATGTGCCCCACTTAATCCTTTAACTACCAGGTTACTCATTTTCTATCACATTTATAATATTCCTTTGATTATACTTTTAATTAGGTTGTAAGAGTAGACGTCCAGGGGGTTTCTTATCCACCTTCCTTTTAGTTAACCCTCTACCTGCACATCTTGATTTTCCCTGTGCTCCTGTCCTTCTTCCTGGATAAGTTTTCCCATGCCCAGTATTCCACTTCCCTACTGTCTTTTCATTTGAAACCCTCCTTTAACATGGCCCTTTCCCAAAGGTTCTTTCCTGGCTTCCCAGATGTGTGCTTCAAGTTTAACACACACACAGAGAACAGGTTGCACTTGAGATACCTTATTCAGTGTGTTTTCTTTGTTGTTATTGTTTCATCCATTTACCTGCAAATTTCAGGATTTCATTTTTCCTTAGTTGAGTAATATTTCATTGAGTATATGTGCCTTATTCACTCACCTGTGGATAGATTTCATTTCTAAACTCTTGTAGAGTGTCAGTGGAGTAGAATGAGCGGTTATTATTTTGCTAAATGGCAATGCTCTCAAATTGCCTTCTAAGTATTTATGGTTACACTTATGAACCTGGGCCATTTTCAGTCTGGACAGAGAAGCTTCTTGTTGCAGAGAATAGCAGTCTATGCAGAGATGCATAATTAGTGAAAGCACTGATAATAAGAGATGTTTAATGAATGGGATATCCCTATTAACCCCTGTTCCTGCCAACACTCAAAAACATTGTGAAAGAGAAGGCAGAAATAATGGAAAAGACAGACGTTGGGGAAGAGTGCCGGGAAAGGCTTCTGCCCATGCTATTGTACCCATGATCTCACAGCAGCCAAGGTTGTCTGCACAAGACCCGCATAAGAGCAAGCCAGCCAATCTCCATCTTAGCTGGAGGAGGAGCTCTCAAGGCCTTACTCCTTATTGAGAAGCTACTGTTTGTCCACAGCTGCTCAGAGAGGCAAAACCATTCTTTTATGAGCTGTGTTTTATGTTCTGTATTTTGTGTTTTCTTTTATTTTGTTTTTACCACTAAGAAGGTATTTCATGATCCAGTACATGGCTGCATATGCATGCCCATATGTATAGCACTAATTGGATCCAGAGGGTAGTAGAAGAAGGGAAGAAAGGTGGGGGGAGGGAGATGAGGTTGGGAGGGGACATGTTGAAGGAAATATAGAGCGAGTTGGAAGATAGAAATTCAGAGAGTGGATATGATACTATTGTATTGTTTATGTGTATGAAATTCTCAAGAATCAAAAATTGTAAAAATTAAAATTAAAATAATAAAACTTCTAACTGGGTTAGGCTACAATAAACCTGCTACTGCATCTGGGCTTTTTAGAAACCCAGGAAGACGCCAGACATAATATTATCTTTTTTTTTTTTTCTCACTATGAAAAATGTCCTGTTGACACAATCAGGTAACGCTATTGATTCTGAAGAAAAACAGCCTGCTAGCTTCATTACAAGGAATGAACAAGCCTCCTTTTCTTTGTGAAATAGCGCACCCTACTGACAGCCACAAGCATTGATGGGAAATTCAGGAGTTTTCGGTGGGGGAGGCAGTGGATACAATCTTTTGGTTTATGGTTGCTCCATTGTCAAGAAAACCAGGTTCCAAAACACTTGTTGTGTTCAGAGGAAGAACAACTTTCATATGAGAAAATACAGCTCATGTAACTCAGTCTTTCTCTTAAGCTTTGAATCTGATATTTTCATCAAGGCAACCTTTACCCTAGAAAATCACAGTGGAAGTTTCAAAACAAATTGGTATTTCAGCTCTCAATATTCCGAGCTGCAATCATACTCAGATTCTGCGGCATTTCTTATTTAAAATGACACTGCCAAACCGTATTTATTTTAGAACGTCTGTTTCACTCCCTAGGCAATAAGCACGCGGTTCAGCTCTGAACAGGCCACTTTGCTCTGCCTTTCAGGTCCACTACCAGCAGCCTATTCAGATTTTAAATCACATACATTCCCAGCCTCATCCATCTCAGTGCCGTCTCTGTCCCTCCAGAAATGTTGCAGGAGAGACACAGCCTGAGGCTCAGGGAAATCAGCACAGGCCCCAGGACTGACCCAAATTAGTCCAGCCTAAAATAAATCATGTCAGCGTGTCTTAATATGACTCCTGTACAGGCAGTATTTTCTAGGCTATTGTTTTGTAGATGTGGCCATAGCTCCTTTAAGCAGGTAGGAATGTGCCAAACATTCCATGGAAAGAACAGGCTATGAGAACGTGTAAAGAAATGTATGCAATATGAGGGTACAAGGAGGACAATGGTGAGTTCTATTTTAATACAAAATAAATAGTTTTCCCCAATACCTCAGCCCTGTAATCTTATGGAAAGCAGAACAGAGTACCTTCCTGGTGCCTTCTATAAGCCCTCAGTGTGAATGCTATTTTCCCATAAGGGTTTGTTCCTTTTGTTTTATAGAGTAGGAGGCTACAAGAGAAGAAAGGGGGAAAGGCTGAACCTGTGTGTAAATCGATGTGTGAGGTTATTAGATTCTCATTATGACAGAAAACTCCCCCATCCCAAAAAGGTGTTTAGAGTGAAAAGTGCTTTGAACTGCTCTTTTGAAGGTTTGAGAACAGTGTAAACCAACAGCCAACAAGTACCCTCAAACGTGGGCATGTCTGATAAAACGTCTTAGCTAGGTAAGGTGCTCCTGACTTAACTTCCCCTTTGTTCAGCTCCCTTTTGTCTCTTTGTGCGATGTCAGTGTGAAGCACTATGCATGTTCTCACCTTGGGGATGCCTATCAATATAGAGCACACATTTCTTACCCTCTCCTCTTGGGTTTAGGCCAAGTCTATCTTCTTCCTATTTCCATCTGCCTTCTAGAAACTTCGTGTAGTTTCCCCTTAGCCAACTCAGTGTGATGGCAGCCTCTAAGATGTCTCCAGTCTGACAATACCATCAGACACTGGGGAAAGCTAGCAGGAGAGGAACTTGAGCTTCTTGGAGTTTGGGTCACTTCTATCTTAGTCCCTCTTAAATATTTTTATTCTAAGCACATTAGTCAAGGCATGAAGAGTACAGTATTGATAATAGGTACCATCATATCACAGCCATTTGGAGAACAAGTTAGCTCAAATTCTAGTTTGATCAAATGAGAATTCATGTGTTAAGTGAAGATATGAGAAAAAAAAGCATTTTCTGAGTGTTTTCTAAAGATCCACTTCAATAGAAGAAGCGATGAATTTGTAAGAGCCAATGGGCAGAAATGGCAGTGAGCTCAGGATTGTGTAAGATTTACTTTGTCGGTGTTATTATTTTTTTGTCCATCTTTTAAAGAGAGTTAATACATGTTTCTTTCCATTGCTTCAAGTAGAGGGAGGTTCATTGACTGAAGTTAATAGTCCCATTACATAGGAGGCAGAATTTATTTATTTATTTATTTATTTACCTTGAACTTGGATCTAAACAGCATTGCCCATCTCTTCTCTTTCTTCATTAACTTCTCCCTACCTTTAGTACTAGGCTATTGAGACATTGTACCACTGGCTGGAAGTCAACACTGTTTTTTATTTTGCCTTGTATTTAAGAAACACAAACAAGACTTGTCATTGGAAAGAAGGGGATGGTTGTGGAAAGGGAGTGAGGCAAAGAGGAAAGGACTGGGGGAGGGATAGAGTAAGATTGAGTTTGTATGATTACTATTGTGAAACTGACCAATATAGTTTGTATTAAACCCATGGTGCTATATTCCCTTTGCTTCTGCTGACCGATCACTTGCTGTGATACCATCTAATAACATTAGGGTTCCACAGGCAAGGGTTCCAGAACCCTCAAGGCTGTGCTTGGTGTAGGATGCTGCTGAGGGTGTCATTCATTACACACAAGGCTCCTCAGGAGTCTCTCTCTCTCCAAACTTCTAATCAGCAAGCATGAGCTACTGTTGAGAAGATGGCACATCTCCGCCTCCAGAAACTATAAAGAATCCACTTCCTCTTTGGGATTTGATGCTGTTGGAAGTCTAAGGACAGATTAAGGTCAATGTTTTGCAACTCCTCTGACCTGTCTGAAGTGTGTCCTCTCTCTTTGCTGAGTCTTTCTGCACTTTTAGTCTTTCTTGGGATGATATTTTTCTTTCTCCTTTAAATTAATTTTTACCTTTTTGGATGGTATGCATTTGGACTCCTTAAATATCTCTAAAAACAAGGCTTAAAATAAATAAATAAACAAATAACTTGTACAACTTAAAGGGTGGCTCTTGGGACCCACAGTCAGCAAACCACAGGCCTCTGGCTAAATCCAGCATGCCACCTGTTTTTGCATGACCCATAAGCTAAAAATGTTTTTTTTTTTTTTAAAAAAAACAACATAAGGGAAAATATGAAGAATATCTGTGACATGCTAAAATTGTATAAAATTAAAATTTCTTTGCCAATAGTTATGTTGAACTATATGTCTACTATATGTCCTTCCTTCCTTCCTTCCTTCCTTCCTTCCTTCCTTCCTTCCTTCCTTCCTTCCTTCCTTCCCTCCCTCCCTCCCTTCCTCCCTCCATCCCTCCCTCCCTCCTTCCCTCTCTCTCCCTCTTTCTCCCTCCCTCTCTCTCTCCCTCTCTCTCTCTCTCTCTCTTTCTAGAGACAGAGTATTTTGTTTTGTTTTGGGGTTTGTTTGTTTGTTTGTTTTCAAGACAGGGTTTCTCTATTCAACCTTGGAGAATCTGAAGCTCAATCTGTAGACAAGACTGGCTTCAAGTTCACAGAGATCCACCTGCTTCTTCCTCCCAAGGGATGGGATTAAAGGCATTCACTACCACTGTTCAGCTTATTTATGTATTATTTATGGCTACTTTCCCCTACCACAAAAGAAGTCAGAATGTACAACCAGGACAAACCAGACCCTTAAGCTTAAGATATGTTCTCTGTAACAGGAAGAGCTTGCTGACTCCTGAGTTAGAATCCTCCTGCCATTATGAGTACAATAAAATTCCTTAAAACTAGCAATTTGTGGCTCCTTAACAGTCTGGTTA
>LR750159.1:10000-90459 GCA_902729485.2 Mus minutoides | reverse complement strand
GTCTTGAGCTCCGCTCAAACCTGCTCTTCAGTATATTTTGTTTAATATTGACTTAGCTGTGTACTTACTGCCTTCCTCAGAGTTAATGTGATGTAATAGAAACAATTAACATATAGCCTCTTAGAAAAGAAGACTTCAGAAAATTCTATGCTGAAAGAAGGACTCCCATGCCAACTTGGTCCATCGTTCTCAGATACTTTCTTCCCATCTCTTTTCAACTTATACATGTGTTTGCATATTTACTGACTTATCCCCCTTTTCTGGTCAACTTTAGCTAGAAATAGTAGCAAGTCTCTATGGGAACACAACATAACACCCCCTTGCAGATGGTGCAGGACCTCTGCAGCTGGCCCTAGGCTGAAGGCTGCAATGGCATTTGCCCAAATTAGGAAGAAGACAGCAGCTTTCCTAGCTCACAGACAGTAGGGCTCGGAAGCTTGTCATGGGAAGTTGTCCTGCACACTGCCATGGTGTAGGGTTTCCTTGCCTTAAAAATCTCTTATTACTTATATATGAGTTGGTGGATTTTCATCTTCCCGCACCTCAAGGCTGACAAACAGATGCTAGAGGGCAAGCTGGAAGAAAAGTTGAATGTAATGTATATCTACTGTGTGTTAGGCATCCAATACATCATTTCAAGATCGATATCTCAGTTCTCAAACTGACAGAGATGAGATATGGCTTCTGGTCTGCTTAATGCTTAATGTTCATCTCCTTTCTACTATATAAGAAAGAGAATGATATCTTTCAAGACCAAGGGACAAAGTCAAACAGGGGCTTATTCACACAGTCTCTGTCTGTTCTCAAACCTTTTTACCCTGGGTGGAAGTGTCATAATAAACAAAAGTCTGTACATCACCATGCCCCTACCATATTTATAAGAAATGAAGTAAAGGCCGAGTTGAAGAGGAATCAAGTGTCCTCTTCCCTAAAATTTCCTCTATGACAGTTAAATAAATTTCTAAGTAAGGTGTCTTGAAAGAAGAGATGAAGCACTGTTGAACCTGGGGGAGTGCAGTGAAACATGCATTGGAAAATGTGTCAGAGCACAGCAAATTCATCATGATTCAAAGCCTTGCCTGGTTCACAGAGTCACTAATGAGTTTAACCTGGCTTTCATTTCCTTAAATCATAAAATATAGTAAAGGGTCCTTGGAGATGCCAGTTCTTAGAAGAATGAGATCTAAGATTATAAGTGTCTGTCTAAGACCTTGTCTATACAAGGGCTCAAGTCCACAAAAGCCCATCCCTCTTCTACACTAGCCCTTTATTATATAAACCATCTGTGTAGAACACACTGCTCTCCAGAGAGGAGCCACACTATTACAAATTGTTTTATTAATAAAATTAGCTGGCAAATCAGAGCAGCAGCTACTCTACTAAAATAGACCATTGGAGTTGGGCAAGGAAACCACTGGGGATAATTTGTACTTGGAAAAAACTCACCCCTAGAACTCCAACATTCGATGTTCACTACCACAAGCATCCTTTACAAATGCTAAGCTCACTTTGTGTTTTTGATTCCCCTTTCCTTCTAAGTGATTTGTAATCAGTCTCCAGTCTCTGGAGGAGGAACACCTTGTGTACAGGCTCAGCAGCCGCTGCTGACTGACTTACACAAGGCCAGGACAAATTACTTCAAAAACAAATGACACCTTCTTGGAGCAATTGATAAATACCCACTCTACTTCATACCAAGAGAGAAAAATAACCTCTCTCTTTTATTAACAAATTGCCAGCGCAGAACAGGAGATTTATCTTAGATTGTGTTGGTAAAAAGCACTGTCATTTCAAGGAGAACTTGATATAGTTTGTTAACCATTAGCATGGCCCACATGATTTAGGTTTAAATGAAGATAACAGTAGACATTGGAAAACATTCTGCTCAGCTTGATAAACTGCTTTAAGAAGAGTAGAGTCCATATTCCTCATTTTAAGATGCTCAATCACCTAGATTCCTCAGAGCCAAAACTATTCTACTAGCAGCACAGAGACTTCCTTTCACAGGTAATTACAAGACCTTCAACAAGTGTGCTTGACTCTCTGTTTGGGTAACCCTTTGAGCAGAGAGAGAGATAATTCAACGGAAACCCAAGCAAACAAAAGAACTCAAGAAGTCCCATTGCATTTGTTTTTCTCTTCCTCCTAGCATCTGTCTTGCTATTTCTCAATCTTTCTTCTTTAACAGCAATTACCTTTGAACTCAGTACAGTTTCTGGTTAGATTCTATATTGCAATTAACAGTACCTGTATGCCATGCCTGTCTTTGCCTTGGTGGTTTCCTTCAATGAAACTCCATGGATGCGTAGAAACTTCTCCAGGCATTTCCATTCTGTAGTTTCACTTGGTCTAACGGGCCAGCAGGATCCCTGAGGCTGAGTCTTGGTCACTGTTAGGTGCCGTCGGCATTTTAGGGCTGATTCACTGGATTTGGGTAGACCCAGCTTTGGACTAGGGATGTCTGCACAGGCAGGTTTATAAAGATGCATTGTTCAAAAGCCCACAGAGACAAAAAGTTCACAGCTCTTAGCTTTAAAACTGGCTGAGGCTAACTCAGGCTATCTGGGTTTGGTTGGTCCCTAAAAGGAACCAGCTTGCTTTCTTTAGGTCTCCTGCCTTATTATTTTAATCTGATCAGACTCCCATGGCCCCCAGAAGGGTTGTTGGGTTGTGTGTCTCTGCCAAGGCTTGGGCAGAAAAGAGCCTGATGGGAGCCAACAGCCTTTCTCTTCTCTTTAAAAGTCTCAGAGTCAAATGTAAGACAACTGTGTATTGGCTCTAGGGAAAAATATGGGCATGTTTTCCCATGTCTATTTAGGTTGAAGAAATATTATGGTAGGACACCAGCCAGATCTGTTACCATAAAGCCTTGGGAATGATTCATTAATGGATCAGTATTCCTCTGTAAAACATCAAATTCTTCATAAGCGAATAAACTGTTATATTAATGGCAGGAGTCATTTGGGTAAAATGCCCATTAACTTTTTCTTTTTTAGTTGTTTCTGTCAAATGATAAAAAAAAAATATCAATGAAGTGTAGATAAGAAACAGAAGGCTCATACAAATATGGACAAGGGTAGTTTTTTTTTTGTTTTAAAAAGAAAGACTAGAAGGAAGGATAGAGATTTCAATAGATGGAGCAACTGGATATTTATAAGGATAACAAAATAACAAAACAAAGCCAAAAAAATGAAGATACATAAATCTGGGCTGGAGAGATAGCTGAGCAGGGGACCAAGGTTTGGTTCCCAGTATCACACTGGGGGGTTCACAACCACGTGAAATCCCAGCTCCAGGGAATCTGATGTCTACTTTTGGATGCTACAGGCCCATGCACTCATGTACACATGCCCACACAGATACACACACATAATAACTTTTAAAGCAAAGATAAATGAATATCAGGATTAAGTTTTATGTTTGTATAAGCATTAACTCAAAATGAATCATGAAACTATAAATACAGGAAAAAAGTGTTTTTTACATGTCTATATTTACTGTTCCTTTAAATGCGTGTGTGCCTGCAAACACAGGTGTAATGACATCTTGCCTGAGTCAGCTCTCCCCATCTTGTTTGTTGTAGGTGTCAAACTCAGCTCTTGGGTTTTGGCAGCAAGCACCATCTTTCTGGTCCAACAGGAGGAAATCTTTCATTGAGTAAAGGATTCTTAGATTTGTCACCCAAATCACAACTGAAGGAAAGAAGATCACTCAAATTCAATCGCCACAGTATGAAAAATGATTGATCTGAGCCTGCATGGTGACACAGCTGCAGGGACATGTTTGTGAGCCTGATGACCTTACTGTTGTGTCTCCAGAACCCACAAAGGGGAAGAAGAGAACCAATTCCACAAACTGCTCTCTGATCTCTGCATTCAGACTGTGGCAAATGCTAAGCCGAGTTATATCCACACCATGTCACACTACACCATTCCATGTCACAGAACACCACACTAAATGAAAATCAACTATATGCTTTTGACTTCTTCCCTCAGCTTTGTGCACCTCCCATGGTATGTATCCAGCACCCTTTATTCTGCTTTTTTGGGGCTAGGGACCTACAGCTATAAACCTCTCCCTAAAAGTCAGGTATCTCAAAGGCTTCCAGTTCTCAGCTACTGTAAATAATTGTCCTAGGCAGGAAAGAATTCAGTCAGTCTTTCCCTTTGCTCTGAACTTCCTGGCAAACCATGCTTTTGACTCAAGTTGGATATTGCATCCTTGAATACGGGAAATAGAGTTGTTGACTTCTACTAGGAACATAGAGTTCAGCTTAAGGGCGTGTTTTTGGTTGAGTTTTGTATGCTGGATCATTTTATGTCAACTTGACACAGCTGGAGTTATTTGAGAAGAAGGAACATCAATTAAGAAAATGCCTCCATAAGATCTGGCTGCATGCAAGCCTTTATGGCATTTTCTCAATTCATGATTAATTGGGGAGGTTCCATCTCATTGTGGGTGGTGACAACCTGTGTCTGGTGGTCCTGGATTCTATAAAAAAGCAGGCTGAGCAAGTGATGGCACAAGTCAGTAAGTAGCACCCCTTCATGGACTCTGCATCAGCTCCTGACTCCAGACTGTTTAAGTTACTGTCCTGACCTTCCATCATGAACAGCAATATAGAAGTTTACATCAAATAAACTATTTCTGCCTCAACTTGCTTTTTAGATATTTTGTATTTTGTAGCAGCAATAGAAACCCTAAGACATTTGGTGATGACCTTTGCCGGCCATGTGTTTTTCATAAGATTTCAATGTCTAGACTTAGGCTTTATTGCAGAAATAATAGCTCTGAAGAGCTCTCTCTAACTTGGCTTGAATATGTGACTGTTTCCAGTGTGAGCTCTGTGCAAGATCAGATGTGATGCTGCTTTCAGTGTTCTGAGCAACCGACTCTTCAGGGCTGTCTCTGTTAATACTAAAGATCTTCAGGCGGACTCGCTCGCTTAAAGGAGGCCATTTGCTTTCTTCTCCTTTGGCTTCTGCTTCCAGGAAGCTATTCTAGCCCCACAGCCTCATGCTGCAGACTGTTCTATCAGGCTTGATGGTTCCACTTGAGGAAAACTGCACACACACACACACACACACACACACACACACACCTGCCCCCATGCGTTCCTAGCTTCTACACATCATGATCTCTGTTCTTTCTAAAGAAATACCATATATACCAAACTTTCCATCATCAGGGGCATTTCCAGTGACTCTGATGACTTTCTCTCCAGCCGTGTCTTACTTTCCCCCATTCTTTACTTTCTTCCATAGCTGTCAGTCACCAAGATTCTTTTTTGTCTACATTTCTGATAGAAAAGTTCTCTATGGCAAGGCAGGCATAGCTGACAACAGTTAGCACCAGAGGCCTTCAGATCTGATGACTGGTTATAGTAGCCTATAGTAAGGAATTTAGTAAGGAAAGCCTATCCTTGCAACATATAGCCAAAATGAGGAATGCTATTAATTTGCAAGTGAACACTGATGGTCTCCAAAGACGCTGAACTAGAGTTTAGAACAACTTCTTCTTCTTCTTCTTCTTCTTCTTCTTCTTCTTCTTCTTCTTCTTCTTCTTCTTCTTCTTCTTCTTCTTCTTCTTCTTTTAAAGGAAATTAAAAGGTACTACAGAGGTAATTTTGAGATAGTTCAGTGAGAATTTGACCCTTTTCTCCCCTTTACTTTTAGTGCAGGCAATCAGAAGTGCTGAAAAAAAAGGAAAGAAATAGGAATATTTCATTTATGATATGACTCAAAAGTGCCTGCTACTCCATGTCTTGCTAACCCTCTGCCCACCAGTAGTACTTGTACTACTTTGGGAAGTGCAGAGCTCTGAAGTGCCATTTGAGAGTGTTAGGAACCTCCTTCTGCATGTGCCCATCTTCATTCTGTCTAGTTGGTCAGCACTTTGAGGGGAGACTGGTATCTGACACAAGCGTGTAATGTCCATTATAACACACATGCTTTGACACTTTCAGTATCTCATAGTTAATAATGGTTTGCTTAGCTTAATCATGAGCTCTACCTAGTCTAGCCCCTTTCTTGTCTTAGAAGCCTCTGGATTCTTGTCTTAGCCTCTTGTCTTAGAATCTCTGGATTCCAGGGAGAAATAAAAGATCACAAATTCCTGAAAGAACAAGAAAGAAACCACATGGTAGGATGAAATTTCAGAGAAATTGGGATTCCCAAGTAAAGTTGCCTCTCTGCTTCTATCACATAATGATGAACACTGTTCACGTTCAACTGTGGGGCTTTGAATGTGGTTCCTGCCGAAGTGGGAACATTAGAGGCAATGGAAGTCTCCCTCAAAGAAGACTCCGAGGTAAAATGGAGAGAGGTAGTTCCTAGAATAGGGAGTCTGTGCCTCTTTTTTGCTTCATCCCTGTGCTAACATTGATCAAAGCAGAACTTCCAGCAAGTTGCCTGGACTCATCCTCCCTTCGGCCTGCCTGTCAGTCACTCCGTCTGACAATCACACCGTGAGGGTAATCTGTGACTACAGAGTTGCCTGCACATCCCAGCAAGGCCTCCACACATGCCTCAATATCATCAGAGAGCATCTCCTAAGCCTATGGAAGATTTACTATTAGGTTCAGGAGGTGAAGTTATTCCTAGCCAAGCTGAGACCACTCTGACACCCTATTCAGAAAGCAACATTGAGTGGCCCCAAGGCTAAACACCAAGCACTTGTCACCTGGTCCACAACCTGACGAATGGGGTAATAGCAAACAATGATCCAAACAACTACACTCAACAAAGGGGAGATCAGATATCCACACCAAGAAGTCACCAAAGACCCAATTCCAGGTGTCCGAATAAGCTAAATCAGTTTATGTATTTAAATATCCAAATACATAAGGTTCTCTCTCTCTCTCTCTCTCTCTCTCTCTCTCTCTCTGTGTGTGTGTGTGTGTGTGTGTGTGCATGTGCATGTGTGTGTGTGTGTGTGTGCGTGTGTGTGTGTGTGTGTGTGTGTGTGTGTGTGTGTTATTTTTTGAGATCATTTTCCTCGCTGAACTAGAAGCTCACTAATTCTGATTGGTTGGCTGGTAGCAAATCCTAGGGCTCTTGCTCCTGTCTCTACCTCCCCAGTGCTAGGATACAGACAGACCTCATGCTTGTTCAGCACACACTTTATTAACTAAGCTATGCCCCCAGTCCACAGGCTGACTCTTGAAACGTCCTTTCGCCGTATTATAATTATAAATGCTCAGCTACTGAACATAATAGTGTTCCAAGGCAATAGTGCATAAACCAGCGGAAAAGCCCCAGGTCTGCTATGAATGAGAAATGGGTAATTCCCTTTGCCAACTTCTCATGGAATGCTCTGTTGGGTGGGACATTTACAAAATCAAAATAAAAGAGGCGTCCCATCAACATTTTGGAAAAGTGAGTTCTAAATGCTTGGCTTCTCTAAAAATCTCTAAGGGTTCCTCCAGATAAACGCCAATCTGAGGTGACTTGAGGACCTGTCACTCTTCTAGACAGATTCATGTTACTACAAAGAGAGGAAGGATTGAGTTAGTTTAGGAGTGACCTTTCTCCAATTTTGCTGGAGAGAATACAGCCAGGAATCTATCTACCTTCCTTCCTTCCTTCCTTCCTTCCTTCCTTCCTTCCTTCCTTCCTTCCTTCCTTCCTTCCTTCCTTCCTTCCTTCTTCAAGGCAGGGTTTCTCTGTGTACCCTTTGCTATCCTGAAACTCACTTTTTAGTTTGTAGGCTGGCCTACAAACTCAGACATCCACCTACCTGCCTCTGCTTCCCCAGTTCTGGGATTAAAGGCGTGTGACACTCTCCCTGACCTAATGGTCTTTCTTTAACATAATTTAAGCATGGCTGACTTCTTTGTTTCCTAGTCCTCACTCAAGTAAAGTCAGAATATTAGATGAAAAGAGCCACTAGGACCAGGCATTCTGAAATCTGTGAGAAAAGTCAACATCAACAAGAGACCACAGAGGAATGGGGGCGGGGAGAGGGCAGAATGCAGAATCCAAATTCCAAAGCTCAAGAACCCAATGCTTCTACTTACTTCCAAGGCATATTCTATACAGTTAAACAACCCCAGGGCACTTTTCATCTTTTTAAAAAGGTAATATATTAAAACAAAAATCATCTAACATAAAATACATTGCATTAAATGATTTAGTGACTGTAGTGTATTGACAATGTTTGGCAGCCACTCCTCTATCTTCCAGCAAAACTCACCATTCATCTGCAATAAGGAGCCATAGGCACTGATCAGTTTCTTCTATTTACTCCCATAACTCCAGAAAACACCTCAATCTTCAGTGTGGCAGGATGGATTTACTTGCTTTTGATATTTTATCCAAATAGAATCATAGGTGGTCTGACAATTTGCATCTGGTTTCTCTCACTTACTTGAATATTTTGGAGGTCCACCTGTGTTATTAGCGATTCACTTATTTATGCCTGTGAATAAATATGTCTGTGTATGTTCCACACCACCAGCACCACAGTTTGTTCATTCATTCCTCACTGAGGAACACTGGCTGTCTTGAACAGTCCCTCTATGGCGCAAGTGAATGTGCAGATACTTTGACTATTCACAATAGTGAAGTTTTGGAACCAACAGCAGGAGAATGAGCAGGGGAAATGTGTTACCCTGGCAAAATGACATCATCCTTTTCAGCCATGAAGGGTGAGGCTTCGTGGTTTTCAGGATGCTCCTGGAGATCATCATATTAAGAAAATTAAGCTAGTCACAGACAGATGCATATGGATACATAAAATGACATGAAAGCAGAAGTAAAATTGTCAAAGGGGACTACCCAGGTCAGGAGGGGTAATATGTTCACCATATGACAGACATATGTACAAACCCATAGAAACATCAATGAAATAAAATTAAAATGTTCTGGAAAATTGCCTGGTCACCTGAGACATCTGCATTTAACATGGGAAACTGCCAGGCTGGTTTTCATGAGGAACGAATCATTTTGCATTCAGGTCTCATACAGGGTTTCAGATCTCAGTGCGTCTCTGAGTGCAGCAGCTCTTTGTACGGTGTGCATTTCAAGTGTAAATGAAGGACACATCCCTGTGGTTTCCGTGTAATTATTACCTGGAGCAAACAGCTTTGCGTTTTCTTTTCTTTTCTTTTCTTTTCTTTTCTTTTCTTTTCTTTTCTTTCTCTTTCTTTCTTTCTTTTTTTGAATAGCTTTTAAAGAAGAATGCAGTGGTTCTTCTATTTTTAATTTGTGTGCTTGTTGTTGAATTATCAGGCTTCTTTATATAATCTTTATTAAAGCCTTAACAGCTATACAGCTTTTAACACTTTCTCATATCCTGTAGGTTGTCATTTTACATTTTAAAATGGTTACTTGTTGTTTCATTGCTTTATGGGTTCATCATGTATATAATGAACGTTAGTCCTTCTCTCCCCACCCCAGCACTTGTCCTAACTCCCTCTTCCTGCTGGAACTATCTTCTCAACAAGTCTCTTCCCCCCCCCCTTCTCTGTGTGTGTGTGTGTGTGTGTGTGTGTGTGTGAGACTGAGCATGGGTGGGAGTTTACCCACAGGAATATTGTAGCTTATTAATAGTGACATCATAAAAAAGTGACACTCCTTCCTCCAGTCATCATCATCTATGAATATTCCCTCAGGAGGGGTTGGGCCACACGAGCCCTGTCCTCTTTCACCGTCAACTGTGGAGGGCACAGTTAAGCAGCTAACTGCATCTGCAAGGAGTACACGAGAGTACCACTATGCCAGGCCGAGAGAATACTTTACTACAGAAGTCTTCAGGAACCCCCATCTTTTATAATCTCTTTGCTCCTTCTTCCATGACAGAGGTCATTTTAACATAGCAAAAATCACTATGACAAACTAAAATTGTCAAATTATTTCTTCAAGTTTAAAAATTATTTTAAAAGCCTTAATACTTTAATTTTTGGTTACTGGAAAATGACTTTGGTGAAGTCTTATTATGCCCCAAAGTCAGATGAATAGAGTCTTGTTTTCTCTTTTTAGAATTATCATCTACCCACTCTCCTTAACTTTTTTCCAGTTAACACAAGGTTTGTGCCATAGCCCAAGAGCATCAACTTTGCTCTTAGCTGCTTTTCTTTCAATGATCTTCCTACCCTACTTGCATCTCACTGGTTTGCACAGCACAAAACCCTGTGCATCTCTGTTAAAATCTTGCTGCAATGATGCATTTTGTATGCTACTTTTTCCTCAAATTTTCTTCCCTCACTGTACTCTTCCAAAATGAATCACTTCATTTTTTATAGAGCTTACTGCACACTTCTAATATCACACCCATTTACTGCTATGGTCTTGGGTCACTGAAAACACTCTAAGGTTGTTTGAGCAAGAGGCCTTCCTGAATAATCCTGGTGTTTCTAAAGATAGATTATGACCATGTTAAAATCTTTTTAGTGAATTAACTTCCTAGTTTGGTTACTAGAAATTATTTTAAAATATTTTAAAGTCTTTTAAAAAAAGATTTATCTTTTTCATTTATATAAGTACACTGTAGATGTCTTCAGACACACCAGAAGAGGGCATCGGATCCCATTACAGATGGTTGTGAGCCACCATGTGGTTGCTGAGAATTTAACTCAGGACCTCCAAAAGAGTAGTCGGTGCTCTTAACCACTGAGCCATCTCTCCAGCCATAGATATTATTTTAATATTACACATATACTAACAAAAGACATCCTGGAGCATACATTTTTTTCCCTCCCTCCCTCCCTCCCTCCCTCCCTCCCTCTCTCCTTTCTCTCTTTCTTTCTTTCTTTCTTTCTTTCTTTCTTTCTTTCTTTCTTTCTTTCTCTCTTTCTCTCTTTCTCTCTTTCTCTCTTTCTCTCTTTCTCTCTTTCTCTCTTTCTTTCTTCACATATAAACATAATGCTTTCTATCATTTACATCTGGAGTGTAAAATACTACAAACATGTTTAATCACTCAATGTTTTGCTTAACAAGCAACTGTTATTTGAATAGTCTCATTTAAATTACTAAGCTTGCAGACAGAGGGGGTCTTTTAGCAAATCTTGCTTGTGGATTGTTTATACTGATTAACAGCTACTTAGCCTTAGAGGAAATTAAACAGCTTAGCAGTGTTTTTTTTTTTTTTCTTTTTTTCTTTTTCTTTTTCTTTTTCTTTTTCTTTTTCTTTTTCCACAGTTCATTTTATATTAACATTCATATACATTGTAATAAAATGAAATGTGAATATTAAGCTATAAAATGCACTTTGGGTTTTTTTTGTAAAGAATTGTAAATGAAAAAGATTTGTACTTAAACAAGGTCCTTTGAACATAAACTGAAATCGTCTTACCAATTATTCTCAGAGTCCTCACCATTCTGTACACACACACAACACACACACACACACACACACACACTCACAAATACACATACATACATACATACATACACACACATGTTGATTGAAAGTAGAGAGAAGGAAAAGCAATGACTTAAGGATATATAGTTTTACTAAAAGATATTACATGCAAAAACCCTACTGTATCCAGTTTCTGGCAACTGAAAGGCTGCTTTGACTGTCACCAAGAATCCTGCAGGTTATACTATTAAAAACACATAATAAATATCATTTGAGTGCACATACTAACCAAGAGGCTTCTCTTACAAGCTCATGCCTTGATGGTTCTGAAATAACAGACTGAATCAACAGGTCACCTGGCTCTGGATTCATGCTATCTGACTTATGTTTCCCTGCACCTGGTCCTGTCTCATGAGATGCCAGCCTGTGTGTCTGGTGCCAGAGGCTGTGGCTGTTGCCATGGAAAGGAGGGAGCTGCTTCACTACCAACAAGACCTCTGACAATCCAAAGGAGGAAGGAGGGAACATGAGATGCTGGGAAGGGAGGGTCAACAACCCTCGTGTGGGCCTTAGGGTTGCATGGAACAGAAACTCGGAAGGAGAGCAGTGTCCATGGATGGACATAGAAGAATGTTTACTTCATCAGTGTCCCATGTCCCTGCCAAGGTGGTATCATATCACCTTCTACAGTTTTCTGAAGTGTCATCAGCCTTCTCAGCAAAACAGGAAAGTTGAAATCCAAGAAGGCAGGCCCAAAGAGATTGACCTACCATGTGCCCAAGGAAAGGTCAGGTCAAAGGTCAGGCTTTGAATGAAAGGAATACTGTTAAAACTAAAGGGTAATAGAGATATCTCCTTGTTAAGGGGAATTACAAAACTCATATTGCTTGCTTGAACTTCTGCCCTGCGTTAGAGACTGGCTAGCTGCAACATGTCCATTTCTCTTTCTTCCTAAGCATTCATTTGGACTACAAGTCCTAGCATCCCATTCAGTTAAGCATGGTCATGTGACTAAATTCCACCCACTGAAATGTTTTCTCACAAATACTATTTACAGACCCAGCATCCTCCATGTGATTTTCCTTCCTTTCTCCCTTCTGTCTGATCGATTGATGGCAATGCTCAAGTCATCTAAGAAAACCAAAAGTAAAACAGGACAGAGCTCTCACCTCAGGTCCCATCCTTGTGGACCTTTAGACTCATGACCTGGATGGAAAAATTAAAACATTCCCATATCAGGTCACTAATATGTCAGAATTTAGCAGCTAGGGGTAGCTTTATGATTAATAGCTTCATTAGGTAAAATGTATTTATGTACAGCCCTATAATCAGCCCTTCCTCAATTGGGACCAGAGCCACAAGTCTGGATGGAAGCCCAGTTTAAATTTCTGGCAACTAAAGAAGTGTTTGGCAACTTTCCCTTTGCATTTAGATTATAATGTGTGTGCCTGCATACAAAGTTGTTAACTTCTTTTAATATAGAATGGCGATTCTTCTCAAAGCCTGCAAGATTGACACTTGATGGCATGTAATATATCTGGAAGGCTGTAACTGAAGGAATATAGCTTCAGCTATCATTTCCAATGGAACTTGAGCAAGTGTTTCTCAGCCCTCTGCGATGCCTCCTTCCCATGTAACAAAAGCATAGAAGCCAACAGGAAGAATTACTGTCAAGGCAATAGTTTCTGGCTTATCACTTAGTGAGTGACAAGCACTGGGAAGGCTAGGGTGGTTGTTTCCATCCACCCTTTTTGGAATTCAGATGGGATAGACCTGGCCAAGCATTACCTCAAATGCAATTAATGAAATCATGTTCAACTCATGTAGCAGGAGATGCCACTTCTGTACCTCTGTATAGATCCTTTGATAGAAAAAAAGTCATGTAGGAAAAAAAAAAAAAGCCAGAAGAAGACATAATGAAGTTGGTGGCACACTTCATTGATTTAGTTTTTTGATTGTCCATATGAGTGATCTCTTCCTCATCTGGCCTCTTGCTAAACATGTGTGTAGCAAGAAGCAAGAAGCTCAAACATGAGGAGAATGCATGACCTCACATCCATTTATGTATGCAGAGATACCACCACATAGACCTTTCTATTCCAAATCCAAAGGGATCTAGCCAAGGCTTGTAGAGAGAGGACATGGCAGATGGACATTTGACTTATTGCACACAGAACAGATTTTACCCCTACCCCAACCCCAATACTTTTCATTGCCAAACGAACACCTGTATTTGATACCCATCACAACCCCAATACTTTTCATTGCCAAATGAACACCTGTATTTGATACCCATCACAACCCCAATACTTTTCATTGCCAAAACGAACACCTGTATTTGATACCCATCACCTGCTGTTCAAGATGTGCACATTGCCCTAGTCCAGATAAGATCATTCCTGCCAGGAACTCTGATCCCCCCTCTTAATTCTATGGTATGCCCTTATCTCCTATAGAATCTCTCTTGAATATCTGTAGATTTTGTAGTAATTCATCTTTGTGACACCCTGCATAAACAAGATGTTCAATCAAACTGGCACATGCTATTCACTGACCTCATGACTGATACTTGAGATTATCTCCTTACACAACTTTCTTTCATAATCTCAGGTCTTCCACAAATGCAGTCAGAATCTTCTAAATTCACTTCAGATTCCAGAATCATCAATTCACTTTTGCCTGGGAGGATGGTACTCCCCTCAATACCTGATGGGATCGTAATTGAGCAGAGCAGGGCGCTCAGGGCTCAGGCACTGGGTGAAGGACACGTTCTTGCCAGACACTTATAGAGTCACCAACTCTTAGTCTGAGCTCATTTGTTGCTCTGCTGGCAGAAAGCAAGTCTATCAAAACTCATCTTGAGAATTACCTGTGCCAAGAATCTTGTCTAGCCTTCTTGAAACCTACGGAGGTGAACAAATTCTGGGAATTCAAGTAGTTCTGATAACAGTGAGAGCAGCATTAGGATGCAGTAAAGCCACTGTCCTAGATCATAAGGAATATGAGTAACAAGGTGAAATCTCTATCAGAATGCTGTAACTAAATTTTCACCCATGTGTTTGTGTGGTGAATACTGAACTACTCCAGTAATTTCCATTTAATAAGTTCAGACTGATCTAGTTTGGGATGCTAAGACTGCTGTTACTTAAAAACATCTTCATATTCTAACCTCAATTCACCTTTCCATGGGAGGATGGTACTCCCCTCAATACCTGATGGAATCGTAATTGAGCAGGGCGCTCAGGGCTCAGGTACTGGGTGAAGGACACGTTCTTACCAGACACCTTTAGAGTCACTAACTCTTAGTCCTCTTTGTTAAGAGTTAGCCACATAGACCACGAAAAATATGTGTTATATTTCAGTTCCAAGCAAAGTATGAAAATAAAAACAAAATGCATTCTTCTTTCCTTTGTATTTTAATTTGCTTGTCTTACACACTTGTTTACAATTAAAATTTTGTATGCATTAACAATGTATCTTGATCATATTCATCTTTCTTGATCATATTCATCTTTATCCACTTTCCTCTAACACCCTCCAGGACACTCCCAATGTCATGGCCTCATTTTCAAAGTTAGTTAGTTTTAAACTCTGAGTCTAATTAGTGCTGCTTGTGTGCACAGAAGGTTCATAGTTACACAATGAGGCATGGGCAATGCCCCTAGTGGCCACAGCTCCAAATAAAAGTGACTCTCCTTCCCTCAGCAACTGTCAATTAGTCTTCAGTTTGGGTCTGAGGATTCCTTATCCTCTCGTGCTGGCTTGGTCTTTGCAGGTCTTGTGTTGTGAGTTCACATGTGTAGCAACCATATCATAGCCATAGGACAGTGCCGCACTCTTCCCAGTTCTCTAGCTCTTACATTTCCTTCTGTCTTCTCTTCTGGAATGCTCCTGGAGCTTTGGTGGTGGTGATGTTGGGGAGGGTTGATGTTGAGGTCCCATCTGCAGCTCAGCACTGACAATCCCTTAATCTTAGCACTTTGAAGGGTCATGACTGTCTGCATTAGCCACTACCCACTGAGATAAGAAGCTTCTATGACAAAGGTTGGGAGTGGTACAAATCTATGCCTATGATGCTGTTTAGTTTTTTTGTCAACTTGATACAATCTAGAGTCATTTGAAGGAGAAACTTCAATTGAGAAAAGCCTCAATTAGATTGGTCCATGGCAGTACTTCTTGGTTAATGATAGCTATAGGAGTACCCAGGCCATTATGGGTAGTGCCACAACTGAGCTGATGGTCCTGGGAGATATAAGAAAGGTAGATAGAGCCGGGAGTGGTGCCGTTAATCCCAGCACTCAGGAGTCAGAGGAGGCAGATTTCTGAGTTCAAGGCCAGCCTGATCTACAAAGTGAGTTCCAGGGCAGCCAGTGCTATACAGAGAAACCCTGTCTCGAAAAACCAAAAAAAAAAAAAAAAAAAAAAAAAAAAAGAAAAGAAAAGAAAAGAAAGGTAGATAGATGAACATGATGCTGAGGGATAAGCTAGTAAGCAAAATTCCTCCATGGCTTCTGATTCAGTTCTTACCTAAAGTTCCTGCCCCCCTATCTTGGCTGGATCTTGACAATGGACTGCAACCTGTAAGCTGAATAAATCTTTCCTCTCCAACTTACTTTTGTTCATTGTTTTATTACAGCAAGAGAAAGCAAACGAGAACATATAAACAGAAACATTTAGAAGGCATCTCAATAATGTGACCTTTTAGAAAAACAGCATCAATTGATTTTCCCCTAGGGCCTGTGGTTTAATAACCATGTGTTTTGAGCATGTTTCCCTCCTGTGCAGCAGGTCTAAAATCTAATCAAGAAAGCAATTGGTTTCTCCTAGTCTTAGGTACTGTTCTATTGCTATGATAAAACTACAAGGAAACCTATAAAAGTATTTAATTTGAGGCTTACAGTTTCAAGGGATCATAGTCCATGATGGTGGAGCAAGGACAAGGCAGCAGGAACTGCTAAGAGCTTATATCTTGATCCGAAAGTAAGAGGCAAAGAGAAACAGGCTCAGAATGGCATGGGTCTTTTGAAACATTACCCCAGTGATACACCTTCTCCAACAAGGACACAGATCTTAATCCTTCCCAAATAGTTCCACCAACTGGGGACCAAGTATTCAAATATATGAACCTCTAGAACCATCCTCATTCAAGCTATTATACCTTATAAAGCACCTTGCCACCTTTGGGACAGTGACCTACATCATGAGAACAGATCAGTGTCATAATATGCAGGATCCAGTGCTGCATAAGGCCTTTGATGTCGTTTCTCCCCTTTCTCCCCTAATCAATAATAATTAAAAAAAAAAAAAAAACCAACCAACCAACCAACGAAACAAACAAACACCAAAAAATACCTTCCAGCATTATGAAAGAAAGTTACCCAGCAAGCAAAAAGTTTCCTAGTTAGTTCAAGATTAATTTCTGTATTCTGCAACCCAAATGTGTTCTGTATTTAGCACTAAGGTTAAACTATCTAATTATGGTAGATAGCCCAAAGCAATCTGAATAGCCTGTACTGTTTGAGGTGACTCCAAGACTTATCGACCAATAACTCATGGCAGGGTCCCTGGCACTAAGATTTTCCTTTAATAATGTCTCTGGGGCAGTTCACTAGT
The DNA here is from genome assembly GCA_902729485.2 of Mus minutoides. Taxonomy (NCBI): domain Eukaryota; kingdom Metazoa; phylum Chordata; class Mammalia; order Rodentia; family Muridae; genus Mus; species Mus minutoides. The sequence continues at coordinate 73,545 of LR750159.1, read as the reverse complement.
ATGAGGTATCACTCTTCAGACTTATTTTAAATAATTACATCTTTAAATAGCTTCCAAACTAGTAGGGATTTATATGGCTTCTTTATAAATTCTGTTTGGTTAACCCACCCTCTATCCATCTTTTCCTTTCCCCCAGTCCTCTACCCCATCCACCTATTCCTACTTAAACTTTTAGCTTCTCATATGTCCATCCTGTTCCTTCATAGCACATGTGTTCTATTATCCCCCTTATTATCTTTTTTACTAGGATTGCAAGATCATAGGTTCCCATGTAGCTTGTATATACACGCTTTCTATTGGTTAACTCTTCCTCAGTCCTCTCTTCCATCTTTATCACTCTACTACATGCTTGAACCCTTCTACCCCCAACATTTTCCCTCTCTAATCTATCTATCTATCTATCTATCTATCTATCTATCTATCTATCTATCTATCTATCTATCTGCAGAGTGTATCATGGTGCATGTGCAATTGACAGATAACAATATGCAAGAGCCAGTCCTTTTTCTTCCATGTGGGTCCCAGCAAGTGCCTTTACCCACTGAGCCATCTCTCCAGTTCATAAAATCACCGAGTTTTGTATTTCAAGAAGTATGCTAATTAACTTTTTGAATTTCTATTTCTTTGACCATAAAACAATCAACAAGTTGTGTACCTTCTCTGAATTATTCTTTATCTTGTTGCTCTGAGACAACATTTCCCATTAAACTGGAATCTCACTTTCACTAGGCTAGACTAGTTGGCCAGTGATCTCTCAGCATTTGCCTTTGTTCCCCTTTGTCTCTATCCTGCACTAATACTGGGGTTACATGCATGCACGGACAGCCATGCAGACTTTACATGGGTGCTGGTATCAAATTCATGTCCCCATGCTCGTACAGCAAGCATCTTTAGTCACTGAGTGATCTCTGTGCCCCATACTTCTTTTCTGAAACAATCTCTCACAGGATCTGGAACTTACAGTTTGGCTAGGCTGGGCTGTCCAGCAAGGTCAAGTTCTCCTGTTTCCACCTATCCAGGGTGAGGATATGCTTCTGGATCTGCATATTTTTATGTGGGTACTTGGGGTCCTAACTCAGGTTCTAATACTTGTGTGTCAAGCACTGTGCCAACTATTTCTTAGCTCTCTTGCTTATATTCATCTATTTTTAAAACATTAGGCAAAGTCCAAAGATTACTTCTGTTTTCAGAAATTTATTTTAAAACATTAAATAGAATTTAAAAAGTCATGCTCACAATTACATGGTCTTCTGGTTGGTTTCTCTGTTGCTATGGTAAAACACTTGACCAAAATCAACTTGCAGAGACAAAGATTTATTTGGCTTATACTTTCACATCCTAAACTATCATGGTGGGAAGCCAGACCAGGAGCTGAAAGTAGGTACTTTGGAGGCAGGAACTAAAGCAGAGATATGGACAAATGTAGCTTACTGTCTTCTTCCTTTACGGTTTGCTTAGTCAACTTTCTTATACATCCCAGGAACACCTGCCCAGTAGTGGCACTGCCCAGGATGGTACCTCCCACAGTGAGCTGGGCCTGGCCACATGACTCATCATTGAAGAAAATGCCCCACTGTCTAGCCCACAGGTCAGTCTGCTGGAGACAATTCTTCAGCTGAGGTTCCCTCTTCCCAGATGACCCAAGCTTTTGTCAACCTGACAGAGACCAGATAAACAAACAATCAAACAAACAAAACAAGTAGCACATAAGGGAGCAAAGAGGAAAAGCCAAGTGTTGCCTCTAAGTCCAGAGCTCTGGCCCTTACTCTATTCTCATTTGGTAGGCAAGTAACGAGCTGCCACAGATGATAAATACATTCAATATCACCGTCATCAGGCAGCTCCGAAATGAACAATAAGTCAATATGAACCAAATTTTATTAGGTTGTTTTATTATGCAATCCCATGTACACACAGTGCAGAAAAAGGAACAGGGCTAATCTTTCATCTGCGTTCCCTTTCCTTCCTATATTTGTTTATTAAATAAATATACCAGGAATCTTGAGCCCTGCCTCCACTTCTAATGCTTTCCCCTAGTCAGTTCCTTTGAAGTGCAGGTTGTTGTGGGATCCAGGTATAAAACAATCCAGCATGAGCTAGAATGAATTAAAATATAGAATATTTTAATTGCACTTCTCCAGGAAGGGAATTAGAGTCAGAGAACACTAAGTCCTAACTGATGTCCATCTAATTCTTCTCAGCTACAATATGTGGCATCTTTACATTCTTCTCAATACATTGTATGTTCTGCTGTATAAACAATATTTCACAGGGGCATAATGTTTCAGGCATTTTATTTAAAGGTTAGGCACATTTATCAACTACATATAAGTCTAAAGGAGAAATATCAGGAGATCCAAACGATTTGAGGAAAATGTAATTGAAAATCCATAGGAACTTTTCATAACTTCCGGACAGCTAATCTGAACACCAGGGTAGCTCAGAGATTTACATCCCAACGTGAACATTAAAATGTGAAATATCGCCTAATTAGCCATTGTTTAAGAGACTCACCAGAACTGGGTGCTTCCCTTACGGGCAGTTACACAAGCAGGGAGCAGCCTTGGTCTTCTGAGATACACAAAGTCCATCTGAGATCTTCAGCAAATTCATCTAAGTTAGGGTTGAACTAAGTGCCAGGGGCCACCCTCCGCCCTCAACCAAGTAACAATCATATTGCAATCATATTGCAAAATAAAGGATGGATGGGCATCTTCTGTTCTGATGCTATTCAGTAGATAAGACTCACTAAGCAGGTATCAATCAACCGTTAAATGGTATTGCCCTAAATATTAGAATAATCTCAAACCATGTCTCACCCAGTCTTTTCTGACAACAGAGCCAGTTATTATTTAAGTAGAACAGTAAGAAGCAGTTTCTTTTTTTTTTTCCTCTCCAAATTTCTCACTAAACCTCATTAGCTTAACCGATATTTCACTCTGACTTGGTAAATGTTGCTACAGTGTCAGATGGCAGCAGGGAATTTGTGGTCTTGTATTATACTCCTCATGGAAAGTCGCAGGTTTATCTTAAGTCAAGGAATATGTTAGGGAAAGAAACTATTATCAAGGATTTTCCCTTGTCACTTAACTTCTCCCAGAGGCCCTGTAATAATAACTTTATAGGCATGAAAGATACACAATGATTTGGGATACTGGTTATATAAGGAGATGAATTTCTAGCCAGCACAAGCTCCCTCAAGCTTTCCTTAAATGAGACTGTCCCTTTCTCAAGCTCCCTGCCCCTGACCTACACTCCCCGACTCCCCTGCCCCCACACCCCCACACCCCCACACCCCCACACACAGTTGCAGGCATCAGAGTCTGTTCAAGAGCTCAGATAGGTCACCCTGACTGTGAACACTACATCTAATTCCTAGGCATTTCTAGAAGATTTATTTCATCCTGCATTTTAAGTGCTGCTATTTCAATAGTGACTTACATCTGGAAACATTTATTTTATCACTGCCACGGAAAAAGAGAAATGTAAATATGTCAAGGCATTTTGAATTGTGTCATTCCAAGTTTCTAGAGTATATGCGCTATTTAATTCAACTGCTTTACAGGTTTCCTGTTTGAATTAGAAATATAACAATGGAAGCCAGGGGTGGGGGTGGTGGGGGGAGGGCTCAGAGGATAAGAGCATCTGTTCTGAAAGTGCTCAGACCTGAGTTCAAACCCCAGCACCATGTAAAATGTCAGGCAGGCTGTATGTGCTGTAACCCCAGCATTTGGGGGGCAAAGACAGGCAGCTCCCTGGTCATCCAGCTTAGTCAAAATGACAAGCTTCTGATACAGTGAGAGAGAGATTCTGTCACAGTATAGGAAGGAAAAGAGTGATGGAGAAGGTAAGCTGATGTCTTGCTCTGGCCTTCCTGCATACTTGCACACTCATATGCATGGAGTACACAACCAAACACACACCACAAAGACATACCATATACATTCACACAGCATACACAAAGATAATCACACACACACACACACACACACATCACACCACAAATACACACATAGAAGTTGCTATGAGTATACTGGATATTTTAATATACTATGCTGTAGCCTTAACAAAAGATATATTTTGGTCATTTCATTAAATGTTTTTTTCTATTGAAATTTTATCATTTAATAAAAACTTCTGGGCTCATTTTACCATAGCTTTTCTTGCAAAACTATTTCTATTTCTTATGTGATTTTGTAATACAACTTATAGGAAACAAGCACACTTGGGTTTCAGGACTCCAGACATTGTACTCAGTGTAGGCTTCCTTGCTGAGGTGGGTTTAATGAAACTATCCTTCCTTACTGATATGTAAAGCCTAGGCTGAGGAAAGAAAGAGAAAATCTTCAGGAAATTATTTTATATTTACATCTTTTTGAAAGATACTCCTTTCTCCCTGTGTACCTGTCTCAGCTATCGAGGTCTATGATTGTCAATACAATCTGCTCACTACCCCTCTTGAACCTTATGAGGAAATCTTTATCCAGCAAGTTAACACTATTCAACTATCCACTTTCAAAACTGCTCAAAAGCCCTCTCCGCATACCCTGCTTCCCAAAGTAAAGGAAACGCGGAGAGACAGCAAAATTATCTCGTTCTTTGGGGAAGAAACTTTCTTTTCTTTTTTCTTTTCTTCCTTTCTTTTCCTTACAATCTCTGAATTCCTAAGATATTTTTTATTCTCTAGAGAAAAAAACAAATTGACTCTCCTCCACTAAGCTCATTAGTGGCTTTCCAAAGGATATTTTCCGAGTCTCAATTCAGAGAGCTTTGTTTATCATTGCCCCAAGTTCCTGCCTTTTGTTTTGCAAGTTCTGAAGTGCCAAGTGAGGCTGTGCGGGCTGCTACTAAGATTTCACAGCCCGGGAAGGAAAGCAAGGCACCTGCTCTCCAGATCCCGCCCGCCCGGGATGGTGCCCCCATCGCTGCGTGCTCACCTGTGCGGCATCCCGGTGGTGTGTGCCGTGGTGTGCTCACTCGACAGCTCGCAGAGCTTTAGGTACCAGTTCATCTCCACCTCCCGCAGCAGGGCCAGCTGCCTTGCCCTGAGCTGGCTTTGCCCCGTTGGGCTGAGGCTGCTGTCTTTGACATTCTCGGGGGCTTTCTTGGGAGATCTGTCTTTCCCCCCTGAAGAAAGGCCAGACTGCTTTCTGAACTTGCTGTTGTCTTCAGAGATCTGACTCCCTGCAGCGCCTGTGCGGGCTGCCAGCATCCTGGAAGTTCCTAACTGCCTGTCTGGGAAGAGGCTAAGCGACTGTCATTAAAGTAATTTGAATTGATTTCTGCTTCTGTCTCCCTCGCTGCCCTATCTTCCCGCCCCCCACCTTAACCTTATCCTGCCACGGACCTGTAACTGAGCCTGCTGCACGTGGGATGAAAGGCTATCTACCTCTAAAGTTTCCTGGGGAGGAGAGGAAATGCGGCCACTACCTGTCACTTCTTGGAATATGGAAATTCAAGAGCAAGGCTCCAAAACTTTATTATTCTGAAGCTTATGAATTATATCTGCTTTAAAGTTAGGAATATGACTTCTAACTTTTACCTTAGACAATAAGATTTAGGTAAATTATATTCCATTGCCACATTAGAGTTAATTTTTTTTTTAAAATAAAAGCCCCCTTGAGACTCACCAGCCCCTTTTGGAGTTTTGAAAGTTTTAATGTGAATTTCTTCCAATAAGAACAACAGTCTCAATGCATGAGACGGATTACCTAAGTTTTTGGCTAAGCTGTAAAGTGAAATATTGGGTGAATTTCATGTTCCATTAGCAGCAGAAGGCTTTGTGAAAGTCACCAAGTCATATATCATACCAGGTATTTTTTGATTCCTTCTGTAAGAACAGAAAGCCTACCACAGCTGATTCAGACAATTGGACCTTCAGCTTTTTATAATTCATGGAAGGTATGAAAATCATTTTATAATTGGATTTGCAGCTAGAGTTGAAGCAGGGCCAGAGGAAGGAATAGAGATGTGTTTACATTCTTGTGCATAGGTATTTGTATGTGTCCGTGCCTAAGTATGTTAAGTGCACATGAAAACTAGCTCTGAAGAAAGGAGAGTTTAGTTAATGCATTTTTGATTACAACACATGGACAGGGCTCAAGCTTTCTCAAGGATATATGACCTGTGTTCTGTCTCAGAGGATCCATGATATCCATGATATCCATGATACCATTGCCCACTCAAGATTCCCATGACAGAGTTATTTGGTATAATTGACCCTGGATCCCCTAATCATCCTAAGTCCCTCCTATCTATTCCCTATCCCAGTGTCTGCTTACGGGAGCCTGGCAATAGATGTGAATTTCCCTGTTAATGACAAGAGCACTGGTTAAAATCTTACCAGTATAGCAAGGTCTTATGGACTCCGAAAAGGCAAGAGAGGAAAGGAATGAAGAGATCGAAGGAACAGTAGCTCTTCAAAAGCATGGCAATATTTTTTGAGAACCGTTAACAGTTGCTAGTTGATATAAGCCAAGAATTAGATGACAGCAGTCATATTATGTATAGGGAAATTTGTGTTGAGTCTAGGCTTAGAAAGGAGCAACAATCCATATGGAGCCTAAAACACATATCAAAGGGCAAGGAATCAGCTGATATCAACTACCAGAATCAGTACCACTGGAAGCAGTAGGCACCAGAACTTCTAGCACCAACAGACTGCAATCTGTTTGGTGTCTTCCATTGGGTTCATCTCTTTGATCATTCAAGACTTTTTTTTTTTTTTTTTTTTTGGTTTTTCAAGACAGGGTTTCTCTGTATAGTCCTGGCTGTCCTGGAACTCACTTTGTAGACCAGGCTGGCCTTGAACTCAGAAATCTGCCTGCCTCTGCCTCCCGAGTGCTGGGATTAAAGGCATGCACCACCACGCCCAGCTCATTCAAGACTTCTTCCAACATAGTATCCATTGCAGCTAGCCTCTCTGATGTGCAGATTGGATACGAAGTTGCTAGCTTGACATTCTTAGACTTAAGTCAAACATGGACTCTACACTATTTTCAATAGCCAATGTGAAGCCAGCAAAGATACTCATCAACAAGTAAAAGGAATAAATTTTTGTTAGTTACATAATAGAGTTTTATTCATCTATAAAATATTAAAATTATATAATCTACAGGAAAAAAAGATCGAACTAGAGATCATTTTAACAAAGTGGCCCAGAAAGGCAAATATCATATTTTCTCCCATATGTACAATCTATTATTTATCTACAAATCTAACTATATATACACACACATAAAACATGAAGGTAGAAAAGGGTTACAAGAGAGTCATTGAGATAAAGATAGACAAATATGCTCCTAAACCTGATAAACAGCTTTAGTGCAGTAGCTGGATATAGAATCAACTCAAACAAATCAATGGCCTTTCTCTATACAAAGGATGTACTGGCTGAGAAAGAGATCAGGGAAACATCACCCTTCACAATAGTCACTAACAGTATAAAATATCTTGGTGTGACTCTTACGAAGGAAGTGAAAGATTTGTATGACAAGNAAAAAAAAAAAAAAAAAAAAAAAAAAAAAAAAAAAAAAAAAAAAAAAAAAAAAAAAAAAAGATAGACAAATATGTGTTTTTATGCACAGAATATATATACATATACATATACATACACACATACACACATATATAAATATGAATCTATATTAAATACCCAAATATATTTGTATGTATGTATAATTCTTCAATACTTTAGTTTCCTTATTTATAAAATAGATAAAACTTTCTATTTCTTATAGTTTTAATATGTGGATCTCAAAGCTCTCCACTTCTTTTACACTTCTTTGTGAGAAGAGTAGAATTGTTTTCCTACTCATGGTTCTAGGGCTCTGACTGCTTTTATTAGTAAAATATGGTGCAAGTAATAGTATATGACATCTTTAGTTAGATTGCAATGGCCATGAGTTTTCTATCCACTAGTATAGGACAGTTCCCTTTGGGAGATTTCCATTATCTTGGGGGAATGTGACTACTGGACATTTCCATCCCAGGAAGTATTACACAGGTGCTCTGACCAGCAGCCTCAGCCGACTTCCCAGACATCATTAGCTGCTAATTAAATGAGCCAGGTTGGATATTCCTTATATCTGCCTACTATACAAGACATCTTTAAGTCAGCCCTGCATTCTCACACTCTACTCAGATTCAAATTGTGAAGGTTGTGATCTAAATTACTCTTTGCCTTATTATGACCATTAAGTTTGAAGTTATTTATGAACAATACTGGTAACCAGAACACTATCGATACTCTTATTAGAAACCTTTGATAAAACATGCGAAATACTTAGAATGTTGAGTACATATTAAATTCAACAGATATCAGCATCAACTTTCCTGAAGTATTGTTACTGACCTAAAATGAAGACTTTCTGTGTATCCTCTCCTTTCAAACATTTAAAATTAAGTATCAAGGTAAATACTAAGTACTTAAAATTGTGTCATATACTAAGTAGTTGCCAAGGATACATGCCTAGCATACTGAATTGCTGTTTTAAAAATTTCTTATATCATCCTAAATTTATCCAATGGAATTGAAGTCACAAAGTGATTTGACGTCATCCTTTCTAAAATACTCAGGAGCAAGCTCTTCCTCAGCAGCTAGGAATCTTACATGCTTTTCTTTTCTGTCTGAACTAGTTTCTTCTCACCACAGTCCATCACTTCAACTACATAACATTTATTTGTTTCATAATCTTTTACCTATGACCTTACAAAATAACTCTAAGATAAAATATAATAAATAATAAACATCTCAGTTTTGTGTCTATTATATTTTATAATATAAGAATTGAATTATCATAACAATTAATTATTGTACATAATTTGTCAAAACTGGATTTGATATATTTTGATACCTTAATGTCTAAGATAAAAAGCAAAGTAATTTTACTATATTGAAAATATATTATATCAGATCATACGTCATTTTATATATTATATATTTTATTACACTTTGAGAACTTTATACATGCATAATATATGATTGTATTGTCTTCGGCCCACATTCCTTCCTGTAACTCCTTCCAACTGAAGAATCTTGAATGGCTGAGAAGCACCTAAAGAAATGTTCAAAGTCCTTAGTGATCAGAGAAATGCAAATCAAAACAACATTGAGATTCCACCTTAAACCAATCAGAATGGCTAAGATCAAAATGTCAGGTGACAGCACATGTTGGAGAGGATGTGGAGAAAAAGGAATACTCCTCCATTGCTGGTGGGATTGCAAACTGGTACAACCACTCTGGAAATCAATCTGGAGGTTCCTCAGAAAATTGGAAATACATCTACCAGAAGACCCAGCTACACCACTCTTGGGAACCTACCCAAAAGATGTTCCACCATGCCACAGGGGCACGTGTTCCACTGTGTTCATAGCAGCTTTATTTGTGATAGCCAGGAGCTGTAAACAGCCTAGATGTCCCACGACAGGAAGAATGGATATAGAAAATGTGATTCATTTACACAATGGAATACTACTCAGCTATTAAGAATGAGGACATCCTGAGTTTTGCAGGCAAATGGATGGAGTTAGAAAATATTATCCTGAATGAGGTAACTCAGGTCCAAAAGGACATGCATGGTATGTACTCGTTAATAAGTGGATATTAGCAAAAAAAAAATTTGCAGAATACCCAAGATACAGTCTACAGAACTCAAAAAGCACAACAAGCTGAAGTGCCCAAGTGAGGACACCTCAATCTCATTTTGGAGAGAGAAAAAAGCAATCATAAATGGGGAGGGAGGGAGGGATCTGGATCTGGGAGTGAAAGTGGAGGGGTGGGTAGAAGGAAACCTGATCTGGTATTGGGAGAGAGAAAATGGCTGAAGTCCTGAAGGCTGGCAGAAAGAATGTAAACAGGCAACCTCAGGAAATATGAGGTTGGGGGGACTCTCCAGAAGGCACAGGGACTCAAAAGGAGGGACTTGAGATGAAATGCCTGACTGTAGGGAGAGGGAACTTATAGAGCCCACCTCCAGCTGGAAGACAGGGCATCAAGTAAGGGATCAGTTTGCCATCCCACAGCCACACCTCTGACCAATAATTATTCCTGTCTGAAAGAATTACAGGGGTAGAAATAGAGAGGTGTCTGAGGAAAAGAAGGTCCAGGGACAGGCCCAAAGTGGGACCCAGCTCAAGAAGAGGTCCCAAGGCCTCACTCTATTACTTAAAAAAAAAAACAACCAAAAAACTCATATTTTTCTCTGACTTCATAATGAAAAATCAAATAATAATAATTTGTATTTCTGATATATTATTCTTCCCCTCACACACTATAGTTCTTGCTATCTGGTAAAAAGAAATAAATCTGTTTCTTAACCTTCGTCAAGATAGAGGAATGCCATTTTGTACAAAATGCAAACCTAACAAGTATTGTGAAGACACCTTTGATATTTTCTAATAATTCATTGGATCACATTGCCTCAAAGGGAACCTTATTAATAAAATCTACAAATAATATTAATGACAAAATAAATAGTAAAAGTAAGTCAACAGTTGTCTGCTATAAATAGAGACAGAGAAATCACTAAATTCTGCAACAGCAAATGGGATTTAACGGACATCACTCAGAGGTAGATGTCTCTCAGCTCCATAGTATGTGAACATGCGACCTTGGCAAGTTATTTATTTTAAGTCCCTGTCTTAGTTAGGATTACTATTTCTGTGATGAAACACCATGACCAAAAGCAGCCTGGGTGGGGGAGGGGAAGGTTTGTTTATTTGGTTTTCATATCCTGAGTTACACTCCACTGAAGGAATCCAAAGCAAGAACTCAAACCTGGCCAAACCTGGAGGCAGGAGCTGATGCAGAGTCCATGGAGGGGTGCTACCTACTGGCTTGCTCCTCATGGCTTGCTCATTCTACTTTCTTTTATTTTTCTTTTTTATTGGATATTTTATTCATTTAAATTTCAAATGTTATCCCATTCTCTGTTTCCCCTCTGGAAACTCCCTATCCCATCCTCCTTCCCCCTGCTTCTATGAAGGTGCTCCCCCACCCAACCACCCACTCTCACCTCCCCACCCTGGCATTCCCCTACATTGGGGTATCGCGCCTTCCCAGGACCAAGGGCCTCTCCTCCCATTGATGCCAGACATGGCAATCCTCTGGTACATATGTGGCTGGAGCCATGGGTCCCTCCATATATACTATTTGATTGGTGGTTTAATCTGTGGGAGTTCTTGGGGGGGTGTCTGGTTGGTTGTTGTTCTTTCTATGGGTTGCAAACCCCATCCACTCATTCTACTTTCTTATAATATCGAAGACCACCAGTCCAGGGGTAGTACCACCAACAATGAGCCAGGCCCTTCCATATCAATCACTTGTTAAGAAAATGTTCTAGAGGTTTGCCTACAGTCTGATCTTATAGAGGCATTTTCTCAGCTGAGGTGCCCATTTCTCAGATGACTCTAGCTTGGGTCAAGTTGACATAAAACTAGCCAGCACAGTCTGTATGTGTACAAAAGAAAAACATGATTTATACTGTTACTATGAGAATTGTGGATATTTCAGATAAAGCAATCGAGGCCTAGATCATCAATAGATGATCTTGTCATTTATTATTGTATTACTTTCACTTCAACACCTAGAGAGATTTTTAGATATGTCAAAACATCCACATATGCTTTTTTTTTTGGTAACATTGAAGTTTTTGGCCCATTTTTTTTTTCATAGTCTGACTAATAAAAGCCATTTTGTACAATGATTGCCAGTTCTTGTGAAGTTCAGGTCATATCACCAGGGAGCTCCTGATTCTGCAATGCCTATGACCCAATTTAGGACACGCTCTCTGGGGGATGATCGGTAACAGAAAGCCTGGATATCTAGATGTTTCCCTATAAAATATAGGGTGCTTAAATGCCGAGGCTAGTTAGGGTACAAGTCAGGGAACTTCAAGAAACTGATCTATTAGGATCTCTTGACTACAGAACTGCCCACAGGGCTTCCATCTTTCCTAGGAAAGGCAGGTCTCCTAGGCTTCCAGCTGCTGTAATGAACAGAGCATAGCTTTCTTTTCTCACATTCGCATAAGCTGGGGTTCTTTATTTAAAATCTTTATTTAAAATATTTGGGAACAGAGTACTTTTTATTTCAGATTTTAGAATATTTGCATACAGGTAATGAGATAGCTTGGAGATGAGATTAAAGTATAAATAACATTTATCTATGCCTCGTACACATTTTATCAAACATTGCCTGAAGATAGTTTTATATAATATTTTTAGTATAACTGCATTTTGTATGGGACTTCCCATTTTATTTTAGTAATCATACCAACTTCAAAAAGCTTCAGATTTTGGAACATTTCAGCTCTGGAGGTTAGATTTCAGATAAAGAATTCTCAACTTTCATTGTAAAAACACAGTTTTGGGTTCTCACAGTGTGGTCCAAGGACTAGCTAGCTGCCTAGGCAACACCTGGGAGAATATTAGAAACACAGAAGTCAGCAGCATTACTGAGTAGGACCTGTATTTTAATAAGCCCCCTCAGGTATTGTATTTGCACACTGAAGTTTGAGAAACAGGTGTCTGCATATCTTAGGAAGCTGACGAGCTTAAAGTGGTTGAATAGAATGGCAAACATACAATTTTTAAGTAGTAGAGAGGAAACTGAGATCTCAAGAGGTTTGGTAATCTTCTAGGTCCACCTCTCTAAAATGGATTACAAAAATCCACGCGTTGTGATTAATATTCCTTATTTTTATGCAAAAAGTAACACTCTTCAGATGTGAATTCAATAGCAGTTAAAGAGTAAATATAGTTTTTATGTAAGATTTTCTTTTCACTAATAATGGCTATTGGGTTTGTACAAATCTCCCCAGGTGCCTTAGACTAGTGGGAAGAACACACTAAAGATCAAACTGAAAGCAAAGTAAGTGCATTTCTATAATACAGAAAGGGTTCCCATTGATAGATCAGGACCACATGTGAACTGTTGCCTCAAAACCTAAGAGATGCTTCTGCCTTGTGCCCCTTTCTTGATACTAATGATGCTTTCTGTCCCAATATGAGGTATTTCTGTATTTTTTCCTGTGCCTAGAACTGACCACAGCATCCTCTATTAAGCTCTTATGCCCCAATGTACATCTATTGCAGGTTTATTTTGCTATAATTGAAAGGTAAGGATAGACACTGGTGTTTGGCAAGCATTTGTCAAAGAACTATTCTGTTTTTTTAAACATAAGTTTCTGAATTAAAAACAGACAAACAAACAAACAAATCTTTACGAAAGCTGGAAAGCTTGCCTTAGTTACTGGAAATAAAAGAAATCAGGTGTTCACCAAGGAGGGCAACTACTGTCAGCCTACTGCATACACCATCACTCACAAGTATACACACGTGTACACACATGCATATGAACATGCACATCTACATATACTCATACATAGACACATACAGATACACATACACACACAAACACACACGCATATACACATCCACACATACCTACACATAAATGGCCACTGTTTCCATTGTGATGAAAGAAAGCTGCCTAGGAGAAAGTCTGAGGCTGGAGGCCACGAGTTGAGAGTAGCATTTATGAGCTGGAGAGAAAGCTTTGCCATTAAAGGCAAGTTTCACAACCAAAAATATAAGAGAGTAGCATTTAGGTGAGGATATGTTATCTCCAGTCTTAAGTACAGGTGTTAAGTGCAGAGAATTTAGGCCACAGGAAGCCAACAGAAAAATAAATGAACCAAGAGCAGGCACAAGATTCAGAGACCTCCCTTTTTCACACATTCAGGAGTCCCACAGATGTACTAAACTGAAATCTGTAATATATATGCAGAGAACCTGGTGTACATCTGTGTAGACCTTGGGCTTGTTGTTTCAGTCTCAGTGAGCTTATATGAGCTTTGCTCAGTTGTTTTAAAGGGTCTTGTTCTCCTGATGTCCTCTGTCTCCCTGGCCCTTTTGCCTCCTCTTCCATGGGGTTCCCTGAGTTCTGAGAAGAGGGATTTTATGGAGATATTCCATCTAGAGCTGTGTGTTCCAAGGTCTCTCTCTATATATGTAGTCTGGCTGTAGATCTCTGTATGTGTTTCCATCTGCTACAGGAGAAGCCTCTCTGATCATGACTCACTGATCTGTGAGTATAGCAGAATATCATTAGAGGCCGTTTTATTGTCATGTTCGTGTTTTTAAAGACCAGTATTGTACTACCCTAGGTCTCTGCGCTATCTACTTTCTGGTTCTTGGTCACCTAAACAGTATCTTGGTCACCTAAGATATGGGAGCCATCTCATGGAATGGGTCTAACATCAAGTCAGACATTTGTTGGTTATTCCCACAAGGTTTATGCCACTAATACCTAGCATATTTTGCAGTCAGGATATATTGTAGATCAAAGGTTTTGGTTTTGGGTTAGTATTTGTATTTCTCTTTTGGTATCCTGCAGAGTACCTTTCAATGTCAAAGACACTAGAACATGAGGGTGAAGGCTCTATGTAGGCGCCAGCTTGACTTCTCTACATTCAATGAGTTGTGTAGGTGTTGTCTTAAGGAATGGGACCTTACTGTCAGTTTGTGAAGAACAATCTACTGTCTTGGGAACAGTCTAGGTTGTTTGGAGATTTCCTTGGGACCTTTTTGACCAACAACTCAATTGCATGGAAACCCGTTCAGTTCCTGAAGCTTCCTTGGTGACAAGTGATAGCTGTTGGGGCTCTGTCTCCCTCATTATTTGGAGACTTCATTAGGATAGCATCTCTGTCTGAACAATGTACCTGGCAACTTTGAACTCCTGTTTGTGTTTGGCTACATTCACAATTATCTCTGGACAATTAGATAAATTTCTCCTCTAACAATCAAACAGACAATTTCCTTTCAAGAATATTCCCAATGTATGTAATATAAAGAAAAAAGGACAGACTGAGTTGTCTAAGTGAACTTTTCAAAAGAATATTTACTATATTATTTCTTCCTCTAATTGATATACACATGATGCTTAAAAATTAAATTATGGGAAGGGACAGTATAATAAAAATTATTATATGATCTAATCTATCAATCAAAGTAGCCACTTAAACCTTCTTTGGTCTACTTAGGTTGAAGCTGTGAATAGATATGAAATATTTATTCTAGTGTTGGAAGTTCAGGGCTATAGAGTACCAAAACTTTATGGGCTATAGAGTTTTAAATCCCCAGGACCTGAGAAATTGGGCCTAATGGTGCCATGTGTTACAACACCAAGACTTATATACAGGTCTATGTACTTGGATAGAGGCACACAGCTCTGGGATTTGATAGTTAGGGGCCCCACACTCAGCACCCAGTCAAATTCTATTCTCTACTAGTGGTCAGTGACCTCAGCAGCCCCCAGCACTCCACCCCAGCTACTGCCGTGGTTCCTAAGCATGATTTAGTGCTGGCACTTATAAACCTGTAAACTTGATGTCCTGGGATCATAAAAGAAATATATGGATAAATTACGTAAAAGGCTATTATGCAGCAGGTTAGAGTAATGTCATGGAGAGACTGATTAGGGAGTTCACTCGGTAAATATCAGTATGTGTGGTAGCTTTTTTTGTACACAAAATAAATCAAACAGATTTGGTCCTTAATTGATAGTTGTGGATAAGATTGAACTTGGTAACAGAGTGGATTGGAGAGAAAGGTGACAAAATGGACCCACCGTTTATGATTATGAGTTTCCTAAGACATAGAAAGATCCTGATGACTTGGTTAGGACTGGAGGAAGAGGAAAAGTAAGAGTCTGGAAATGCAGAGGGAAAACGCTGAGCAGCTGGACACTGATGCTCCAGCAGCCACACAACAGCCACCATCTACACACAACAGCCACCATCTATTCTTTGTAATGTGGTGCTGATGTCTGACGTACATGCACCTGAAAGATTACAGCATGGGTGAGCTGCAGATTGTGTAGGCTAATTTTAGAATTCAAGGGCCACAATAGGAATTTAGAAACGAATAAATAATTTGTCTACGTTCTGTTTTAATAGTGTTCATCTTTCAATTTGACTGAATAGTTCTTAGAGTGAGACCAAAGACGCGTTCACCCTGGAGTCAGAAGACATGACAGAACAAGTAAGAGCTTTAATCCTGAGCCCTGGAAGCTGAAAGGGCATTAAAGGATCAGAGATGGTAAAAGGGAAGAGAAAATGAGAAGCATAGTAATTTCTGATCTCTTCATTAACATTTGAGTATAAGTCTTTGCTATTTGCTGAAGAGCAGACTTGTCTTGCTTTAATGAATTCATAGCCACTTATAATTTCAGATAAGCTCCTTCCTTTCGTTCCAAGCTGGATTTTACTGAGAGTGACGTCATTGTCTCTAATCTAATCCAGCCTCAAAGTTTGGTAGAATGAACTTCTTTCTGTATAATCACTAATCTCTATGGGTATATCATTGGTACTTAAGGCTCACCTGTGTCCTGACCCATTAAGGAATATAGACCTTGGGTATATGTTGAGAAGTGGTATAGCTGTGACATCAGGTAGATTTATCTTTTGGTATTAGGGAATTCAATACTGATTTTTATAGTGATGGCACCACTTTGCAATCCCACCACCAGTGGATGAGGCGTCCCTTTTCAAAAAAACTAATTGAAAAAAATTAAAAATAAAAACAAAACAGGTGTCGGGATAGATGAGCCAGGCTATTTATGTGAAACACTGTGAAAGCTTTTACTATAGACAAGTGATGGTCTGTGCAGTTATTTTATAGTAATAACATGTAAGCAAATGGCATACCCACTATCCACCACTGTAATAAAAGCAAGCATGGTTTTGGCCTAATAAACTTTTGGAGGAGGTGGACTTTGACTCTGTTTTGACTTTGACTAATATTTTTATTGATTCCCTGGGAGTTTCATATCATATATCCCATCCCATTCCATACATTCCCAGTTGACCCATGTACATCTCTCCATGCTTGTGGCCTGCTCCACCCCCAAAATAAGTAAAAAATAAAATTAATAATAAAAACAAGTCAAATTTGTGTATCTGTGTTATCTATAAACTCACTGGAGAGTTGTCAAACTCTCATTGGCCTTCCCCTTAAATTGAGCTGAGTCCTCCCTCTCTCAACAATACCTCACCCCACATGCCATCAATATGGTACCCATCTCTTCGGCACCCCTATCACATTCTTAAGTGTGGCTTCCTGTCTAGGCTATTACTTTTTTTGAAGGGAGCTTGTCACAGAAGTCTTCCATATCCCTCCTTCTCAACTGTGTGTCTGCAGTCATGAATATCTCAGCAAAGTCAGCCCTCTTGTTCTTCACAGTCAGGGAGAGCATGGAGCTTGGGCCTTCATATGACTTTTGGCCACAGCACAGACCACAAAAATGGACCCCTGCTGCAGTAGGACCACAGACCCAGAAAAGGCCCTCTTTGGAAGCTGCCTGACCCACAGACACCAACATGGCTGCAGGCTGCAGCACAGATCACAGACACTCAGATGGCCTTCAGTCATAATGTGTGCCACAGATATGAACAGGGCCCAGCTGACTCTTCTGCCTCACATTTGCCCAGCCTAACAAAACTCTAAGTGCATTTTGATGCTAATATCCCTAGGGAGTCTCAGAGAGACTGATACCAAGCAGATTTGGTGGGGAGGGCAGATATAGTCTTGTAGGTTTGAATTAGAAGCATTTTCTTAAATTACAGATAAGCCCACTCTACATATGCTATCAAAGTGTTAGTCTGCAGCTGAGATCTGAGTAGACAAATAAATGATGCTTCTAGTGTTAGGGAGAGATGCCTTCAGAGTTGTTGTAAGTATACTTTTGAAAGACTGCATCGATAAAGACATAGTTGTGTGGTTCATGGGACTCAAGGACTATTTCATTAGAAGCCAAACCTTTATTGACAGGCACAGTAAAATCATCAAATCCCTACACTTCCTCAGGGTAAGAGGAACCGGTGCTTATCACCTCACCCCTGCTATGTTTTTACCATGTTTCTACATTTTATAGATTAAGAAGCTTTGATATACTGCTATAATGTTTGTGCATCATGCCACCAAGTGGCAATTTCAGCACAGGTGATTTTACTAAACACTTTAATAAAGTGTGGCAGCACATGCCTTTAATCCTAGCACTTGAAAGACAAAGCTAGTGGATATCTGAGAGTTTGAGGCCAGCCTGGTCTGCACAGTGTGTTTCAAATAAGACCCTGTTTCAAAAAAAAAAAAAAAAAAAAAGAAAGAAAGAAACAAACTGAAACAAAACAAATAAGAACAAAAAATTTTGACATGACTCCATACTCCAGCAGAAGACAGACTATATTCTCACTCTGTTGCTGGCCTGAGTCCTCTTCTACTCCTTTGAGAGACTCCAGCCAGGAAGCCTGTCTTTGAAGTTCAGTTTTGTAGCACTTTTGGCCTTGTATTACCTGGACTTTGTGCTTTTAAATGTTTCATTCATTATTGCTATTATGTATTGTTTTCCATTTGTAATTTTCCACTTTTGTCATTTTTATGTGCTTTAGGCCAACTGAAGTCAAATAGTGTTATATGTGCATGTCCTGGAGAATCAAGTTTCTACTGATAAAACCTGTATAGCGTGTACTTTATTATTCAAAATGTTTATACTAGAGCCTGGAGAGATGGCTTCTAAAGGCCTCTGTACTTACATATGCATTCTCTCTTTCTCTCTCTCTCTCTCTCTCTCTCTAATATAGATACATTTTAAATAAAAAAAAAATCCTATAGAGGAACAAAGCATGGTGAAGGATACATAAAAGACCTCTACAGGAAGTGCTTTCTCAAGAAGACAGCACGGGTGTACGCTTAGGAGAAAGGAAGTCTCATAAGAGAATATTGTACAAAGAATGGCTAATGGAGCCAAGAGGTGAACCAACCTACTTGACAGGAATACTCTCATCTGATAACACGTTAGCCAGTTAATTTTCTGTGATGAAAGGACTGTGCTATGCTCCTTGAAGTGTTTAGCAATAGTCCTGAACTTTAGCTCCAGATACTAACAAGTTCTTTTATTTTATCCTTTTATTACTAAACTGTAGAGGGCCATGCCCGAGTCGGCTCAGTCGCCATTCTAAGATGGCGCCGACATCCTGTTACCCCCCCCCCCCCATAGAGCGAGTAAACAAACCGAAAGTACATGTGTCTGTTGCTTAACCGCTGCCCAGCCCGGGGCTTAATATGAGTGATGGCCCAGCAGCCAATCCGGTTAAGACACGCCTCCTCCTTGGCTATATAAGCCGAGGCTTTTCCGGGCTCTGGGTCTTCCTCTTTCAAGGCTTCCATAAAGAGCACGCTGTAGAAGGACTCTGAATCTGGTGTTCGCGTGTGTTCCTGCCGGTGGGAAGGTAGCTAGCGCAACTCACACTAAACATTGTTAGTGGGTGCAGGGATAAGAGCTCTGAGCTAGAAGAAAGTAGTCATGGTTTGTCTAACATGCAAACACTGGCTCTTTAAAAACTATTAACACAATTTTATTGATTGATTGTGCATGTTGGGATGCACATGTGTCCTGGCATGTATATTGAGGTCAAAACACAATTTATTACAGCTGGTTCTCTTTTTACAGCATGTAATCCCCTGACACTGTACTCATGTCATCTGGCTTAGCAAGAGGTTACTCTATCCACTGAGCTATATGTCCCACCTTTGCTTTCTCGCAGCAACCTCTGGGCTACCATGTCACCTCATGGTATTCAGAGAGTGCACTATGGCCTTAGAACATGAAACAAAATTTGAAATGCAAGGCTTTTGATGATATGCTGGACAGTCATTCTCATGACTAACACTGCCTGAGGTGAATAGCACAGTGGAAGAGAGAATTAACCCAGTGTCGCCAAGGCCACACACAGTCATGTGGATTAGACACCACACAATTCCACACGGGATTGTGCACACAAATTACAACGAGAATAGAGGTCCTGGAGCTGTACAGTGATATAGACTGGGGTGTTACCATGTCTCAGACATCTGTCCCCTGTCTGTTATAGAGCATCTTAGAAGGATAAAGGAATAAACTAGCAAGCAGAAAGCAGACTACCAAACATTTTACAGGAAGTCATGGGCTACTATTTCAACTTTAAAAGATGGTATCCATATGGTATTAAATCCTCCAGAGTTAAAGCTGATTTCAAATCTGAGAGCTCTTGTTACAATTACTCTTTTTCATAGTTCTATGCTTTTGCAAAGACTCTGAGTATCTTTCAAATCTAAAGAAGATATGCAGCCAATTAGGCCAAGCTTGTATTTCTAAAAAATGTGTCTAATATCCCTTCAGCATGTTCCTGAGAATCTGATTCTACTTTCTCATCATTGATTGGACACCAAAGTGATGTTTCTTGCTCCAGAACATTGTGAGTGCTGACAAATTGAGATGGGGGTGTGTATACACCTTGCAAAGCAAAAGCCACCAATTATTCAAATGCATACAGGGCAGTGCAATCTGGAGTACCTGAAGATTTGAGACCATCTCTGGAGATGTTGAGGGTCATCTTCTACTCACTTCACATTTTAAAAGACCCTTTAGCCCATGTTCTTGTGAGTGCTACTGTTCTCATGAAACTGCACTATGACTGGAGATCATAAAAGCAATCCTTCTGAACAAGAAAGTGAACAAAGTCTAATGGCTGGACTGTGAAAGAACATGGGAGCTTTTTTTTTTTTAAAGCTTTGCAAGAGAATTGCTTGATTTTTAGCTTAAGTGAAGATGTTCTAACTATAAAAGCAAATATATGATCATGTATGAAATATTTATTAAAAAAAGACAATGACCAATTTATCACTATGTTGTCACCTTCCCAAAAGAAGGCTGTGGACACAGCTTTGCCGTTCTTTTCCTAATTACTTAGCATGCTGGATATTGATGAGACCACATCACATACCCTACACTGTATTCTTTTGCTACTGAAAAGCTAAGACATTTAGAAACATACAAATATTTTAACAGTAATATAATAACCCTGTAAAAGAATGTTCTATAATTGGTGAACCATTATCTCATCAGTTATTGGACTTTTCTTGTCTGTTCTACCATTATTTAGACACCTAAATACAACTATAGAATTTAAAAATTTGAATTTTCTCAAAGGCTTTGGCTGAAAATTAAATCAGTTTAAAACACTGACATTTGGGGCTGGAGAGATGGCTCAGTGGTTAAAAGCACTGACTGCTCTTCCAGAGGTCCTGAGTTCAATTCCCAGCAACCACATGGTGGCTCTCAACCATCTGTAATGGGATTAGATGCCCTCTTCTGGTGTGGCTGAAGAGGGAAACAGTGTGCCTACATACAATGAATAAATAATTAAAAAAACACTGACATTTGGTGAATAGGAACAGATAATATAGGAGACTGTATTCTCAATATTCTCCTATACTGAAAAAAGATCATGGTTCCAACTTATTTCTCTGAAAGAATTATATCAATTTATCTGTCTTTAGTTACACAAGAGTGTACTTATCATTGAAGGATTGACATTAAACATATTTACTCTTTTAATTTGCACACATAAGCAGAAATTATGCATTCACCCTCCTTGCAGCAAGGAAGGCAGGATCCCAAAACAAACAAGCAAAGTTAATTTGAAGAATTTAAATTCTTGAGTTAATAAAAACCCAAAACAAACAACAACAAACCCAGTGTTTTAAAATCAAAAGAAACCACAACTTGGGAGATCAATTCCCTGCTTGTACAGAGCTTTACCTTTAGAGAGGTGAAAGATTTGTATGCCAAAGATCAACATGTGGGAAGTCCTGAAACGTAAATCCAAACCTCAATCTGGAAGGTACAGAAACATGCTGAGACCTCTTGAGGGTACACATGAGTCCTCTCTATGCTGGGAAGGGCTTGCCATTTACAAGGATACTAGAAAGGAAACTCACATAAGTGTGCAAGGACAGCTACTATAGCCTCTGCATGGCAGGGCCCAGGACTACCTGGGCAGGTACAGAACAGTATTATATGGCTGGCTGTACAGTCAACTAAAAAGTAGCAACTTCCACAAATACTCCTGAGAGATGAACATGGTCTTTGGTTGCTTTTCCATGGCTTCTGAGAGATACTTCAGAGAGAGATGAGGCTGGCTCAGCTGTTGAATCGAAGGCTCAGGACAATGGGGGTTGTAGAAATACCCAAATGAAGGTGTGTGTGTCCTTGATCAAATCCTTGAAAATTACTAAAGTATGTAGCATCTGCATTATAATTGGTCTGAAACCACAGGTTGTGAACAGCTTTTTCTTACATGACTCTATATCATGCATTTCTCAATCTCGCTGCTTGAACAAATGATGTCTCTGCTGAGAGAGCTGCCTTTCTATTCCTGTTCCAGGGACAAGCTCCCCTCAGCCAACTAGATAAATAATATATGAAACACTTAGACTCTTCTGGAAAAGCCAACTAGGCTCAGAGTCATTCCGGATAACCTTACCTAGAACACAAAGCCAACTAAAGAAACCCTATAGCTCGGGCCTGGTAGAAGGCCCAATTATAGCCAATGGGGAGGCTGGGTGTTTTCACTGGCAAGTATTTCTCATTTGTGATAGTCCCCAGCCCTTTTTAGTGTCCTCTGGACACTGAGTGACTCCACAATTCAACTCTAAATTACAGCTTAGGAGATCTAGGGTCTTGAGGACATTTTACTCCACTGTTCTTTAAGGGAACTCAGGGGCAGATGATCACTCAGTAAAAGCCATAGTAAAACCCATGGCAAGGTGGAATTAGAACTCAGGACTGCCAAGCTCTAGTCCAAACTTCTTCACAGAAACCGTGTCCTCTTTCCCTAACCTCTCTTGGAGGTTGGGAAGAGGAGTGGCAACTGGGGATGCGTCTTGGCTGCATGTACACTGCCCCATCACAGTTTTGTGGGAACCTTGAATCTGGGAGATGTTAACTGCCCTCTAGATGCTCAAGTAAGTCATAGAACATAAGTAGCAATGCAACTTTTTTCATTAAACTATTGACTCACTAAAAAAAAAAAGCTTTTGATCCATCTTCAGATTATTAGCTGACTTACAAAGCAACAAAATGAGCCCATTTAACCAAGATATATTCTAATGTCCCATTTTGAAGTAACCCAACGATAAATAAATAGGAAGTCTTACTTATTTAGTACAACAGAAGCCTATCCTTTAATGGCTAAGCCATCTCTCAAGCCTACATTAATCTCTCAATAGACGCTTCATGATGACAGTAATGGGAAAGATTTATTAATTTGTAGTTTATTTTTCAGTGTGAAAGATAGATATTTTCTAAACAGCACAAACCTTAAGAAATTATTCATCCTCAAGCTACTAACTCAACCCTTAAAAGGGATGAGGGAGCCCATTACTAAATGTGTAACTGTTTGAGATTTCCTTCCTGTTCCAGTTCCTGACTAATGGCACAGAGGCTTATTTATTTATGAATTAATACTGAGGCCTTAAGCTAGGCTTGTTCCTCACTAGCTCATAACTCAGTTAACACATTTATGCTATTCTATGTCTGCCACATGGCTGGTTACCTCTTCTCAGTTCCATACATTCTATTTCTTCCATGTCTCCCCAGTGAATCTCCCTTGCCTGACACTTTCCCAGCCTCTCTCTCTCTCTCTCTCTCTCTCTCTCTCTCTTTGTGCCAGATGTTCCACCTTCTATTTTCTCCTGCATTGTTATAGGCTATTCAGCTTTTCATTGACAGGTAATGCTCTTACACACTGCACAAGAGATTATCCCTACATAAATATTTTTACAACCTGCTTATTAAAATACCAATTGTTTTCAGAATAGATTTCCACGTGTACTACAAATGTTTTCATGAAGATCTAGGATTGCATTCATGAACGGACATGCATTTTGGTGGTTTTGATATTCTAGAAGAATGAGCTAGCACATTTTTAAATGATTTATAGAATCTCCCAAATTACCACGCTGTACTGTGCACTAATCTGGAATCCCAGAAACTGGCTCTTTCCCCTGTGTGAAACAGCATTGTCCTGGGGTGTGCTTAAAGTCATGGAGCTAATTATCCTTAGATCTCTGGTAATAGAGTCCATGACTCCTGACTCTCAGAATATATGGGGCTAATCACTCCACAAAGTTTATTAAGCATTTTAATCACCAATGTCTGTAAGTTTTCATCACATGAAGATTTCAGTAAGACTATTTCAAATAAGCAATCATGCCTTCTAATTAAACACTTTTAGCTTGTGCATTGTGTAAATTCAGAATCTATAGACTTTGTCAATGACTTTCTTCCTGGTCCTTAAGATGCTACAGTCACAGTGTACAAAGTAGAGAACTTAGGTTATGGCATTAGATAGTACAGTAATTAAGTCTGAAACTTAATTCTGCTACCTGCAATACTAGTAAATTAGTTGAGATGCCTAAGTCTTTGGAGTTTCCATTTTCTGTTTTTCTTTAAAACTTCATAATTTTTTTTTTTTTACAAATTTTAGATAAGATACAAAGCTGATACCATTCCAGATTCCTGAAATGTTTTACAAGACATGTCCAAACAATGAAGAAATACTTTAAATTTGTCACACACACACACACACCCCTTAAAGACAAGTAGAAGATGAAAACTTTTTAACAGACTACTGAATCAACTGAAAGTCACAAATGACTAAGTCAACAGGTTTCAATTTTAAGTTAACAAGCTTAATATAGAAAATAATGGTGTTTCCTCTTTCCTCTTCCATCCTATCAGATATTAAAGATGGATTCAAAGATAACTTACAAAACATAGACATAAAAGTTTAAAATGTAGTTTTATTACAATATCTCAAACAACACCCCCAGTCTTACCCTTACTATATAGTTCTGAAAACTAATTTATAAGCATTCTATACACAGTTTTCTTTCACCAAGACAATTTGAACAGAGACCCTGGCTTGCAACATTGAATGCTCTCTGAAAATTTAACACCCACTGCCATGTTCGGCATACAAGAACCAACATTATTTAATATACAACTTTAGCACTAATCAATCACTTCCACTAAATTTCTTAACAATAATTTGATAGCCAAAGAGTACATAGCAATTCCACAGTAATTTGTTTACTGATTGCCCATTTTACATCTGCCCTACACCACTTATACTAAAGAACATTAGAGACATCTTATGTTTCTGTCAGATCATCCCTTTGTTGTCACACAGGGGTAGCTATTCCTCCTGAAGACCACATGCCCTTAGGGGGTCCTCCCAATACCATACAAGTTTTTAGTAGGAAATGGCTGCAGACTAAATCTCACAGTAAGTTATATTTCAAATACCTATGGAAATCATGGTAACTAGTTTTCACATTTCTTTAAAAGCAGTGTGAATTACATTAGTTATTGGTCTCAATTGTCAACTACTGACATAATCTTGTGATAACATTTAAGTCTTAAATAGGAAACACAAACATTAAACGAGCATTGTGGAAAAGACCATTTTCAGAGCTGTGAAGGGATTACTAGCATCTCTATCCCATACCTCAGGCACAGGAAATTTTTTTTCAGGTTTGAAAGGGACAAAGAATATATTTTTTCCTTTTTTTTAAATAGGAAGAGCCTCTTTACAAACCATTATGTTTAGAGTAAAATTTTAAGAAGAAATCAGATTTGTTGTTAAGATAGGACTTGTTAAATTTTTTTCTTACTCCTAAAGCAGAGACTCCCTCACCACACCCACTTCAGCACTGAACCCAGACTCCCAGGTGACTGTTATATCCTTAAAATGCTTTGAAGTGTCCCGCGTATCTGCCTGAATTTTGCACTACTTAGTATTTGCTTAGTTTTTAAAGCTTTTTATTGATTCTTTGTGAGTTTCCCATCATGCACCCCAGTTCTGTTCATCTCCCTATCACCCCATATCAGTCCTTCACTCTTGCAATCTACCCCCAAAATAGCACACACAGAGACACACAAAGTATAACAAAAATAATCTCATTGGGGAAGCTGTAGTATGTCACAGTGTATCCCAGAGCATATTCCTCTGTCCACACATCTTCACTTGCAAATGTTCAATGCAATGAGTCATTGGTCTGGTTCAAGGTCTCTGGCTTCTGTGACATCATCAACATTGGATACTCACCAATACTCCTTCTGGTTGTCCTGTTTTTTTGTTTTTTGTTTTTTGTTTGTTTGTTTTTCCCTGTGTCATGGAGATTCTGCAGCTTTGCAACATCAGCGCTAGCCCTTTCTTGAGTGCCAACGATTAACAGACGATATAGATTTAGGGGTGGGCCAATTCAGGTCCTTGGATCTGAGTTTTGATGCTAGCTGAGCTATCAGCAGGCAGGATTTCTCTTATATGTATCAGCAGAGTGAGATCTCCAATACTGCTCCAGCTAGGCCACCCAATGCCACCAGTGGCAAGAGGCAGGGTTAGTTCTCTTTCTCTCAAGCCCTTAGCTGGCTCACCTCACCCACCCCTCCAGAGCCACCTCTACTGTGCTACCCAGACAAGGTGTGGGGCCCACTTTCCCAAGTGCTGCTGCCTTGGAGGGGCTGAGCCAGTTCTCCTGCTGTCACACACTTGGGGCTGACTCACCCATGCCGTCACCACCAAGACATGCTCCACTACATTGCCCAGGTAAGGTGCAGGGCATCTAGCTTGCTCTTATGCCTTCAGGGACAGCTCTCCTGACTACCACAAGTTGTGAGGGCTAAGTGTAGGGGTGGTAGTTATCATCCCTGGGTAGTTTACCCAGGCCATCTCATGGCAGACAAGTGGCATGGACAGCTCTCCCTTGCTCTTGCCCTCCAGGCTGGCTCACCTATAATCCCACCAGCAGGCATTTGGAGCCATTAGCTCCTTTTCTCTTTTGTCTATTGGTCATGAACCATGTTCCACACAGCTTCTCACAGTGTTTAACTGTGAGTCTGCTCAACTGACCTTTACGGATTTTCTCTGCATTGCCTTATAACTGAGTAGCACATGACACTTATTACTGTTAAGTCAATACTTATAATCAGCCCAACACTGTGACACTATGCCAACATCTCACCTCCAGGTTGGTAAGGAAGAGAATCAAACTCCAAATGGCTCTATAAGCCCTCCATTCACACTTCTTACTTTCTCTCTTCCCTCCATGTTTCTGACAGTTATTTCTTGTACCCACCAGGGAGAGCCTTCGGTGCCTTTGTAACACCACAGGCCAAGAAACCTTCTTGTAACATTGTAAGCACAAAAATGGGGGAACGAGACTCAAGAAGGATGAACTCTCAGACACCAATTGACCTGACCAATGTATTTTGTCATAATTGCCTTTTATTGACCAGACGCTTAAAATGATCCATTGACTAAATGCAGGTTTGTTTCCCTGGCTAGAATGTGACTTCTCAGGATGAAACACCCATTTTCATTCTTCCACAACTGTTATTCATAGCTATATTCTTAGGCACAGTAAGAACTTGGTAATTCTTGCCATTCAAAATCTAGATGAGATCACTAGAGTCACCTGGTCCAACCAAGGTTCTATACCTGATTCTGCCAGGGAAATTCTATCTTACAATAGGCAGGAAAGTAGACACCACCAAACTCTCCTCATTGTTGATATATATATATATATATATATATATATATATATATATATATATATGCTATTTTATTGAGTTTTAGTAGCCACCACCCTGACAAATCTTATTCCATCGTAATGCCTTCCAATACCCCAATACTAGGTAGGAGAGAAAGAATGTTAAAAGGGAAAGGAGACTACTACCTGCTGATTAGGGACATTGGGTTCCTTTGGCTCAAGTCCAATCTTCTTCACCACAAACCACAACAACAGCAAACAGGAGTAGCAAGGGGAGCAGCAGCCACTAGAGGCCCTCTTGGGACTTTCCCATTTATACTTTCTCCAGAGTCTTAAACTATCTGCAGCTGGCAAAGCCATGCCCCTGCTAGTGAATGAGGCAAATCGTAATTACTTGCTATGAAGCAGCCTCTTATCCCACACCTGGGATTAAAACAAAAATATACTCACATAAAACATAACTGGGTTTTTAAAGAAACCAAAACTCTCACATTTTCATCCAGAAAATGGCTTTTTCTTGAACATCAATGGACTATATTCAGTAAGAACAATTATGAGAATTATCACATAAAATTATATTTACAGGTCAGGCTCCAGTCACATATAGCAAGGGCAGGTAGCACTAGAGATAATCAGATGGCAGGAGGCAAGCTTAAGAACAGAAGCAACAGAAACCAAGGTTACTTGGCATCATCAGAACCCAGTTCCCCCATCATAGCAAGTCCTGGGTACACCATCACACAGGAAAAGTAAGATTAGGATCTAAAATCACTTCTCATGATGATGGTAGAAGACATTAAGAAGGACATAAATAGCTCCCTTAAAGAAGTACAGGCAAACACAGGTATACAGCTAGAAGCCCTTAAAGTGAAAACATAAAAATCCCTTAAAGAATTACAGGAAAACACAATCAAACAGACAAAGAAATAAACAAAATCATCCAAGATCTAAAAATTGAAATAGAAACAATAAAGAAATAACAAAGGGAGACAACCCTGGAGTTATAAAACCCAGGAAAGAGATCAGGCGTCAGAGGTGGTTGCAAGCATCACCAACAGAATGCAAGAGATAGAAGAGAGAATCTCAGGTGCAGAAGATACCATAGAAAACTTTGATACAACAGTGAAAGAAAATGCAAAAAGCAACAAGCTCCTAACCCAAAACATCCAGGAAATCCAGGACACAATAAGAAGACCAAACCTAAGGAAAATAGGTATAGAAGAGAGGGAAGATTCCCAGCTCAAAGGGACAGTAAATACCTTCAACAAAATTATAGAAGAAAACTTTCCTAACCTAAAGAATGAGATGCCCATTAGCAGACAAGAAGGGTATAGAACTCCAAATACACTGAACCAGAAAAAAAAATTTGCTCCAGCAAATGCACAAAAGAAAGAAAGAAAGAAGGAAAGAAAGAAAGGAAGAAAGAAAGAAAGAAAGAAAGAAAGAAAAAAAGAAAGAGAATATTAAAAGCAGTAAGGGGAAAAGATCAAGAAACATATAAAGGCAGACCTATCAGAATCACACCAGACTTCTCACCAGTCTATGAAAACTAGAAGATCCTGGGCAGATGTCATACAGATCCTAAGAGAACCCAAAATGCCAGCCCATGCTACTATACCCAGCAAAACTCTCAATTACCATAGAAGAAGAAAACAAGATATTGCATGATAAAGCCAAATTTACACAATATGTTTCTAGAAATTCAGCCCTACAAAGGATAATAGATGGAAAACATCAACACAAAGAGGGAAACTATACCCTAGAAAAAGCAAGAAAGTAATCTTTCAACAAACCCCAAAGAAGATAGCCACACAAACATAATTCCACCTCTAACAACAAAAATAACAGGAAGTAGCAATAACTTTTCCTTAATATCTCTTAACATCAATGAATTTAATTCCCCAGTAAAAGACATAGGCTAACAGTCTAGATACATAAACAGAACCCAACAATTTGGTGCATACAGGAAACTCACATCAGTGACAGAGACAGACACTACCTCATAGTAAAAGGCTGGAAAACAATTTTTCAAGCAAATGGTCCCAAAAATCAAGCTCTAGTAACCATTCTAATATCAAATAAAAACAACTTTCAAACAAAAGTTATCAAAAAAGATAAGGAAGGACACTTCATACTGGTCAAAGAAAAAAATCGACCAAATGAAGTCTACATTCTAAACATCTATGTTCCAAATGCAAGGGCACCCACATTCATAAAAGAAACTTTACTAAAGTTCAAAGCACACATTGCACCTCACACAATAATAGTGGGAGACCTCAGCACCCCACTCTCAGAAATGGACAGATCATGGAAACAGAAACTAAGCAGAGACACAGTGAAACTAACAGAAATTATGAACCACATGGATCTAACAGATATTTATAGAACATTTCATTCTAAAGAAAAAGAATATACCTAGTACTTCATGGTACATTTTCAGAAAGGGCTTTTGTTATTAAAACATCTTAAATGTCATATTCTGTACATCTCTGAAGTGTTTGAAGACCTATCTATATCAGCATATGTAAATGGACAAACATTGCTTGTTACTATTTATTTTCTGCTTAACTTTGAAAACATACACATAAATATTTCTGAAATTAACTAAACAAGTACAAAACTTTAACATCAAACACATAATAATCCAAGGAGTTTCTAGCAAGGTCCATGTTGCACCACACACCTTGACTGCACCTTGGGTCTGCACACATAGAGTGCACATTCGCAGGGCATATGCCTTTTTTATTTCAAAACACCAACAAGGACTGTTTGAAATACCTCTGCTCAAATTTCTGACTATCACATGTTTTAACTTACAGTGTTCTTATTATACAACAAATGTTTTTTGTTCTTATAGAAACATAATGGTTTAATAATGGTAAACAAGGACATAAAACTCTTTCACCAATCATTCCTTAGCATACAGATGTCAAAATTAATATAACATTGGATTATATTGTACTAGAATGTTTGATTTTTTAAAAATTTCTGTTTGCTTGGATGGCTTCATTTTACAAAATATTATTAAGTGGAATTTGTCTTGTAATTAGAACAGAATTTCTAACAATTTCTGAAGTGGCCCTAACCATACTTCTGCCATTTCATGCAATGTATTTCTATGAGAGACTTCTTAGTTTTGGCAATTATAGAATCAAAATATCAATCCAATATAAAAGCTCTGGAAGATTTAGTTTCAAATAATCAGATGAGATTTAATTATTTAAGGGAGAGGAAAAAAACCAAGTACATCTATCTTACTGGTATCTAAATTTGCTTTTGTTTTCAAAATGGTAAGATTATATCTATGATTTTTCAAACTACATTTGGTTATGATTTATTACCAGTAACTGTTTAATTTGTATACCTATTTTAAAGACCTATAAAGTTGCATGATATAAAAACTTCTATGGTAAAAATAGTTCAGTAGTGGAAAATATCTAAGACACCCTGGTCTACAGTAATATGTCACTTATGGAAAGCAGGACCATGTTGGAAAGAAACTTCAATACAACCATAACCATGGACATTAGTACAACTGGATGCCAGGATGACTTAGGAACTTTAAAATGAGCAAACAGTAGTTATGTGCAACTCCCTCTGTGTCTTGATTACAATGACCCAAGACACCTCTGGGTTCAATAGCCATCTGATACCATCCAGTCATATTCAGAAAGCATTTACCAGTTGCCTATTATGTGTCAGGTTCTCTCCTGGGAGTAAAAAACACAGAGATGAAGAATGCAGAACAGAGTGCTCTGTCCAAGAACATTGCAACATAAGATGGTAAATGTTAGTATCAGAGGCTAGTAGCAGTACCTAGGAATATACCTAATGCCAAGTTCTTTGGGGAATGTTGACAAGAAAGCTTCTATGCAGAAGAGATGCATGCTATGCTCTTTGAGGGAAGATGACTGAAAATGAGACTGTCCCAGTGATGAGAAGCAACTATTTTTCAGAGATTATGTATTCAGGGAATTGTTATAATCTGACTGAAGGGATGAGAAATCACAAAGGGTTGGAGAAGAGTCTAAAGAAAAGATAAATGAAGAATAAAAGCAGGATGAGCATCAGTCTTGCAGGAATTTAACAAGGAAGTGGAAAAGTCAGATATGTGCCCAAGATAACTCTTGGTGCAGAGCAAGCAGTACAGTGCAGACAGAATGGCAGAAACAAATAGACCACAAAGATGGCTGCTGTCATCTATGTAAGTATGCTGTTGGCCTAAGAGAAGAGCTATAGAATGTGCTATTGCACCTTGATAGATAGCATCTAAGAGCATATATCACTCACCAGGCACTGTCCTTAACATCGATGATGCATTAGGAAGCAGTGGGGAGATGGAGAAAAATAAGATGGGGAGTAGAGATTAATATCAAAGAGGAAGGCAGGGTGAGTGACAAATTCTGTGGTTGGAAGCCGTTGATAGACTAACTGGTGAATAATGAGGAAAGGGCTGGTGAAAGAGCTATACTGG
Organism: Mus minutoides; assembly: GCA_902729485.2. Lineage (NCBI taxonomy): Eukaryota > Metazoa > Chordata > Mammalia > Rodentia > Muridae > Mus > Mus minutoides. Next base: position 41,632 of record LR750159.1, on the reverse strand, counting down.
AGTGGTTGACTATCAAGTTGACTATATGTGTAGGGGGAGTCTGGAGTGAGAAAGGCAAATGGTGTTTCCTGGATTTCTGATTTCACTGATTATGTGGATCAGAAGCACAGCTAACCACCAGGAAACAGGAGAGCTCACTATCCCAACTGAAATTTCAAATACCTGAAACTCATGGGTCTAAGATGTAACTATTTTCTAATAATAGGAATAGCTGTTAATTTTTTTCTATTGTAAAATATTAGTATAATTAACTAACAGTTAATCATTGAATGTTGAATATTTACTAGATTCATACTCAGAGAGCTAAAGCCACGGATGTAGCATTTCACAAGGAAAGAAACTACTGATCTCACAGCTTATTTTTCTGAACTCCTTACTTTTAGCCAGCATGCTCTGTCCTAAGATTAAGTCCTAAGACTAAGACACCAAAGCAAACAGCATGTCTTGGTCTCTCCAGTTAAGAACATGGCTAAGTATACTAGCCTCCTGATCAAGATGTAAACACTATGCAATGATTTACTTTAAAAGCCTGATAAAGAAATGAATATCGTCGTACCTTAAGGAACCCTTGTGAATCCGTAAAGAAGCAGGCACAAATAATTGAGTCACAGAGGAAAGCCACAAAATAAATGGTCGAAATCAACATTACCATCTTGGGGATGTATTCCAAGTAGGTTATTTATTTATTTGTTTATTTATATCAACTTGGCATAAGCTAAAGTCATCTGGGAAAAGAGCACCTTAACTGACAAAATGTATGGTTGTTTCACAAGCCACTGTGTATGAATCATAATGGACCGGTGTTAGGGCAAGCTGCATTCATTAAGAAACAGTAACGGGAACCATATCTTATACCTATCCCTTCCTTAAAACTCCCTCAAGACAGGAGACTTCCAAAGCAGCATTTGAAAAATAATTATGATATAAGCAGACAGGAAAATAGATCTAAAACCCAAAACGTGTTTGTTTTTCTACACAGGGTCTCATTATGTAGTTCATAATAACCTAGAATTCACTATCTTCCTCTCTCAGCTGCAAGAGAGGTAGGATTATCAGTCTGCACTACCACATCTAGCTTAAAGATTTGGATTTTCCTTTTCATTTGTTTTTCAACTATTAGTGAGCTCTAGAGACCACTTTAGATTTATTTTTCACCCACGCAGCATTATCAGCTTAAAGCATATCCTTTTTTAGACAGAATTTCCAAGACAGTAAAAGCCAGCTTAGAATGAGGCCATTGTTGGAAGCGATGGTAAATGCTTACACATCAGATATTGTAGGGCTTTCCTTTTCTTTTGAACATATGCTTTAAATGTGCAGCTGCCACCTGTCAAAAGCACATTAGCAATTCTGATGTTGCCATGCTCAACCTGTCATGCTGTTTAGAGCTCTGTTCCTGGCCCAAGACACTTCTCTCTCCTGCCTGCATGATTAGCCTTCACATCTTCAAACCACTTCCAGTCTTTCCAGTCACTTCACCCACAGAGCAGCCCTGTCCTAAGGATTGCTCTACAGCAGCCCATTGAGTGAGTATATCTCAATCTCTCTACCTATTCTGCCTTCAGGTGAGTTGGGGTTAGTTTTTGGTTGGCAATTAAATTAATTTTGCTACTAAAAATCCTTATAGTCATCAGGAATTCACTACATAGCATATCAGAGATGGGGGGCATCATAAAATGTAAGCAATGTGGCTTAGTGCATGAATCAGCACCCCCATAGGAAATGCCAGATTATTTAATGAGAAGGGAGTTTAAACAGAGAGCTGACAGGAGTTGGCAGAGTGAAAGCTACAGTGCACCAAGGCACATGCGGCTAAGAAGCTGCTATACAGTCAGCTCTGAACGTAGAAGAGGAAAGGTAGGTGTTGTGTCAGCTTTTCCTAAGGAAATGCAAATAAACATTCACTACTCCACAGCAGACCATAGTATGATTTCACCAAAGTCCAGTTTAGTGAGACCAAGGCATTTATTGACCCTCCTTACAGTACATAGGTAAGGGGTTAACTCAAAGCAGTGCAGATGAATCCCAAACAGGTATATAGCTGTGAAGTCTCACCCCATCTTGAATGGTCACTGGATGGAATCTGCATCAGGAAGTCCCTTTTTCAAGATTAACCATCTCCTTCCCATAGCATCTCTGAAGGTCTCTTGTAGCTGGATGAGGAGAGTTTCAGTTGAAGTCTTCAGATCCCCCCCTCCTTCCTTAAGAAAGTACCCTCCTAAGAAAGTACCCTGAAGTACTCCTAAATCCCATTACCATTCCATAGACCTGGCAAGCATTGTATTGGTCTGCTCTGGTTGCCATGGTTACTGCTGTGCGTGTTATTTGCATTTCCTTAGGAAAAGCTAACACAGCACATACCTTTCCTCTTCTACTTTCAGAGCTGACTGATTGTACAGCAGCTTCTTAGCTGCAGGTGCCTCAGCGCACCGTGGCACCCTCTTTCACTCTGCCAACTCATGTCAGCTCATTTTAAACTCCCTTCTCATTAAATAATCTGGTATTTCCTGTGGGATGCTGATTCATGCAGTGAGCCACATGGCTTACAGAGGCAAAGTCCCAGATGACATGATACTGTTGGAAAAAAAACTCACACACAACAAACAGTATGGGCACCTCATGAGGGCTACCATGGGAGAGTCATTGCAGGTGAGTGAGTGAGCTATGGTTGAAACAAAAGATTATAACCTCTCTTCTCATCCCTTCTCTAGGTAAAAAACCTAGCAGCATCCTGAGTCACTACTTATAGGCTACCACTCAGGAGAGGAGTCTGGCTCCTCTCGCCTTCCATCCACCATACATCCTGTCTTCAGAAGCCAGACGTATCCTCCCTGTCTCTTATTGATACAATTCTCCCATGCCTTGAAGGATCATGAGTCAGCTACTCCAACAACTATTCATCCATCCATTTGAAGATTGATCACCTAGATACAGTTTAGGTGTTAAGGCTACAAAGATGGAGATAGGTAGTAGATACAGCTCAAGTTCCTTTCCCAAAATAAATTGTAATATAATGATAATGATAATGACAACAATGAAAGATCATAATCACAGTCAAGATAAGGGAGAAAAGGGAAATAATATAAAGCAATCACAAAGTCCTCCAATACCAAAAATGAAGAAGGGAAGCTAGTACTTCTGGCATTTAGAATGCTATCAATGGTGAATATGTAGAATCAGTTTGTCGTTTCACACAACTCTGTTCTTCTTGGTTTTCAGGATATTTTTTAAGGTGTCAACTCACAAAGGAAGTCTTGCTTGGCCCTGAATTTACCTTCCCCTTTTCTATGGTACTAGAATCTGAACTTTATCCTAGGATAGAGTTTCTCCTCAAAGAGGAGGAAGAACACAAGGGTGGGAGACAATGCTTTATCTGTGCAAAACTTCCAAGCTCTCAAGAAAGGGTGGGTGGATGAAGGAATGGATAAGTAAAATATTGTTGGAATATTGAAGGGACAAGGGGACAATCTGAGTGACATGGAGCCAAGCAAATGAAGAGAGGGCTTGCAAATTTCAGAAGTGCAACTGGCTTCTATTGGAAGAATGTGGGTAAGAAAGGACCAGGTGGCAGCTATTGAAAACAGAATCAGTTTGAAGAATTTTCCACTTTGCTCTCTGTTGCTGTGAAAAGAAAGCCTGACAAAAGCCACTTGGGGAAGGAAGGGTTTTCCTGATCTATACCTTCAGGTCACAATCCCCCCCTTGAGGAAAGTCGGGACAGGAGCTCAAGTTGGGAAATTGAAGCAGAGATACACAGCTAGCTGGCTCACTCTCAGCTGACTTTACTAGGTAACCTAGGACCACCTGCTCAGGGATAGATCCACCTACATGGGTTGGGCCCTCTCACATCAATCAGTATCACTTGGGAAGAAATAGACAGCCTAACAAGCCATAGCTAGATGCCAAAATGGCAAATATTTCCACAGCCACTTTGAATTTGCCTTTGGTGCTCAAGTAAGCAGGGAACCTTTCTTGCATTCAAAGATGATCTTTACATTTTGAGGTTCAATGTTCTTGAGCATCATTGGAAGCTCCAACACCAAGTAAGCTGTGCATACACCAATCTCCCCTACAACACAGATCATCACAGCACAATGAGTTTTGATAAATGGAGTGCATGGATATAAGCCTGGTTTTGGATATGGAAATCCTGTAGGCAAAAAAGAGTGAAACAGTCTTTCCAAGAATGGAAGACAGAAAAAGGCAAAAGCCCAGTGCCAGAGTGACCTGGTAGGCTATGCAGGACCAGTTGCATGGCTTGCCTATGAACATCATGGATGACAGCACTGTGATTCCCAGAGACATCTGAATGAGGAAGCTCAGCTCCTGGTCATTGGCTTTCACCAATGGAGTGTGTCTGTGGATCACATACACAACAGTGACTGCCAAGACCACAAGTGCCCCAAATATGGAAAGGTTAATGAGAGGGATCCCCAGGGCCTCCTCATAAGCAAGGAACTTTACCACATGGATCACATTCCATTTGACTTACATTGCACTGACAAAGTACAGCTACCTCTAGAGATTGAGAATTACATTTAATTTTAGGAATTTAGCCTTTCTTTCCCATTTCAGCTTCTTATGAGTTGGTCTTTTACATTGATGTGCTTCTTTTTCTTCTCCATGAAGCTCAAAAAAATCATAAATGAGATGAAAAACTACTGAGGTAAAAACAATCAACAAGATTTTGATACATACAACATTGTTTATATCCCTGTGTTTTCAATCTTTCATTCAATATCCCCTCATAGAAGAAAATACTATACCTGCCCATTTAGATAATTCCAACCCTATATGCAGATCTGAGTTGGTAGAGAGGGTAAGGATAAGAAGGGAAACAAAACTAGCAGCCATATTCTCTGAGGCTAAGAAAGGGAGTCTGTCTGGATGGAGACAGCCTTATAGTCTAAGGGAAAGTATTGGTGAACGTGAAAACACTACTTGGGCTGAGTTTATGTTAGCCAATGAAATGAATTTATGTTAATAGTCACTCAGGGGTTCAAGGAAAGACTGGAGCCTCCTCATATTATGCTGCACTGACTTCTGTGGCTGGAATTCTATGCAGATCTGACACTAGGGAGTTGCTTTGATTACAATGCTCCCCCCCCCCAATGTTTTAAAAGAATTAATTGCTCTTGAGGGCCATTTGTCAAAAGAAACATGCAACTTTTTTTTGTGTGTGTGTGGTTTTTCGAGACAGGGTTTTTCTGTGTAGCCCTGGCTGTCCTAGAACTCACTCTGTAGACCAGGCTAGCCTCGAACTCAGAAATCCGCCTGCCTCTGCCTCCTGAGTGCTGGGATTAAAGGCGTGCACCACCACGCCCGGCTTTTTTTTTTTTTTTTTTTTTTTTTTTATAGAAAGTAGCAGAAGATGGCCTAGTTGGCCATCATTGGGAAGAGAGGCCCCTTGGTATTGCTATCTTTATATGCCCCAATACAGGGGAATGCCAGGGCCAAGAAGTGGGAGTGGGTGAGTAGGGGTGCAGGGCAGGGGGAGGGGATAGGGAACTTTCGGGATAGCATTTGAAATGTAAATTAAGAAAATATCTAATTAAAAAATTGAAAAAAACAACAAAAAGTAGAAATAAAAATAAACCTGTGCCAATAAAACACCTAACCCAAGCCTGTAACTGAGCTACTGAGCAGGCTGTCATAGAAGTTCACACAGCAGAGGCTGCATAATGCATGTGCTCTCAGTGTATAGAATATTAAGACATTCAGGTAACTTTTCTCCAGATACTGTCAGTATTTAGTTCACAAATAATTTAAAGACTGAGTTCATTCATTGTGGGAAGCGGGCGTGGCCCCTGAGCTAAGATGGCGCCTAGGCTTAGTGCCAGCTCGTAACCCCATCCTGTTTACTAAAACTCTTGAAATCGCACAGCTGAGTCATCCTGTGCCTACCGCATGATCTGGGATGTCACATAGCCTTACCATAGCTGTCAGCCAATAATCTGTTGCTCCGCCTGTGTGTGTAACTCGTGCTAGGGCGTGATGGATGCTGATTGGAGAACAGTGAGTGGAGTGAGGTGATGCAAGGGGGGCTGGGTGTATATTGAACTGCCTCAGTAAAGGGATAGAGAGATCGCTGTTGGAGAACCTACCTTGGCGTGAGTGTCATTATTCCCAGTCTCTGCTGGACAGAGATTGGGGTTGTGGCAATTCATATTTTATATTTCACAAATGTCACCTGTTGCCATCCTTTTTAGTTTCATGTTGGGTCTTTCCCAACTTTAGCTGCTTTGGAAATGAGAATCCATAGCTTTTTTCACATCACACAGAATGTTCAAAAAGTTGGTGAGTTTTCATGATTTTCATACACTGTTTACACAATTTATCAGAAGGCTTTCCAATGACCTATTGGCCAACATGTGTTAATCTTGACTTTATATCACCAAGAAATGTTCACCTCCACATTGATTTTCTGACACTTCCATCTGCACATGACAGACATATGATTCCCTGGGATGAATCTACTTACTGGTGCCTAGAGGACAAGTTTCTGCACACACTAAACAACGAAGCTAGCAATAACAAATTCAGTGGCTGAGACAAAGTCCTAAAGTGTCTTCAATCTTCTGAAACTAAGATTTGGATTCAATCTTCTGAAACTAAAATTTGGATTTCCTTGGAGAATTTCCTGTAGTAGATATATCCAGTGTACCTAGGATAAGGTAAGATACAGGGGGCACTACTTAGAAGAGTCTAGAAAGAACTTCTACTAGACCAGGCTCCTTGCCAATGACACTCTGGAGATGAGACCACTTGATAAGTCTTTGCCTTATTTGGGGAAACCTATGTCCCCTAGAATCATTTTGATAACCTGAAAGATATTTCTTCTCAGCAAAGTAGAGATCTTTAAACAATGATTTATTCTCATCATTGTATCAAAGGCAAACATGTGCCACAAATGGCTAATAGAAATGAATAAAAAGAGCAAAAGACCTTAGGAAAAATTGGGAAAATGTAGGAAAAGTAGGGAGTGGGAAGTCTTGTGGGATGTGAGAGTTGAGGACATCCCCTTGGAGATGGGAGAGGAGGAAGGGGATGAGGAACTGTCAGAGGGCAGACCTGGAGAAAGATAACGACTGAATTGTAAAAAAAGATTAAAGAATAATAAAACAAATAAATAAGATGTAAAAAATATGCAAATGCTACACTTCCAATTCATACCTCTATGTATAATATAAAAATATAGATGTCTGAGAATATGTCTTTGTGGATAAAAAGCACTTATCCTGAAAATATGTGACCCAAGGTACTATTCTGTGTCTATATAAAACATGGTATGGCGCTCTCTCTCTCTCTCTCTCTCTCTCTCTCTCTCTCTATATATATATATATATATATATATATATATATATATATATATATATGTATACCTGTAACTCCAACACTGGTCAGGAGAGAGATATACATACTGAGAGTTTGCTGGGCAGCCAACTTGGCCTAAACAATGAGTCTCAGGGCCTCAAGTTTCTCTAGGGTTACATGCATCTTCTCTCACTGAGTCCAGACCAGGAAGTCCTCTGCTATATATGTGTAGGGGGTCTCATATCAGATAGTGTATGCTGCCTGGATGGTGGCTTAGTGTCCGAGAGATCTCAGGGATCCAGGTTAGTGAGTCTTTCTACAGAGTCACCCTCCTCCTTAACTTCTTTCAGCCTTTCCCTAACTCAACCATAAGGGTCCTAGCTTCTGTCAATTGGTTGGGTGTAAGTATCTGCATCTGACTCTTTCATCTGCTTGATGGGCCTCTCGGAGGGCAGCCACCTTAGGATCCTGTCTATAAGCACACCATAGCATCAGTAATAGTGTCAGGCCTTGGAGCTTCCCCTTGAGCTGGCTCCCAATTTGGACCTGTCACTGGACCGCATTTCTCTCAGTCTTTTCTCCATTTTTGCCCCTGCAGTTCTTTTAGACATGGAAAATTCTGGATCAGAGTTTTTGACTGTGGGAGGGCAAGCACATACCTCTACTTGATTCCCTGGCTTTGTACTGGAGGTGTAATCTATAAGTTCTTCGGGTGTGTGTGGGGTGTTCTTATATCAAGGAGGGGTAGGATGTCTTCTCTGGGTCAGGCTTGGTGACACATACCTGCATTCCCAGAATGTGGAAGGCTAAAGAGGATGACTGTAAAATTGGAAACTAGCTTGGGAGAAATATGTGTGTGTGTGTGTGTGTGTGTGTGTGTGTGTGTGTGTGTGTGTGTGTTTATATATCAAAAACAAACAGAAAAACAATCAAGCCAACATATAAGCCTATAAAATCTTCCACCATGAATAAACATGTACTGATGATGTAGTAGTAAATGCTTATAAAGTTTACATTCAAATACTGTGATGGCCTGTGTAAGAAAACTGTAAACGTCCTCTGACGGGGCAGAGTCCAGAATGTTCTTCCCACAAAGTTTCCTTCTAGAAGCATTTCATAAACAATGATAAGAGAATGTACTTGCACCAAGAACATGAAGAGAATGCCCGGTGTGTTCACATTAGTCCTGTGGGAAAGTTAAAGGCCTAGGAGGACTGCTCTTGGCTCTTGCACATGACCAACAATAACAAGAAATATCACCAGGTATATTCCTCTCCAGCTCTTGCGTTTCTTAAGCTATCTCTAAAGTCACCTAATGTATTGTTTGCTTATGCAATAAAAAGTAGAAGTGCTATTCTAGCATTACTCTTGAGCCCAGAAGCCTTGGTCAGATCACCTAAGTCAGATCTTTGACATTTCCCTCTATCACTGGAGACTTAGTCTAAGCAATTACATTTAAAGCAACTCCAATACATAAGTGTAACATTAATTTTAATAGAGAAGTTAAGAAAAAGTAAGTGTGGCAATACTGTATTGAAATAGTATTAAAATGGAAAATTGTAAAGTTTTAACTATTTTTCTATTATTTTAATTAGAAAAAGGATCCAAATATCATTTGGCAGATAGTAGTACTTTCATTATTCTTTTTTCCATGTAAAACATGAGCACCTATGCTAAACTTAGCTTATGGATACAAAAGGAAAAATGTTAAGATTTTTCTATGCAGTAGTTCACCATGCAGGGAGTAGGTTCAAAGTCATAGAAGATCTTAAATATTTCAGGTTAAGCAGTTCTGACCTTTCTGTGATGATAGAAGGGTTGTAGATCTGTATTGTCCTATATGGTAACCTCTGGCTACACAAAGCTGCTGAGCTCTTGAGATAGCTAATGTAATGCAGGGACTGAACTTTAGAGTTTTTAAAAAACTTTTAAGTATTTTTTTTTTTTTAAAATAATTTTAACTGACCCTAGAAGCATTGAAGGTGTGGCTGCTGTGTCACATGTGTGTCAGTAGGTGGCAGAAAAGAGACGCTATGTCTAAGCTCAGCGTTCAAACTTGGTTATGAGAAACAAACAGCTTTTAAAACAAGTTAAGCCAGGCGTGGTGTGTGGCGCATGCCTTTAATCCCAGCACTTGGGAGCAGAGGAAGGTGGATTTCCGAGTTCTAGGCCAGCCTGGTCTACAAAGTGAGTTCCAGGACAGCCAGGGCTACACAGAAAAACCCTGTCTTGAAAAGCCAAAAGAAGTTAAAACCCAAATGTGGTGGAGGAGGCCACTCACATCCTCAGAGAAGTGACTGTAGGTTCTAACTCTCTATCTGTCCCATTCTCTGTCCTCACCTTCCCCCCCCCCCCCAATACTGAACTTAAGATGCTCTTTCCTTCAGGGTCTGTTTCCATTTTGTGCAGGGTCATCAATATGGATCTCTTTGCCTTCTATTACATGCAGCCGTCAAGTTTGACCAGCACCATTTGTTGAAGATGCTGTCTTTTTCAGTGTGGATTTCTGGCTTTTTTTTTTTTTTAACCAAAAATTAGGTGTCCCTTGGGTGGATTTATGTCTGGGTCTTCAATTCAGTTCCCTTGAACAGCATGTCAGTTTGTGTACCAATAATGTTGCTTTTATTACCATAGGTCTGTAGGACAATTTGAGGTGAGTGATGGTGATACTTCCAATAGCTTTTATTATTCAGGATTGCTTTAGCTATCCTGTTGTTGTTATTGTTGTTGTTGTTCTTGTGTGTATCCATAGGAAGCCAAAAACTGTCCTTTCAAGGTCTGTAAAGAATTCTGTCACAATTTTGATGGGGATTATATTGAATGTGTTGATTACTTTTGGTAGGATGGCCATTTTTACTATATTAATCCTACTACTATATTAGCTTGGGAGATCTTTCCATCTTCTGATATCTTCTTTGATTTCTTTCTTCAACGGCCTTTAAAGTTTCTGTTATATAACTTCTTCATTTGCTTCATTAGGGTTACTCCCAAGATATTTTATATTTTTGAGGCTATTGCAAAAGAAATGGCCTCCCTGATTTCTTTCTCAGTTTGTCATTTGTATATAGGGATGCTACTGATTTTTGTGAATTAATTTTGTACACAGCTACTTTGTTAAAAGTGTTTATTAGCTGTAGAGGTTATTCAGTGAAAATTTTTGGAATACTTCTGTATATCATCATATCATCTGCAAATAACAATACTTTTACTTCTTCCTTTCCAATTTGCATCCTTTGATATCCTTCAGTTACATTTTTGCTCTAGTGAAGACTTCCAGTACTATATTGAATAGGTATGGAGAGAGTGGACATTTTTTCTTCTTCCTGATTTTAGTAGAAATGCTTGAATTTCTCCTCATTTACTTTGATGTTGACTGTAGGCTTATTGTAAACTGCCTTTATTATGTTGATGTATCTCCTTTGTCTCTTTAATCTTTCCAGGACTTTTATTATGAAGGGGTGTTGGATTTTGTCAAAGGCTTTTTCTACATTGAATGAATGAGATGATGTTATGGTATTTGTCTTTCATTTTGTTTATATGGTGGGTTACATTTATATTCACTTATGTTGAACCATTCATGTGTCTCTCAGATAAAGCCTACTTGGTCAGGGTGGATGCTTTTTTTGACATGTTCTTTTATTCAGTTTGCAACTATTTTTATTCACAATTTTGCATCTATGTTCATACATTGAAATTGATCTGTGATTCTCTTCCATTATTGGGTCTATTGATTATTTGACTTGGCTTCTGGTTGTTTTTTTCCTTTTATATAGTTTTAATTTATTTAAATTTCAACTCTAGCATACAGTTATCAGTTAGCATGTCATACAGGACATCTTATATGCTGAGATTTTTTTCTCTCTTTCTTTTTGGATATTTTCTTTATTTACATTTCAAATGTTGTATCTCCTTTCCAGGTCTCCCCTTTGGAAACCCCCTATCCATTCCCCTCTTCTCCTGCCTCTATGAAGGTACTACCCCACCCACCCACTCCCATCTTCCCACTATGTTTGTTCCCCAACTAGCTCAATTAACTTAGTTAGCCAATTTATACTATTCTATGTCTGGCACATGGCTGGTTACCACTCCTCAGTTTCATATGTCTGACTTCCTCTGAATAACAATGCTGATTTTTTTTCACTTCTATTTTTCAGAGATCCTCTCTATATGCCAGATGTCCCACTTTCTAATCCTGCCTCAGCTTATTGGCCATTAGTTGGTTTTTTTTATTAGCTATGTTATTTATTTGGGTGATGCTTTTATTCAGTGCACAAGAGATTATCCCTAAACCAGGATTTTGAGCTGACTCACTGCGACATCTATCCTATCTTTGAACTTTGGAACTAATAAATGGGGCCAGTCCTGCAGATCCAAAACAACAGCAGTATATCTGAGAGGACTCTCATTGAAGCTCTAGTACTGATAGTGTAACAGAAGCCAAAGGCCTCAAATCAGACCCATGACTCATTGCAATGAACATTTGCAAGTAAAGCTGTTTGGTCAAAAGTGTCTACTGTATGGCACACTGCGAGACACTGCTGCTTCCATGGTGAGATGGGTTTTGTTTATTTTGATTGTTTTGAGCAGAAAGTTGCAAGAGTAGAGGACAAAGGACATGAATGAACAGGAAGATGAATGCAATTGTGGTGCATGATGTGAAATTCACACACACACAAATATACACACAGTCAAAACTTAAAAAAAATAGAATTACAATGTTCTTTGGGGGTAATTCTGTTCTTTGAGTCTATAGGACCCTTCCTTAGCTCTTCTGATTGGTTTTGGTTTCTAGGCACTGATGTCTGGTCTTGTCTTAGTTGGTGGGTAGGTATTTTGTTCCTTGTTTCTCTCTCTCTCTCTCTCTCTCTCTCTCGTTCTTCAGAGAATGTGTAGTAACTGGTAGGATATTCTTGTGGGATCCTGCTAGGTGTAGCCACTGAGCATTTTTGGTAAAATAAGTTTTTGCATATTGATAGCTGAGATCTAGAGAGTGTGGATGGGCTGGGAAGCAAACAGGGGGTCCACAGGAAGGAGGAAAGCAAGATGTTTAACCAGAATCTGCTTAGTCCTCTAGTAATGGGGAGGGGGAGTTAAGAGAGGCCACAAAATGTAGTCTGCTACAAACCTGGTAGTGAGATTATGGAAATTAGATTTGGAGAAGAGGAGGAAGAAGTGAAGATCCACAGTTAAGCTACCTGCTTCCCTGGCCAGAGTCAAAAGTTATGCTTCATTACATGTTATTTATTCACATGTTGTATGTGTGTATGTTGGAGCTGAGCTCAACTTGGGTTTCAATACTGCTGGGCAAGCACTCTTCCACTGAGCTATATCCCCAACCCTGATTTCCTTTATATCTCAGTGCTCTCTGTAATCAAGGGCTACCAGATGTGGTCTGAAAACAGGATGACTCCAAATGAGAACAAAGGGACTGCAGAAGAGCAGAGTCTGGGCGACCCAGTAGCAAACAATGCTGCTTTGGCTTTCACTCTTAATATATTAAGCACCTCTCAGGATGGGCCAAGAAAGACAGACAGTGGGGTGTGTGTGTGTGTGTGTGTGTGTGTGTGTGTGTGTGTGTGTGTGTATGTGTGTGTGTGTGTGTATAATAAGCCTATATATGTTTATTCATGGAAAGATTAACATAACTGACTGATGAAAAATATCTTGTAGATACGTGGCACACAGTAAGAGCTCAAAAATCTCGAGTTCCTTTTTACTCTTAGATGGTTTTACTAAAAACCTAAGAAGATTGGAAATTTCAAATTTTACTGAAAGTGGGCATATTAAAGGAGTGGTACAATACTTTTCTCCATTCATCCTATCCTCTCATGCCAAAAAATAATGTCCTGAAGCAACAGCGTGCCCCTGGCTATAGCTGTGCACTTTTATTGTTCATATCTTCTGATTAGTTCTTTCAATCAGAGATTTGCCAGAAAGATTAAATTTCCTACTATGGCCTATCATTTTACTGCAACTTCATAAGTTACTTAATGCTATATGCTAATATAATTACTCTACAGTTTTATTCTCACTGAGGTAAATTTTAATAATAATAATAATAATAATAATAATAATAATAATAATAATAAATAATTTACTTGTTTGGTCCATGATAGTGTTTTTAATTTCTAGCAACAGATGGTGGGTTTTGATTGGCTTTTTTCAACATCTCCATTTTTCATTTTCCTTCTCTTTCTCTCTGCCATACCATCTTTCTCACTCACGGTAACACAGGCTGGCCTGTCATTTATGACGCTTGTGCTTCAGCTTTCAGAACTGGATTATAGGTTTTCAGAAGCATGCTTGTCTGTTTTCCAGCACTCCTTTAGGTATTGTTTGTGCATTTTGAACCAGGAGACAGTCATTAGCTCACCTATTACTTCCACTGTGAAAACTTCAGTGCTGCAGATTTGTATATCAAAGGTAGTTCAGATGTACCGTACTTACTAGCATGTATGAAGTACTTTCCTAGAATGGTTTAGATGTCCATACTGTAGAAGGGACAGTGGAGAGGAATATTGTAATAATGACAAATAAGTTAAAATGACAGTAGTCATGTTTAGAATAAGCACTTTGCATAAAAATGCTGTATGCCTACTTGTAATCTGGACTTCAATGAACTCCTAGGATAACTTTAAAAATAATACTTAGGTTATAAGTTCTAACTGTTGTTTATGTAACATTCCAGTATAAAACTTTTAAATTATATCCTCAAATTTTTAAAAATGCATATGTACATATACATACAATACTCCAGTAACTAGATTTCCTACCTCAACTATGAACCTATGAATACTTCTCCTCCTGTTCATCTTCATGATATAAATGAGAAGAAAAAAGGGGGAAAGAAATAAGATCTTCCTAGAACTACAGTCAGAGGGAAGGGAAAACTCTAGGTGTCTCCAGGGTAACTATACTTGCTGCTTTGAGAAATTACCACATATCCTATGGAAAGACAGTGTGAGTTTAAAACACACAACAAAACAGAGATACTCCACATATGTTCCATGACTTCAACATCACAAAGAGCCCACGCATGTCAGAAACTTCAAGTATTTGTGAGCCGAGAAAACAAGCATTAAATCACAGTAAAGCTGCCTCGGGAGTTCCTTCCTCAAACCTAGATGTGCAGGAGACTCCTTTGAATGTGAAAAGAATTATGTAGAAAATAAAAAGAGAGAGAAGAGAACTGGAAGTTCATTAAGAATAGATCAAACCATTCTGCAATTAACGGATGTTTCTCCCCACACTCAAGCAGAAGCAGGATGTATGCGGCAGTAAGAAGAAGCTATCATTTTGAGAGTGGAGTGGGGCGGTGGAATGAATTAAAGGGAGGTGCTAAAGGAAAGAATAGAAAGGTAAAAAGTGATTTATTTTGTTTTAATGAAAATGTATAAAAATAAAAATTAAAAAGAAATTCAAGAACACAGTGCTTACTATAGGGACCGAAGAGTAAGTCTCGCAGTAACACTGAGAATGATGTCACTTCAGTGGGAACTGAAGGTACATAAGGAAGGAGGGAGCTGGACATACATCCTTTTTGGTACTGATAAAATAGTAAAAAGGGGGAGACGGATGAAGAGTCCTTCAAAAGAGTATTAAATTCTCCCTTACTACAAGTCATTCCATAGGAAAAAAACAAAAACAAAAACAAAATAAAAACAAACAAAAGCCCCCCAAACAAAACAAACAAACAAAAAAACCAAACTCCTAAAATTATTCTGCTTTTTACCAGAAGAGGGCAGTCTTAGGATAGAGATATTAGAAGCCAAAACAAACAAACAAACAAAGAAAAAAACAAAAGAACAACAACAACAAAAACCCTTTATCCTTGTCAGTAATAATTATCACAATTAAATTGATGTTGCTATATAAGTCTACTACTATAAAAAGAAAACAAAGACTCAAAAATCAAAACAGTCTAGTAAACAAAATTCTCCTCAATTTTGAAACTGTCTTCAATAAAAACTTAAAACTTGAGGACTCTAGCTATAGCTCAGTGATGGGGCCCTTGCCTAGCATTTACAGCAAACTAAGAAGAGGGGAAATGAAAAGAAAATTTAAAATTATGGGATATAGCAAAAAAAAAAAAAGTCTAAGAAGGAAATTTATATCTACTGGTGTCTACATTAAGAAAAGCAAAAATGATAGAAAACAAACAATCTGCTGTTGAATATCAAAAAAATAATGAAAGCAATAACAAACAAATCCAAAAATTAGTGTAAAGGAAGACATAACAAAACTCTCAACAAAAATAAATAAGAGACCAACGATATAACTATTTAGTTGATATGGGCTGTGGTCTTGATTGTATTTGTTTTCTCTGCCAGTTCAAAGATTCAAAAGCAGAGACACAGGTGGCAGTAGGGTGTCTCAAGCACCCCAGACATAACCAGCAGATGAAGAAACATGAAGAAGGGGTGGAGGGCACATGTGCCAGATATGCAGGGAAAAAGACCTGCTTCAAAGCAGAGGGGTGAGTTGGAAAGTCAATCAATCAATCAATCAATCAATCAAAGTGTTTTTTTGGTTTTGTGCTTTTGTTTGTTTTGTTTGTTTCTTTTTTTTAAAAGCATCTCAAGTGCCTTCTTTCTTTGTTTAGGGTTGCTCAGTCTAAAGAGAGCCTGGCTAGTTGGTTGGTCTACATTGTTGTGTAACATGCCCTGAGCAGACCTTGAACTTGTTGAGCCTGGTTGGAGTCAAAAGCCAGCAATGCCTTTGTTGTATGAACCTGCTGTAGAGACCAATATCTGGTGACAATAGGAGAAAGCCTCAGATTCCTGGGCACATGCAGCTTACTGAGATTTAATCAAAAGAAGGTAAAGGAAGAAAGGAAGTAAGGAGACCCCAGTGAACCTATAATAAAACCGAATCAGCAACAATTTTGGTTGTTGTTATTAAATAATTAAAAAAAAATTAATCCAGATGTAAACCTGTGCATCACCAACCAGAAGATTTTTGACAATGGCTTTAAGGATATTTTTCTGAAGGTAAGTTTCTGTAACTATGCTGAGAAACTTAAACCAACTGTCACCAGTAAGCAGGGCGATTATCAGAAAGACAAAAGGTAGCACTGGTGAGGATTTGGAGAATTCAGAACAGTTCATGTGAATAGTGTGAACATGTATTAGTAATTCACATAGACAATATGAATGTAGATTAGTACTCCACATAGATAAATACCAAGAGAAGTGGCTCCAATGATCAATCAGAAATTTCAAGAAAAAGGAGGAGGAGGAGAAGGAGGAAGAGGAGGAGAAGGAGGAGGTAGAGCTTGCCCTGGCTTTGGGGAGGTGTTGTCGGCAAGCCAGCTCCAAAGCTTTGAGAGCCTGAGAACCATCCCAGCCTCTAACCTGCTGCAGCACTCCAGAGAGAAGACATCACACCTCACCTGGCAGAACAGCAGAGCTGACCCTGATGGCACAGGCACACATAAGCCAGCAATGAGGGCATGGAAATGAGAGAGCTGGTTCTGTCCCTGGCTGGTTGCAGCATTGGATGGGCCAGCCAGAGCAGGGTAGGAGAGGTTGCCCTGGTAGTATGTGTGCAAGAGATCTTTCAGGCTGACCAGTTCAGATACCTCTCAGGCTCAGATCCAAGACTTTGAATTGGCCTACCACAACATCTATGCCATTGGTGAAGATGAACTGCGTGAGAGCATGAAGGGGCCAGTCCTACAGATCCAACACTACAAGATATTCACCACCCAGAGCAACAACAGGATATCCAAGAGGAGTCCCAGAGATGTTCCAATACTGATAGTGTAGATAGTGTAGCAGAAGCCAGAAGCTTGATACCACATTAACGAATCACTGCAACAAACATTTGTAAGCAAAGAAGTGTGGACAGAAGGGTGTACAGTGGGACACACTGTGACACTATAACTTCTAAAGTGAATTTTTTTCTTTGTTGGGGGTGGTTGCAAGGGTAGAGATGGGTAGTGGGGAAGGGCTAGATAGGTAGGATTGGCATTCATGATGCAAAATTCACAAAGAACAGATTAACAAGGTCTTTAAAAAGAATTGTGTTTCTGAAGGAAGAAAAACTGATTTCAATAGCTTGTTAAAGAATTCATCCATTTGTGGGAGGAATGATTAAAGTTTGAAAAGGACATAAGGAAACCTAATATTTTATAA
The DNA here is from genome assembly GCA_902729485.2 of Mus minutoides. NCBI lineage: Eukaryota > Metazoa > Chordata > Mammalia > Rodentia > Muridae > Mus > Mus minutoides. The sequence goes on along the minus strand of LR750159.1, from coordinate 24,182 downwards.
GCTTCATAAACATATTTACATAATACATGTTCATATAGTCTATATTGTATAAACATATTTAGTTGGTGTTACCATACTCAGGGAGTATGGTCATCCCAGAAGAATGCTTATTTAGGTTGCTAAATAAGAAGCATAGTGTCAGTGATGGGATACCTCTACTGAAATTGTGGATTAGAGGTATTCCAGAAACTCTCAAAACAATATAGGCTATTACCACTGCTCTTTGTTGCCCACAAGAACTTGATTTTCAGCCCCTATAGGTGAAGATAAAACACACACACACACACACACACACACACACACACACACACACACACAGAGGCCACAGACTGTCTATAATTCAAGTTGCTACTGACCACAGAGCTTCTTTTTTGCTGGCTAGCTTTCATGGCACTAAAAGGTGCTATACAGGTTGCTGTAGTAAACAAGTAATCATTCTTACTCAATGATGAACCCTGTGAACTGCAATGATGTCTGGCATGGCAAGATATACTCATGTGTGGAACAATGGTATGACTTTTCTAGGAGTATAACTTTCTGATTAGGATTTAAACCTTGCTCTGCAGGAAGAAAAATGTTTGGTACTATAAATCTGACCAAAAATCCATGGCTGGGGATTTTATAGGTCCCAAGGGTAAACCTCCTAGTATTATTCTACAAAATAAACCTAATATCCAACTTTCCTCTCAATTACTATTTCTACCCATAGATAAATGGAACTCTGAGATGTCATCAGAGAAATATCTTTCAACAGCCACAAATGAGACATCTATATCATAACCACCTTGCAAGACTTGTAGGTGCCATTACAGAGAAGGGGCAGTAAGAACCAGAGGTCATAAAGATCTAGAACAAACTTGTGTCTTTTGGACATGGCAGGACTGGTGTACTCACGTCCTCACAGAGACCACAATAACCTGCACAAGGTCTTCACATTACCAAGCAGGTGACCATCCTAGCATGGAAGGGGGAGGTGTTCATGAGTTCCCATTCCTAATGGAGATGTGGATAGCTGATGGCTGTTGGGGAAGGAGAATTAGATTTCTTTATGAGTGTGGCTCCTGGTAGGTTGACCCCATCCCCAGGAGTACATGGACAGAATACCTTGGGCTCCGGGGTTAATAGAACAAATAAACAGCAGCAGCAGCAGCAGCAGCAGCAGCAGCAGCAGCAACAGCAACAGCAACAACAACAACAACAACAACAACAACAACAACAACAAAGTACATGATTTTGGAGGAAAGTAGAGAGGTGGAAGTGGATCCAGAAGGAGTTAGGAGAAGAGGCATTGAATATGATTAAAATATGTTGTATAAAATTCTGAATGAAGAAAAGTATTTTTAAAAAATTTAATCATGCAAGATCTTGTTACTTGTGGCTAGAGAGATGGTTCAATAGTTTAGGGTACTTGGTGTTCTTGTAGAAGATCTGGATTCGACTCCTAGCACCTATATAGTAGTTTACAACCACTCATAAACCCAGTTACAAGGGATCCTCTGTGCACACATATGGTGCCCATATATGTATCTAGGCAAACATTCATATATCTAAAGTAAACTAAATAAATCTTTTCAGAAAAATTTAATGTTGCTGTAAAACAAACAAACAAATAAAACCATGGTAACCAAAAATTATTTTGATTTTTGAACCGATTGGCTTCTAGAGTTGATAATCAAGATAATATAGATGGTTGTGCAATTTATTAATGAGATAATAAATACAAAAGTGTCATCTAAAACATTATTTTGCCTTCTTTTTAGATTTATTGAAAGATCCGAGGGAGTATGTGTCTAAAGGTTCCTAACTTATATATGACCTCTCATTATTATTTGATAAGAGATAGTCCTTATGGGAACAGCAGTTTGGGTAAACTACACCAAATCCACACCTAAGGTACAATCTGAGTCACCTACCTTTTCCTTTATTTCTATTTCTCTCTATTTCCTATTCCTTCTACATTTACACGATCCATCCCACAAGAGATATCATGCAGGGTTGAGGATGTTGTTTGATGGTGCAGCATTTGCCTAGTGTGAGCAAAGGCCTAGACTTTATCCTCAGTACTACAGGTGAACAAATAAATTGCAAGTTATATTCCCTTTCCACTACTTTACTGCCACTATAAACTCTGATCTGTAAACATGAATATGCCTTGACATGAATTAGTAGTCTATTGCTTGAAAATGCCAGTGCTCTGCATGGGATAACCACTTCATATGAGTTGTTAAGCATGACGCAGAGGCCAATAAAGTAACTCAGATCATTGCCATTACTCTTGGTTGCCTAGCAGAACTTGTTAAGTCCCTGTTGTTGAAAACCACATTCTTTGGTTGCAGAACATAGACAAATCAACCTGAAATTAAGCTAGAAGCTCCCTCCCTGATGACTAGCTTCTATAGTACCAGACGATGCTATATATCCTCCTTGAGGAAAATTTTACAGTTTTATATAGTGATTCTTGTGAGCTACATCACCAACTTTCGAGGCCAGGTTGGCCACGGGTGCAACAGTATCATGACTACTGTTGGAGGAAGTCATTGGCCTTTTGAATAGACTCCTGCTACTGTAAATTAAGTAAAAAACTATGGAAGGGAAGATTACAGGCTCCAGGGGAAATCCACTTCTACTGATTTGTCTTCTAAAATTTTATGTTTATTTCCATAGATTGGTAATACTCTCAGCCTTGATCAGAGAAGTTTCTGTTTGCCATAGGTGACAGTTAATTTAGAGACTCATAGACTCTTATCTGGTTAAAATGCTGAAAATAAGAGACTTTAAATTTTGAGCCCATATGGAACATCCTTTCTATTACTCTAAGGTTCAGGGAACATTGAGGAAGAGGGAGTAGAAAAATTATAAGTACAGGAAGATAGGAAAGAGTGCTGTAAAATACTACCTTCTATATACAATTTAGATGCAGTGCCCAAGAATTCATAGAAGTAAAAGGTTCCTGTAAAAGAGTCATCTATGAACATTGTATCATATATAGGGGTGGGATAATAAGGCCCCATCACTCTCTGAGAAGCTGTAAGCACTTACTGGTGGCAGGAGGAAGAGGAGTATTCCTCAATGGTGTATCTGCTGGTAAATTACTCTTGTTTAAGTAGATAATCTCTCTCTCTCTCTCTCTCTCTCTCTCTCTCTCTCTCTCTCTCTCACACACACACACACACACACACACACACACACACACACACACACAGAGCAGACTTGTGAAAAAGGAAGTGTTGGAGAAGAGGTAGAGGAAGATAAGAGAGGACAATGGAAAGTATATGCTCAAAGTGATACAAAGTTGTAAAATGACAAATTTTATAAGCATTCTAATGACTTGGTGTTTAGAAATAATGATAGAAAAAATTAATGTTTTTCTATAATTCATTCTTTATGATATCAGTTATTTTTATGTTTAAATGTATCATCCCATCTAAATTTAAAATAATTATAATGTAATAAAAATTAGTAGTTTTAAATTGTATCTATCCTATAAAATTCCTAGGCCCATTTAGTATGTTAGGGTGAAGATTTGGGCCATAATTCCAAAATCAAGTCTGTATAGATAGCTTACTGGTGAGTTGTGGGGCCTATACCCACTTACTTATAGCTGGCTTTGCCTTCTGAAGTGATCCTGTAGACAACACTCTTTCACAAACGACCCTGTAGGTAACATGCCTAAATCTGACTAAGTGGGTAACATGCCTAAATCTGACTAAATGCCATCTAGTTCTTCCAAATGTCTTATTCGTCTTCATTTTCTAAACTATGGGTGGCTCACATTGTCTCTCTTTATATTTTTATGGTGTTACCAACAAGACTTTGTGAATAGTTCAATTCTCAGAGGTCTCTTTCCCTAGGTGCTCTTCAGGGTCTGGCTTCATCTAATAAAATGTCTCACTGGGTTAGTGCCCACTCCTCTGTGCTAAGAGCACAGCATGAGAGTCCTTCCTGATCTCTGGGCTTAGCCCACAGCCTCCCAGAATGCCTCAGAAGGATGCCTGAGCAGGCTTGGCCTCCCTCCCTTACCAGAAGGCAGCTGTTTCTGAGTAATTACCCATCAGTTGTCAAGAATACCCCTTGGAAATGATATGTTTATCATCCACAGAAATTTTTGAACTAATCCTCTGAGAAAATTTAGTATTTGAGACTATAAAGTCATGAGCATACATTATTTTAAGCTATATGCATATTTTAAAGCTAGCATTTTACACTTAGAAATCTCCCCTCATTTCTTATTTTTTCTCTAGGTCATGAATTAGATTCAGGTTGAGGAGGCTTCTGATTTGTGCAGCAGCATCTGGTGTTCAGTTTAGGAACCTTCAGAATACTGGTGTTGTATCAGGTTCATATAAATATGCATATAGCTTAAAATAATGTATGCTCATGACTTTATGGTCTCAAACACTAAATTTTCTCAGAGGATTAGTTCAAAAAGTGATTGCATCCTCTGAGTACCACAGAATTTATCAAAGATAAAGCAAAGACTGTAAAAATCCCATCTCTGTGCTCTCACAGGGAGGGTCTTCTGAACATACATTGATGGATAAATTTTAAGCACCTCATTTTCCAATACACCTCAAGCAACTGTTCTCATTTAGTTCTCTTTAAAAACTAATCACATGAACTCATTTGGCTAATGCAGGCTGAGGTGCAGATCCAAAGCCAGTGATTCATTTTAGACCTTGTGGAAAGGAAACAAGTCAGGTCCAGGTAGATTACTGCTCAAGTCTTCACTAGTTACCTTTCTTTTCCTTTCCTGAGACTCCAGACCTCTGATCACACAGTAGTGCTATTTGGCAACATCTTGAAAGTATGAGAGGAGACTATGTGAGAACTCCACGTGCCCTAATGAGTCAAAAATGTTCTGGCTGTGAGTGAGGTTTTCCATGTGTCAGATTCAATATTATATCTATTAATGCACTGCCAGAGTATTTATTAAATAGTAGTACTATCAGGGGCAGTGACAAGTTATTTTGTCTATAAAGGTAAGTTTTATTTCTCTGACAGAGACATCGAAGTGCAATTTCCACAGAGCTCTGATGTTGTAGGAAAAAGCAACCAGACAAATATTTAAAATGGCCATAGGTGTCTAGTCAACATGCTTCTCCATAAAGCTTCTTGGATCAGACATGATGACTGAATATGTTTTCTACTCTACATTGTTAAATATAATAATAAAATAACAGTAACCATTGGTCCAGAAAGGAAACCGAACACAATCTTGCCTTAGGGTTATCGTTGTTGTGACCAAAATATAACCATAGGTTATAAACTCTATAATCAAAATCAACTTGAAGAGAAAAGGATTCATTTTGCTCATACTTTCATAACATAATTCATCATCAAAAGCACTGAGGGCAGGAACCCAAGCAGGGAAGAAACATAGAGGCAGGACTTGCTGTAGAGGCCATAGAGGAGTGCTACTTACTGGCTTGCTTCACTTGGCTTCCTCAGCCTGCTTTTCTTACGGAAGGAAGGCCTGCTAGATTCCCTTCACGTTGGAAGAGGTCCCACCTACAGTGAGCTATCCTCTGCTATCAATCACTGATTAAGACAATGCCTTACAGTCTGATCTTATGTAGACATTTTCTCAATTGAAGAACCCTCCTCTCTGATGACTCTAGCTTATATCACACTGGCATGAAATTAGTCAATTACAATCTCCTTCTCACATAAGGTCTATTAGACTCAAAGAGCCTCAAGGTCAAAACTGGTCCTTGAGGTTCGAGGGAGTCTTAAAGGGATGAAGAGGGCTCCCCGGGGGTCCATTCCATAATCAGCCACCAAACGCAGACACTATTGCATAGGACAGCAAGAGTTTGCTGAAGGGACCCCGATATAGCTGTCTCTTATGAGGCTATGCCAGTGCCTGGCAAATACAGAAGTGGATGCTCACAGTCATCTATAGGATGGAACACAGGGCCCCCAATGTAGGAGCTAGAGAAAGTACCCAAGGAGCTGAAGGGGTCTGCAACCCTATCGGTGGAACAACAATATGAACTAACCAGAACCCCCAGAGCTTATGTCTCTAGCTGCATATGTAGCAGAAGATGGCCTAGTCGGCCATCATTGGGAAGAGAGGCCCCTTGGTCTTGCAAACTTTATATGCCCCAATACAGGGGAATGCCAGGGCCAAGAAGTAGGAGTGGGTAGATAGGAGAGCAAGGTGGGGGGAGGGTATAGGAAACTTTTGGGATAACATTTGAAATGTAAATTAAGAAAACATCTAATGAAAAAATCAATCAATCAATCAATCAATAAAAGAGTGTGAATAAGATCCCTCTCTTTGAGTCTTGGGAGCCTCTCACCTCCCAGGTCTCTGGACTCAAAGTGAGGGACCTTAGATGAAACACCCAACAGTAGGAAGAGAAAACTTATAGAGCCCACCTCCAGCAGAAAGACAGGATATCAAGTGAGGGATGGGTTTGCCATCCCACAGTAACTTCTCTGACCCATAATTGTTCCTGTTTGAAAGAATTACAGGGATGCAAATGTAGAGGAGCCTGAGGAAAAGAAGAGCTAGTAACAGCCCATAGTGGGATCCAGCTCAAGGGGAGGTCCCAAGGCCTGACACTATTAGTGAGGCTATGGAGTGCTCACAAAAAGGGATCTATCGTGACTGCCCTCTGAAAGACCCAACAGGCAGCTGAAAGAATCAGATGTAGATATTTGCACCCAACCAATGGACAGAAGCAGCTGACCCCTGCTGTTGAATTAGGGAAGGCTGAAAGGAGAAGGGTGATCCTGCAGGAGGACCAGCAGTCTCAATTAATCTGGACTCCCCCCCCCCCACCCCGAGATCAAACACTGGACCACCAAACAGATAGCATATACCAGCTGATATGAGGCCCCCAACACACATACAGCAGAGGACTTCCAGGTCTGTTCATTCAGAGATCATGTACCTAAACCTCGAGAGACTGGAGGCCCCAGGGGGTTTAGAGGTCAGGTGGGGTGGGGGGTGGGGGCATCCATATGGCAACAGGCTGTGGAGGAGGTATGGAATGTGGAATAGTTAGAAGTGGGGGTGGGGTGAGGTGGGGAATGGAATATGGAGTGTAAAAAATAAATTTAAAATATTTTTTAAAAGAGTGTGAATAAGAGATATATAGAGAAAAAGAGAAAGGTGGCTGCTGCGAGAAGGATGGCAGGGAAAGCCAGTGGAGCCTGCTCAGACTGCAGATTTCAGAACATCTCCCTGAACAAATGCCCTCACCCCACTGCCTACAGAAATCTGCAGACCAATCTCCAGGGTAAAGAGCAATTTGACTTGTAATAACCTTTTAGGGGATGATGGAAGGTTCTACATCATGGAATTTACTTTGGTGTAACAGACATGTCAGGGAGCATGGAGGAGCCAATAACCATAAATTGAGAATTGTCAAGTCATATCACTGACTACTTCTTAATTCTCTCTCCTAGAGGAGGCTGCACGGAGATATGGCCTGATTCTGTCTTGAAGGGCCAGCCCATGTTCTAGCATATACTATCAAGCTTATCCTTCAGTCCCCTAGGGCCCTTACAAAAACGGGCAAGACTCTATTGACTTTCTTTCTCTTTCTCTTTCTCTTTCTCTTTCTCTTTCTCTTTCTCTTTCTCTTTCTCTTTCTCTTTCTCTTTCTCTTTCTCTTTCTCTTTCTCTTTCTCTTTCTCTTTCTCTTTCTCTTTCTCTTTCTCTTTCTCTCTCTTTCTCTTTCTCCTTCTCTTTCTCCTTCTCTCTTTCTCTCTTCTCTTCTCTTCTCTTCTCTTCTCTTCTCTTCTCTTCTCTTCTCTTCTCTTCTCTTCTCTTCTTTTCTCTTTCTCCCCTCCCCTCCCCTCCCTTCCCCTCTCCTCCTCTCTTTTCCTCTCTCCTCTCTCCCTCCCTCCCTTCTCTCTCTTTCTCTCTTCTTTCTTTCTTTCTTTCTTTCTTTCTTTCTTTCTTTCTTTCTTTCTTCCTTCCTTCCTTCCTTCCTTCCTTCCTTCCTTCCTTCCTTCCTTCCTTCTGTTTTTTGTCTCTAAGAAAAGAAAACACCAGAGCCCACAGAGGCATTCGTCTCACCAACACAGAAGAACAGGATTTAAAGGCTTAAAAGCCCATTGATGAACTCCTGTGGGTGCTGCAGAGAAGCCAGGCCACCATGGCTATCACACTGAACACACTCTGGACCACAGCTTGTCAAATGGCACATGGATACATTCATCTCTTTAATCTTTATAGTTCATATGCAGTCTTTATAAATCAGTAGGAAATGAAACACCTAACTATTTATTAATTACTTTGAAATTGCTTCTATTATTTTAAGTTGTATTAATAATTTCAAAATAGGACTTTGCATCTTGGTTCTTGCCTTAAACTTCCACTAAGCCTTTCCCTAAGGCAGCATAGTGTACTCAACTTTCCTAACCTGCAATATACAATTTAGTCCACCTGGGCCAATGATTGCATCCTCTAATCACATATGAAGTGCACACTAGTTCCTCTAAAACAGTTAAAACAAATTACTGCCTGCACTTTGAACTTTGTTACATAGTATTATCTTATTTGTATGTTAGCTTATAGAGGAATGGAAAAATACACTGTTTCCATAAGCATGTTGTGAAATTCAAGTTATTGATGGGAGGCCATGAAAGCCTTGAATAGACTTTTGAATATTTAATATTCCAGTACACGCTTCTCGTCACAGAAGAGTCCCTCCCCCATCCTGTGTCTAAATAGAGGCAGCTCTCAGTTGTATCCAAGATGAAAGGAACTCTGTAGCTGCAGGCATAAATATTTTTAAGCACTTGCTTTGCTGAATTGAGAAAGCCATGGGTTGCCAACACTTTTACTGCATCTATTTTCAGGGAAACAATTTGACATGCTAATTAATATCCTACTGTGAAATTAGCTGGCTTGAAAAAACGCCCTGGTTTAGCCTATAGGCTCCAGAGTGCTGTCTTTCTTCTCAAGTGCGGCACATTACATAGCTGTAGTGTGCTGTGGCTATATGGGAACTAAGACAGTTATATGGGTTATGGTTTGAATATTTGCTTCCCACAGGGTCATGTGCTGGCACTTCTGGTAATGCTGTTGTGGAAGGTTCTGTAAATCTTATGAAGTGGGGTCTAGATGGAGGAAGTAGCCTAACACGGTTCCCACTGACATATACCCCGCTCTGTAGAACCCCTGTCAGTGCTTGGCGTCCTGTCCAGATGAAGTAAAGAATCCCCTCTGCTAGTCTCCTACTAATGCTCTCTGCCCATGATGCTCTCTACCCATGATGCTCTCTACCCATGATGCTCTCTACCCATGATGCTCTCTACCCATGATGCTCTCTGCCCATGCTCTTGGGGCCATGTGATCTTGGGCCAAACTCACTGAAACTAGAGCCAGAAGACATCTGCAAGTGTTTCTTTCAGATATTTGGTCAGTTATGAAAAAGCAACTGACAAAGCCGGCAAACTACTATAATGCTACTTATGGAGAGTAAATACCCAATTTAAAAGTAAGGAAAACATGACCAGATTTAGAGACAATCTAAAAAAATTTTAACATGTCTGCCTGCCAATTCTCGTCAATTCTACACTAAAACATGACTGTGTCAATCTATAGATAGATTAAAAATATTCTTTTGCAACTTTATCATAAAATTTGCATTACACTTACCCAGCTCTATAAGGTATATACTTCACTATTGGCTTAGTATATTGATAAAATTTTACACCTACCACCACACTCCAGTTTTAAAACATTTCCCTCTTCTCATAAAGAAAACTCCATTTCCCAATCCTCTCTCACCCTAAATTCCAGGCAGCCACTCACCTCTACCTTCCATCCCTGTACATTTGCCCTCTATGGGCATCACACTTAATAAAATCATCTAACATGAATGTTTGGTATTTAGGTTTTATCACATAAGTTATGTATTAAAGATTATCTATGCTGTAGAATATATTAGTGCTTCATTTTAAAATCTTAATTAAGATTTATACACCCCCCAAAATTTCATCCAGTTAAGGATTGATCTTGATCTAGTGAGGTTTATACCTGTGACTGTCTGCAGCCATCACTATGAACTAACTTTGGATGTTTTTGTATATAACAACAACAACAACAAATTGAATGCATTCTGATCAGTATCCATTCTACTCCAGCACTACCCTCAGACCCAGACAATTACTAATTTGTTTTTCCCTAATGAAACATTTTCATCTTATGGATATTTATATCAATGAAAGCAGACAATATGTGACATCTTTCCAGCTTTTCTGGTGAAGTACAGTGTTTCCTGTTCTGTCCATATCTAAGCATTAATGGTCCTTTCTATTTCCACGTAAATCTTAATATTTGTTTGCTATTCTTGAAAAAAAACACCTGGAATTTTGGTGGGTTTTATTATATTGAACTCAAAGATCAATTTGGAGAGTAACCGATATCTTAATAATATTAAGTTCATGTCTCAGATCACCTGGGTCATTTTCAGAGGATCTATCTTGGGAGCAAATCCATTCACACCAGGCCTTACAAGGTCTGTCTTTATTATGCCTAAGCAACTGTGCAGATTCTTTTTACAGCAGCCCTTCCCTTGACACCATAGAACACATCAGAAGCCACATATGCTCTCCCTTCACTCCTACACCTGCACTCAACCTTCCTTGCAGGAGGAGCTTTCTCCTTGTGTGTTTCCTCTGATGCTCCTCATTTCTTTAGGTCTAAGCTGGCTTTTCATTCCTCTGATAAAACTCCCACAATCGATAATGAACTTATCTCTCATCCTTCTGCTAGAATGGACTTGATGTTATTTGATGGAAAACTGTATGAATTGGATTCAAAACTCATTGAAATGCCATTGTATCTGAAATAAATAATACTGCCCTTTGCTTAGGCAATGTTATAAATTGTGTTACAACTTTTTTTTTTTATTTCACCACACATGTCAATGGATGTTTATAAAATTTGGAGACTGTAAAGAGAATATTTTTCTTCTTTTTTTCCCTACTATCTCCCACAAATACTTCATTTTCCATAGTGTTTACAAAAACTGTTTTTGTATGTATGTATTGTTGTGTATAGGGTGAATATTGCCTGTTTAACATATTCATACCTTTGCATGCCCAGCAGTAGATGGCCAACAGAAAGTAAACTCAATGGCATCTTTGAGAATTTCTTGTCTCATAATGCCATGTCAGAACTTTTCCTTTTCCTTTTTTAAAAATTTTATCTTATTTTTAAAAATTTATTTATACACTCTTTTTTTCCTTCTTTCTTTCATTGTCTTTTCCATATATATTATAGTGTCCTGTTTATTGTTCTTACAGTTTATTGTGTGTGCATGCTAGTGGGTTTCTGGGTTTTTGTTTGTTTGGTTGGTTGGTTAGTGTGTGTGTGTTTATGTGTGGTGCCTTCTCTTGACTCTTTCCTTTTGTTTGTTTGTTTTGTCCATTTCTGATGTGTTAGCTTTTGCTCTATTTTATTTTGTTTTATTATTAAAAACTAATCTACCATTGTTTTATCATTAAAACTTAACCCTCAGAACCTAGGAAAATATTAATTATATAACAAGAGACTCAGAACATATAGATAGTTATGTTTGAAGATTTTAACACATGACGATTATCCTTTATCTTCTAGGTTGGTCCAGGGATGTGATAAACGGTGTCCTTATAAGAAAGAATCAGAGAGAGGCACTTTAGCAAAGACAAATGAACAGGCAAGATGCTGCAGCTGCCCAGACCTACAAAAGCAGGAAATTGATGCTCTTCTCAGAGTTTCCACAAGGTGGCACCTCTGCACCTCTGCACCTCTGCTGTGGTGCTTGCTGGCTTTAGAAAATTGATTTTACACATAGAATCTTCAGTACTGTGAGAGAGCAAGTTAAAGATTTGTAAAAATTTTATCCATTAAACCTTTGTATGCATGGAGACACACCACTGTATACATATGAAAATCACAAGACATTGGTTTGGGGATCTATCTATGGTGGTCAGGCTTGGAGTGACAAGCTCCTTTGCCTGTTGAACCATATTACTGGCCTGTGTATTCGTTTAGAAATTACCCAGCATCCAACAAAAACAACAACAGCAGCAGCAGCAGCAAATATGTAGTTGGAAATAACCTGCTATTCAGAAACAGAGATTAACTGGTATCTACTTAAATTTCAATGTCATAAAAACCAATTATATTGTTGCTGAAAATTTTTAAAAGAACATGTACACACACACACACACACACACACACACACACACACACACACACCATGCAGAGTTTTATCTTTTATTCTTTTAAAAATAATATGCATAAAACCAATATGACATGCTACCCACCAAGTTATTAAGCCATATAATGAGAATGCTTCATATTTTTCTTTTAATTCATTTTGATTTTTTTCTTACGCAGTTAGCCTAAGGCTGTTTTGTTTTGGTGGCAATAGAGATGGAAAGAAAATAAAAGAAGGTTACTCTGGAGAGCTAAGAAGAAAATGTAGGGAAAGTATTTAAATTTTTAAGAGCTTGAGTAAACTGTTGGTTTTTTAATTTCTAATTTCTATGCATGAATGTTCCCTTGTGCAATTTCTACAAAATTCTTCAAATTTTTTTCTCTCTTATGATCTGGCTGAAAATGAGTATTCACATTTTCTGGCTTACATTTTCACAGCCCCTATAGACAGTATATATCATGGAAGAACCTCTGCTGTAAAAGTGCATGATTGTGTGCCCTGAGATGCCAAGAAAATGATTTTTAGTTATATGATGTTCACAAAACTAGGTGAAATAAATAGAAAATAAAGCCACATGCTAAGCTGGTCAGCTTGCCTCATAAGAGAATGATGGATAGCACTTCATAAAAGCAAAAGTCTTTGCATGGCTTGTCCTGTTTATACACATTAGGATACCCAATTCTGTGTTCAAAACATAGCAGTTAATAGCAATAAGAGCTATGATGATAGGGCTAACTGTAAAGACATTTGCTTATATCCCACAACTTGCTTGGCTCATAACCATCAACCCTTGCTAAGGTTGTATGTTGTAAAGGTGTTCCTACTACTGATTATAGCTTTATTCACTTTAAAGAAGTTATTCAACATTCTCAGGTCACAAATTCTTTCCTAGCTTTGATGGCTTTTCTGTAAAGTCTACAAATGAGCCAATATCCATCCCTGTTGCCTTCTTTGTTTCCAACAAAAGATAAGAGATGTTAGATAGTATGCACGTCCACCATCTGTGGGTAAAAGATCTACAGTGCAAAAATCTCCGTCTGTGTAGAACTGGGAAGGTGAGCCAGGGAGCTGGAGAGATGGCTCAATAGTTAAGAGCACTCATTGCTCTTCTAAAGGTCCTGAGTTCAATTCCCTGCACCCACATGGTAGTTCAAAACTGTCTAATATTGTCTTCTGGTGTACAGATGTAAACACAAACAAAACTGCTCATATATATGAATAAATGCATCTTAAAATGAATGCCAGATTCATTTGTGGTAGTGGTTCATGTCGGTAACTTGAGTACTCAGAAGACAGAGGCAGGTGGATCTCTATCTGTTCCAGGTCAATCTGGTCTACAGAGCAAGTTCCAGAACAGCCAGGGCTACAAGGGCTACATGGAGAAACCATATTTCAAAATAACAAAAAGTTGTGTGGAACCTAAATTAATAAGACTCTATAGCATTTAGAGCCAGAAGCTGAGCTGGTTTTCAAAGGTCTCTGTCCTCTGCACCAGCCCTGTGTACTCTTCTGTTTCAGCAGAGACTGCAGTTGAGGAGTATGGCAAAGAGCCTATGGAATAAGAAAAAATCTCTGGAATTTGGGGATTATGCCTTTCAAAAATAGAGAAAGAAATCTGAAATAAACAAACAAAACCACTTTTCTCTCCAGAAGTCACAGTGACTTTCCCCATGAGCAGGACACACAGGCACGGTCCCAGTACAGCAAATAAACACAGGATAATGTCTCAAACAACACTTTCTAATTCGTGGTGCAATTCTGGTATCAGAAGTTATACTGAGGTCCTTTCCCAGACAGCTCTTGCTAACACCTTTACTTGGTTTCATTTGGTATGGAATGGTTAGTACTTCTCTTCCTAAAATATATGGAATGAGATGGTAAAATAAACAGGTGCTTGCCACCAATCATAACAACCTGAATTCAAGTCTCAGAACCCACATACTGGAGAGAGAACCAGGTCCAGAAGCACTGCTCTGACGTCTACATACATACCATGGCACATGAACACCTCC